>CAJQUW010016065.1:0-380000 GCA_907163375.1 Prostheceraeus crozeri
TTATATAGTCTTCACCTAAATTAGAATCATTCTGATTGGTTGTTGAGGATTTCATTGTTGAAAAACATATAAAAGTCAGAAAATTGAAACACTTCTCATTCTCATCTATCTCATGATGGAAGGCATTCGGAAGGAAGTGTTCCCTTCCTCCCTCCGAGGCGATGATGCTGCCAACGGTTTACCCACTTCCTTTCCCTCATCCTTCCTCTTCACCTCAAGATCACCAATTTTCCCAAACAATTCCTCCAACACGTCATCCAAGTCAACATCAACATCAGGCTTTTTGATGTCCCCTCTCAACTCCACTTCTTCCTCACTCAAACCCTCATCAGTTGCCTTGGTGACACCTTTCTTCCCCACCGCACCCTCAATCGTCGCCACTGCCACTCTTACCTCTTCCATATCTAAAAAACTCCCTCAAACCACGACTTAAACGCCTGCATACTAATATTGCCACTAGGGTACTGGCTATGGTTCATAATGAACTCTACATCACTCCCATCCTCACATACTACCTTGAGATGCACACACCCCTTCAACAACACTTTCCTCACTTGCTTTAATGTGCTTTTTGAGATCGCTGCCTCTGGCAATACGGCCACAGCTACACTTTACCTGTTTGGAAGCTCCCCATGTCAGATATTTGACACATTAGTGAAACTGTCAATACTTTGCGTTCCCTTTTAGTCAAGAAACGTCCTTCACCTGCAATCACTCTGGGCTCGGTAAACCATATCTCGTGCTCTTAGTCAGATTGCAGCTTCTCCTATGTCGTTGAGAGTGGTCGTCCATTGAACGAAAGGAAGAAAGAACATAGAAGAGCTCTGCAAACCCTCGACGTCGATCGGTCGGAGCTGGCCAAACATCTTTGCGACACTGGTCACATGGTTGCTCTGCATCGGATAGAGTGTGTTGACAGGGAGGAGAACTGGCGGCGTCGAGTCACCAAAGAGGCGTTGTGGACTCGAAAGCTGAGATCATCCAATAAGACTAAGGAAGAGATTGGAACTCTCTATGATTCTGTTTTCTGACTGTATATGATTTTTTTACTTATTTTGACTTTACTAGCTTCTTATTTTATTAGTAGTCGTGAATTTCTTAATTTTCCATTCTTGTAAATGAATAAGTCCTCTTGAACTGTTATCATTTCGTTCCGTCTGCAATAATGATGAATAAATTCACTTGCACATGATTATGGTGGCCGACGGTCGTCGAAAGCGCTCGCGCGAGACAAGCTAATTTTGCTTTTCACTAATGTGTCAAATATCTGACATGGGTAGCTTCCAAACAGATAATGAGACTAACTCCCCAATATTCTCAACAGCTACATTTGCCGATGAGCATTCGCGCATTTATCATCTTAGTCATAGTGACGATTCTGTAAAGATAGAGTAAAAATTTGATAGCAAGTGTTTATAGGATGCTACTTACTGATATGCATTGAAAGACTAATTCCAAAAACATTTGATAGCAGTCGTCTAGGCGTTGAGCTCTTGAATCCGTTACAGGCATTACTCAGAAGGGATGTTATCCCAGCTCCAAGGCCTCGACCCACAAATCCAACCTCGGGCGGACAGAGCGTGCGTCATGTCACTGTGTTGGTATCCGGGCCCCGATTTTGACATGAAAACCGGTGGAGTTATTTACAAGAGGAAACGTCCCAAGTCGCAGAGACTCATAAACGACTGCTTCTTATTCAAAAACTTTCTTTAATCATTATCATTAGATACGAATTTAAATTTTTCAGTATTTTAGTACTACTCATAAAACGCTTATAAGTAGTCTGTCACCTACAGGACATCATGAGCTGTCAAACGTTTTTTGAATCAAGTCTTAAGGATTTGTAGAAGCAAAGTTATAGCCGTTTGAAGATTTCGGCCTACTATCATCAAATGGTCAGTCATGCTATACTGACTAACCTATAAGTCTGACTCCTTAGCTGATATCAGCAATGAAGAGTCAGAAGTCCGATATCGGACCTCAAGAGAAACGACTTACCTGCGGTTAGTTTCTCAACTTAGTGAGACTCCTCTCCCGTACTCGTACTTATATATCCTGTGAATATGCAATCGATAAGAGGGGGGGAGACATTGGTTTTCCAAAATTTGACGCTGATTCCAAATCTGGTCTCCGTTTTCTCGTCCGATGCTTCGTTTAGCCGCTACAGACCAAAACTGACCAATTCAACCTGTGACGGCTCTCTAACATGGCCAAAAGTCTCAGTGTCACTCTCAAGCCACAGCAATGAAAGATAGGGCCAAACTGTGCTTTCCAATGAATTTGTGGCACTCTGAGCTTTCAAACGAGCTATTGCACGACTTTCTACGATCTCTAGAAGCAAAGTTGGAAGAATGCTGTCGAGGGGGGAGGGGCACGGTGCGCACAGATCAACTTTTTGGAAAAGAAAAATGTCCATAAAAAAGGAAAGTTGATTCTCGACAAAATTTTGCAAGAATTCTGAATTTTTAAGTTCGAAAATCTTTCATCTAGCTATTCAAAAGATACAGCCGATTTATTGATCAGTATCGATCTGATTGACTATTGGTGATTGATTTTGTTAAAAAATGCATCTAGAAATGCTACAAGAATGAATTCTAACCTAATTTGCGAATATGGCATCAAAATCTTTCGCTGATGAGTCAATATGATGATAGAGACAAGATATTGATTAGTATCGATCAGATTGATTGGTGTGATTGATTTTGCTAAAAACTCACCTAGGAATGTCGCAAAATTAAATCCTAGTCTAACTTATAACGTAGAATTCGAATTTTACATCAAATTTATGCCCTGATAGGTCAACATCAAGATAGGGACAAGATATTGATGAGTATCAATCAGACTGATTGGTATGATTGATTTTGTTAAAAATGCATTTGGGAATGACAGAAGAATAAATGCTATTACCTCATTTGCGTTGAATTCATAATTTCGCACTCTTATAGGATAAGATAAAGGCAAGATATTTATCGCAGTATCGATTGATTTATTGAGGTGATTGTCTACATTGTACAGTATGTCACTATGAATACTATACACAAATGTAGAAATGAATGTACTTGTATGAAATGAATGTACAATAGAAATTGATGGTACATTGTAGAATTCAAGAAGTAGAACTATAAGCGTGTGTAACTATTTGGTATTGTTTAAAACTAACAAGTAAAGTTAATTGAGCCGATCGCTCGACACGTGTACGCCGTTGTATAAGCGCAAAACAGCTTTGCATAGTCTCGGCGCATAGCAGCATCCATGACCTGGTTGATTTTCTTTTGTAGTGTTCCCTATTTTCAGGAAGTCATAGTGAAACAGCCTCGCGATTTGCCTCCGACCACTTGCCTAACCTGTATTGCGTCATCGTGCAAAAAACTCACGCACATGGTGCGATCCACGGCGTGAATTTTTTGGCGTCACCCTGATGTTGAGATCCGGTATGATCTGCAAATCGATCGATCTGTTCTCGGGAAGTCATGCGTAGCTCTTGTGTCCCATAGCAAGCGTGACAAACTGCAAACAATGATCAGGATATACAGGACGTAACTGAAACCATGAAATTCGAAATTTCGAGATGTTTTCTTACCTGGAGAAGGAAAACAGCGCTTATCAGTCCTCCACATGTGGTAAAGGCAAGTGATGGTACATATGGAGCAAAACACGCGTCAATTTGCTCAGTTGCTGGCATGCATGAATTGCCGGTTAAAAAAACAGGCTCTCCTTGTTGAGGATTTCTCTGGACATGACCACTTTGTAAACAAGCAATCCGCTTGCTGGCAGAAACACGGAGGATTGCCTCAAAATTGTGCCGAAATGTCCTGGTCAGCAATTGCAATTCACGGCGGGTGGACCTGCATCAGTAAAGAATTGCATAATCAGGGTCGCTGGCTTTACTATCGAAAAGATGAACCACGCTTTCGAAATGCTTTGAATCTTTTTGGATTTTTTCCATCTCGTGTAATGCCATACTTTTCTCTGAGAGACTGAAAAAGTTCTTGGTTTTCTCCTTTCTTATATCAGAGAGTCTTATGTGAAAATACACACCTTCAACACGGTGTAGGTTGGCGCCGTGACTCATCAGACCTAGAAGACAGTTGCCGAGCTTCAAATCACAGGCTATTGTGACATTCATATCATCACTACAAGTGAGACGATCAAGATCTGACGTGATCCAAAGCTTCATCACATTTGAATAATTTTCCTGGACGTTTGGAGCAACTGATACAATGATCAACTTTTTAACACCTGTGTGCAAGTAGTCTGATGGCGATGTCTGCTGAATGGAGTCTGAAATTGTCAACGAAATCTTCAGGAAACCAACGCCGCCGTCAATGAGTACTTTGATCATGGAGTGATGTTTGTCTAGTCCTCTCTCACACCAGACTGCTTGAATAAGTCCTAGAATGTCTTTGCCATAGACTGCAGGTTGTGACTGGGTCTGTGTAACAACATTCTGCTCAATTCTTTTGAAGTCTAAAGGTTTGACATCAAAATAGTCGCTGTGAGATCGGTCAATATCTGTCAAATGTCTGGAAACATTCTGTTCTACAATGTTCTTGTCTACAGATCTTATTTCGGAACACAGTTTCAACGTCTTTCTATGACTCAGATTCAAATTATTTTGAATATTAGAAATGTTTCGATCAGTCAATGTGGAAGGACTGTCGTCAAGAACGGGTCTGCCTGGACTAACTTGTTTACATAACATCAAAGGTCGACCACCCCTAGGTGAAGTTACTGGTGTCATGTTTTCTTTGTCTTTCATGAAAGAATGAGTGAGCTGCTCTGCCATCCTATCGTTTTGACAGTCATCAATAATTGATCGCATGTTATTCGTCAAAGTTGATCTAGTGCAGATGTGCTTGAGTCCTCGTCCTATTTTTGACAGAAACAATGAACAAAATTTGATACGATCTGGAACATCTGCAACACGGCTCGTGAGGACGATCGCCGCCATCTCATTCTCTTCGTGGAAGAATCCTTGACTGTACAGTTTGAATGAGCCGCTACGCATACAAGACATTCACAATCAGTTGTTATCGATGATGATCTGGTAGCGTAATAGTTGGTTTCTTTCCCAATAAGGCTGTGATCGAACAAATCAATGTGTCTACTAAATTTTCCATTAGAAAACTCGAACAGAGATAGAGAGAGAGAGAGAGAGAGAGAGAGAGAGAGAGATAGATGTTTATTTTCCAATTACAATGAAAATCATGGCTAAACATTTGAAAGTGATCGTTATAAGTTACATTCAAGTCAAGTAATACTATAATAATCAGCAAAGTCAGTCGACATGTGTCTGATTGACAATGATAGTTGTCTTTGGAAAACTCGACATGTACCACAAATTGCTTTTGGAAGAAGGTTGTCCTCTTTCTCATAACCAGAGAAGACATACTCATTGATTAGTCTGTGATTATCTTCGGTGAGAAGCCTCATCGATGACTTATCTCTGCGAAAACAAAGTAAACAAACTCTTTGTAGACTTTTATCATGTGTTAACTTGAACTTACTGTGTGATGCACATGCCATGATACATGTATGATGTGCTAATGAAAGCAGTGACAACAATCAAGTAAAACAATCTGTAGTCACACTCTGCCTTAGTTCGACCGACAACACAAGGAGGATCAATCGACCTTTTAGTGAACAACATGTACCGTAGATGACCAGTAGATCCGTTTCTTGACGAAGCGCTTTCTCTGTAAAATCATATGATCAAGTAGAAGGTAGTGCCTACAGTAGATTCTGATCGAGATAGAAAAAAATATTGTTGATAAACATAGAAAATGAGTAGCTACAGTGTATAGCCTACATGTATTTACAGCACAAAACACTGATAAGTATTTCGATACAAAATCAATCAAATTTTTGCTGATCAATATATTGTATCTATCTTCATAATGAATCATCATCGGCTTATTTGGATGTGAAATTTGAATTCAACGCAACATTTTCGTTAGTAGCATTTATTCTTCTGTCATTCCCAAATGCATTTTTAACAAAATCAATCACACCAATCAGTCTGATTGATACTCATCAATATCTTGTCCCTATCTTGATGTTGACCTATCAGGGCATAAATTTGATGTAAAATTCGAATTCTACGTTATAAGTTAGACTAGGATTTATTTTTGCGACATTCCTAGGTGAGTTTTTAGCAAAATCAATCACACCAATCAATCTGATCGATACTGATCAATATCTTGTCTCTATCATCATATTGACTCATCAGCGAAAGATTTTGATGCCATATTCGCAAATTAGGTTAGAATTCATTCTTGTAGCATTTCTAGATGCATTTTTTAACAAAATCAATCACCAATAGTCAATTAGATCGATACTGATCAATAAATCGGCTGTATCTTTTGAATAGCTAGATGAAAGATTTTCGAACTTAAAAATTCACTGCTTTCATTGGCACATCATACATGTATCATGGCATGTGCATCACACAGTAAGTTCAAGTTAACACATTATAAAAGTCTACAAAGAGTTTGTTTACTTTGTTTTCGCAGAGATAAGTCATCGATGAGGCTTCTCACCGAAGATAATCACAAACTAATCAATGAGTATGTCTTCTCTGGTTATGAGAAAGAGGACAACCTTCTTCCAAAAGCAATTTGTGGTACATGTCGAGTATCTCTGTTCGAGTTTTCTAATGGAAAATTTAGTAGACACATTGATTTGTTCGATCACAGCCTTATTGGGAAAGAAACCAACTATTACGCTACCAGATCATCATCGATAACAACTGATTGTGAATGTCTTGTATGCGTAGCGGCTCATTCAAACTGTACAGTCAAGGATTCTTCCACGAAGAGAATGAGATGGCGACGTAGCGGACTTTGGAAAGACGTCTGAGAAAATCTTTGAAACAAGTCTGAGAAACAATGCCAATTTAGTGCCAAATACCCTAAATCCTATTTTACACAAAAAATAGCACGAAACAACTATAATTAAAACATTATTTCAAAATTATTAAAACAATTTTGATAATTTGAGTTTTTTTTGTTTAAACGTATCAACTCAACACACCGCTGTGTCTAAATTGACGAAAAACGAGGTTTCCTTACTAAAACACGTGCAAACTGCCACGTGCCATGTCTCTCGTCATTTCCGTCATTTATTTCATGATGTTTCTATGCATATTTTACAAAAAAAAACACTGCTACCAATTTCCACCGCTCACAAGTTCATATCGATTGGCTACAACCAGCGAAATCACATAGTCAGGAAAATGTGTCTCATCTACGTAAATCCTTTTCTCAAACCCAACCATCATCTATCAGCTATGAAAAGGGTAGAGCGTAAAAGTCAGACCAAGTAAATGATAAATCGACCATCATCCATCAGGTTTCGGTAGAGGGTCGGAAACACATTTCTTTGACACCATTTTGCCCAATCCATGCATAAATTAGTGTTTCTTGACCAATTCAACCGGGAAAAATTTTTTCCACACACCTCATCCCTCCATACTAACCCTGGTCACCATCATCTATCAGTTGGAGCTGGGTGGAGGGTCAGAAACACTTCTCTTAGACACCATATTTACCCAAAATAGTAGTATATTCAAGAATTCTATGTATAATTAGTGTTTCTTGAGCAACTGAACCGGGAAAAATGAGATGGGATGGCCAGCTGCAGTTATGCTCATAGCTATTTAGCTATTTCTTTCATTTTTTAGTGATTAGGTTGTTTGTTGGAAACTAGGTCATCAAATATTTCTGCTATGTGCTTTACATGCAGGGGGGACCAGAATTGACTACGTTTCAAATATATCATATCTTCTGATGCTTCTCCTTCCTCACTTCTGATCTAATTGAAATTGATAGAAATCGAATCAGTAACTGCTATCGCCTAAAACGTAACTCTCCACTTAAATGCACATAGTTATATGTTTTTGATTGATGAATTCCACTTTGACTGTAGTCATGCATATTTATGTTTGTCACTCTTATATATTTTATACTTTTTTATGTTTTGTCATATATATTGATGAAATTTACTTTTAAGTGTGCACAATAGCAGCTCGCTTCATTGCTTGATATTCCTGCGTGAAGCTATGACTGAAAGTTGTGACACAAGTGACTATCGAATATGGTGTGCTAACGGCAACTTGGTGGCATGATACGGACAGGACAAGGTATTCCATAATGAAGCTGCGAGATAAACTTCGAGATCGGTTTTATCTTGAACCACCTGAAGCTCGTGTAATCAAGAATTGGGAAGAGAAAATATTCGAAACAGGAATGATTATGGATAGACGAAGAAGCGGTCGCCCAAATGAAAGAGGAGATAGCATCGACAACGTTCAAGCTACGATAGAAGCCAAGCCAATAACATCAACAAGAAGACTTAGTGATGAGCTCAGTATACCAAGAACAACAATCCGTCGAATTTTAGAGAAAGACCTTCTTCTGAAAGCTTCGAAACCCACATTTGCTCAACATCTAACTGGAGAAGATCATCAGAATCGTGTTGAATACTGTACGGCTATTCTTGAGAAGTATCAATCTCCACGGATGAGAAAGAAATTGTCTTTCTCGGATAAATGTGCAGCTTATCAAAAGATGAGAATGTGGTCATGTGGTCTAATGAAAATCCTCACTTTTGGGAACATGCGCATCAACATTCCTCGAATGTTATGGTACTCTAACCAATTATGAACTCTAATCAATATCTCCAAATGCTGGAGTGTGAGTTCATGCCAGATCTTGAGACAAGAGGCATTCGTGAAATCGCTCACTTCCCGAACAACTCGAGAATTTCTGAATACGCATTTCGATGAGAGATGGGTGGGTAAATTCGGTCCAGTCCCATGGCCAGCAAAAGCCCTGACCTGACTTCTTGTGACAATGCCCTTTGGGCTATGATGAAAAGAAAAGTTTCACCATGAGAGGCCGCAAACAAGAAATGACATCAAAGTGACCGTCAGACAAGCTTTCGAAGAAATTGATGTTGATAAAGAACTTCTCCGAAGAATCCACAATCGCACATTCCGAAGACTCTTTTTGTGCATTGACATTAACGGCCTGTAGGTAGATCCATAAGATACTTGAGCTTTTGAATGATATTTCAGTGATTTTGATATTATAAATAAAATAATATTTTGAAACATAGTCACTTCTGGCCCACCTTGTACATGTAAATAGTCAATTTTATAATATCTGTATTTGATATCAAAGTAAAATTCAGCTGTTCATTTTGACAAGTCTCATATCATGTAATCCTGTATCAGATTTTGATACTTATGTGATCATGCGATTGTTTCAGTCACCTTTTTATGATAAGAACATACAGATTTGAATTTCAGAATTGTATTCTATCTCACAAACAGCACAGCTGCAGTAGTTCATCAACTTCGTACGTTTAATTGATTAAATCAGGCAGGGAGTTTTGAATGGCAGTCAGTTTGATTATCACATATTTTGAGCCAGAGAAACGGGGATGCAGCTATTGCGAGAATACGTTTCGCCATAACTTGTGTTGTGGCATTGCTGCTGTGGCCAGGATAGATAATCGGGAATGGAACTAATGCGGTACTGCAGAAAAGAAAATTGCAAGATCAACGCACCCGTGTCCGCACATCATGGGTAGCACCTCTCATTTTGTCGTCGGCTCAGTGTGGAGCCACTGCGTGCACGTTAACTGCATGCGCGCTGACGATGGGCATTTTGTGGCAACATTGGGCCATTTTTGCTGGGCCAACGTCGTTTACACGCCGGTGCATATGGGCTTACGTGGGATTAACTAGTCTAAAATGGTCATTTCCTGATATTGGCCATCACCTGCTCCACGGGCCATTGGGCCAAACGGTATCTTCCCATATTGGGGCGGACTGGGCTGTACTACTTGGGTTGGGCCCATGAGAAGCGTAGTATTAGAAAGAAAAGATTTTTGATTGCGATAACTATATTTAGTATCCTATGTACATGTATGACATTAAAAGCTTTCCGTTAATTTAACCTACGCTGATGTACTGACTAATTGAGGATCCTTGATTTAATAATGATTGAATTGCACATTGGTCACAAGAGAGTTATTGTCTTTATTTTATCATTCAGAAATATGAACAGACTTAATAATTATTATAGCTATTTAGTGAATGAATGGTTAAGCATATTTAGAAATCGAAATTGGAATAAATACATTTTTTGGATTACTGTTGGCATGAAATATATAAAAAATCAACATCCACAAATGCAACAAAATGCATGTAAGCTTACAGAAAATAAGATACAATATGTTCGAACTTCCAATGCGCGGGATTGTCAAGCCCAAAATGAAATAGCTAATAATCACTTCATGCTCTGGTCATGTAGTTCTCCTATAATTCAAATCAAAATGTCAATTTTTGTTACTTGATTTGTGTACATGCAGCATTAATAGAAGACCTAAATTGTGTATCACCTACCCCAGGTTGACCCAAAACCCAAGGTCCAACCTTGTGTATATCATTCAATAGTATTACACTGCGTAACTACTTGAATGAATTATATTAATGAAAACAATTGCTCAACAAATTATTCTATCTAAAGTAGTAAAGTCCATCCGCTCTATCGCATAACACAATTTAGAACGTCTCATGAAATTGGTTTGGTAAACTGTTGGGAGCTTCACAATAAAATCGACCAATTTCCATATCTCATAATAGCTTCTGCTTAAATGGAAACCTTTATATTTGCATTGACGCACGTCATAAAATATTTTACTGTTGAAAGGTAAATATGATAATGAAAAAATTACAAATTCAATCGTAGTGGGAAACTTTGATATTTGATAGTGCTTTGTGCATTTGTATTTGAGTGCATTATTTATCATTGAAGCTTTTTAAAAAAGCCGGTCTAGCAAACCGGTATCCGTATGAGATTTTCAAACCGTTATCGGTCCGGTACCGGTTCCAACTCTGGTTCAATCACTTGCAGTCTTTTAACAATGCGTACGCTTATCGTTGCTTTATCGCACAATTATATTTCATCTCCGCTTTTTGTCGGTATTTGCGCTTATTGATCTTCAAATTACAAAATGGTAGTGAGATCTTTTATGGGAATTTTGGTAGGTCGAAAATGGAAGTGAGGAAAATTGTCAAAAAACAAACATAGCCGCATCTAGAGAGCAATGATCATTTATTCCTCATCTGAAGAAATTATCAAATATAATGTCGGTGAATGTTTGAGCAGCAAATGACAACGATAGGTTCAAGTGCATTCGCGAAAGGCAGGAATATTTCGAGAATTGGCTGGAACACCAGCTCCATATCCTATTGACATATTCGCGTGCAGTCTCCTATTGTTCTGGTCGCTTAGATTGGATGCTGAAAAGGAATGTTGATAATGTCTAATTACATACACAAATAAATATGCATGCGCATATCCATGTTAGGCCTTTGTTTTCCGAAATCGGATACCAAAACACGGTATTAGGAAACACCAAAGACAGATGGAAGGAGGACGCCATCATCCTATAAGTCCCCAATAGAATTCGAAATGGCTCCAACGTTTGAAAACTTAACGAAAGTAATCCAGAGAGGTGATTTATACCGGCATGTTTGATTTGACCTCCATTTTCATGACAACCGTTTTCCAATTTTATCTGTTCCTGTCCACGCATGATATCGAAAGGAGCTTTTCGACAATTTCATTCTTTTCAGGTACATTGAACCAAATTCATTGCGTCCTATCATTCAAACTGCATCCAGATGAAGGGATCAATAATGAGCTGGCACTGCAGATTGTGCAGGTCATGGAACTCCATTTTTGACAAATCATAAAGAAAGTTTGATTACCTCTGCATCCAAGAAGTGGGAAGCCATTGTTTACGGAACGAAGTGAGAATGTGCATTTTATCATCTCATTATCTTAACAGTCGCATGGACTGTGAAGAATTCCATTGTTATATTTTTTCATTTTTTACATGACCAAAATCATTTTCCTTATACAGACGAATGTCCTTGAGACATTAAGGACAATTTGACCGAGTGCTGAATATCAAGAACCTGTGCTCAAATTTAAGCACTTTTGCACCTACCTAGAATCTGCTATATTTCTTGTCGAGTATTGATGGCAGTTGATTGAATTTTACAGTACCACCTCATGATGATGGAAGAATGTTTTGTGTGAAACATGAGGCCCTAATTATTTCTGCACCGTTTTTCAGAGATAAATATGTTTTGAAGTTGAAACATAAAAGTGTCAAAATTGCGAAACATCTACGTATTAGCTGTAAAGATTCCATTTCATATCGCTCAAGTTCTAGAAAAGTTTATCCATGGACATTTATTGATAAAATAATGTGACATGTATTGAAACAGCTTGCCCACACTCAAACCTTTTCATCTGTGGAATTCTACTCGAAAAAAACTCAATAAATGTCGTCATAAAATAGAACAAGTCAAAATCAAATCGTCTTTTATACACCTAAAGTGAGTTTCACCTTAAATCATCTAAATTTTGAAAACTGCTTAATTTCAAATCCTTTCATGAAATCGAAATCATCAAACGGAAATTTTCCCAGGTTCAATTGGTCAAGAAACACTAATTTATACATAGAATTCTTGAATATACTACTATTTTGGGTAAATATGGTGTCTAAGAGAAGTGTTTCCGAGCTTCCACCCATCTCCAACTGATCCAGACTGGAATCTTTACATCAAGCGCGCCGGATTGTGTGCCGGGCTTATGAGACGGCGCGCGCCGCGTGCCGGCACCAAATTCTATTTATAGATTATTCCAGAGTAAGGCGCGCCGGGAGCAAAATCAATTTATAGATCCTTCCGGATTACAGCGCGCCGGCACCAAATTCTATTTATAGATTCTACTCAATAAAAATCCGCATGATGAGTTTAATGCGCGCCGTAACCGAACACAGTAATTTAGGTTGAACGAGTACGTTTTCATCCTTTCATTCGCAATATCTTTTGCGATATATTTGCACGAACGAATAGTATCCTAAAATGTACTTCATCAAAGGCCAAAGCGCGCTATTTATAGTAGGCGGGAAGTGCGCTATTTATAGAAATTCTAAGATCCCGGCGTACCGGATTAATCCAGCAAAACATGTAAAGATTCCAGTCGGGCAACTGATAGATGATGGGGTGTGTGGAAAAAATTTTTCCCGGTTGAATTGGTCAAGAAACACTAATTTATGCATGGATTGGGCAAAATGGTGTCAAAGAAATGTGTTTCCGACCCTCTACCGAAACCTGATGGATGATGGTCGATTTGTCATTTACTTGGTCTGACTTTTACGCTCTACCCTTTTCATAGCTGATAAATGATGGTTGGGTTTGAGAAAAGGATTTACGTAGATGAGACACATTTTCCTGACTATGTGATTTGGCTGGTTGTAGCCAAGCGATGTGAACTTGTGAGCGGTGGAAATTGGTAGCAGTGTTTGATTTGGTAAAATATGCATAGAAACATCATGAAATAAATGACGGAAATGACGAGAGACATGGCACGTGGCAGTTTGCACGTGTTTTAGTAAGGAAACCTCGTTTTTCGTCAATTTAGGCACAGCGGTGTGTTGAGTTGATACGTTTAAACAAAAAAAACTCAAATTATCAAAGTTGTTTTAATAATTTTGAAATAATGTTTTAATTATAGTTGTTTCGTGCTATTTTTTGTGTAAAATAGGTTTTAGGGTATTTGGCACTAAATTGGCATTGTTTCTCAGACTTGTTTCAAAGATTTTCTCAGACGTCTTTCCAAAGTCCGCTACGTCGCCATCTCATTCTCTTCGTGGAAGAATCCTTGACTGTACAGTTTGAATGAGCCGCTACGCATACAAGACATTCACAATCAGTTGTTATCGATGATGATCTGGTAGCGTAATAGTTGGTTTCTTTCCCAATAAGGCTGTGATCGAACAAATCAATGTGTCTACTAAATTTTCCATTAGAGAACTCGAACAGAGATACTCGACATGTACCACAAATTGCTTTTGGAAGAAGGTTGTCCTCTTTCTCATAACCAGAGAAGACATACTCATTGATTAGTTTGTGATTATCTTCGGTGAGAAGCCTCATCGATGACTTATCTCTGCGAAAACAAAGTAAACAAACTCTTTGTAGACTTTTATCATGTGTTAACTTGAACTTACTGTGTGATGCACATGCCATGATACATGTATGATGTGCTAATGAAAGCAGTGAATTTTTAAGTTCGAAAATCTTTCATCTAGCTATTCAAAAGATACAGCCGATTTATTGATCAGTATCGATCTGATTGACTATTGGTGATTGATTTTGTTACAAAAAGCATCTAGAAATGCTACAAGAATAAATTCTAACCTAATTTGCGAATATGGCATCAAAATCTTTCGCTGATGAGTCAATATGATGATAGTGACAAGATATTGATCAGTATCGATCAGATTGATTGGTGTGATTGATTTTGCTAAAAACTCACCTAGGAATGTCGCAAAAATAAATCCTAGTCTAACTTATAACGTAGAATTCGAATTTTACATCAAATTTATGCCCTGATAGGTCAACATCAAGATAGGGACAAGATATTGATGAGTATCAATCAGACTGATTGGTGTGATTGATTTTGTTAAAAATGCATTTGGGAATGCCAGAAGAATAAATGCTACTAACGAAAATGTTGCGTTGAATTCAAATTTCACATCCAAATAAGCCGATGATGATTCATTATGAAGATAGATACAATATATTGATCAGCAAGAATTTGATTGATTTTGTATCGAAATACTTATCAGTGTTTTGTGCTGTAAATACATGTAGGCTATACACTGTAGCTACTCATTTTCTATGTTTATCAACAATATTTTTTTCTATCTCGATCAGAATCTACTGTAGGCACTACCTTCTACTTGATCATATGATTTTACAGAGATAGCGCTTCGTCAAGAAACGGATCTACTGGTCATCTACGGTACATGTTGTTCACTAAAAGGTCGATTGATCCTCCTTGTGTTGTCGGTCGAACTAAGGCGGAGTGTGACTACAGATTGTTTTACTTGATTGTTGTCACTGCTTTCATTAGCACATCATACATGTATCATGGCATGTGCATCACACAGTAAGTTCAAGTTAACACATTATAAAAGTCTACAAAGAGTTTGTTTACTTTTTTTTCGCAGAGATAAGTCATCGATGAGGCTTCTCACCGAAGATAATCACAGACTAATCAATGAGTATGTCTTCTCTGGTTATGAGAAAGAGGACAACCTTCTTCCAAAAGCAATTTGTGGTACATGTCGAGTATCTCTGTTCGAGTTCTCTAATGGAAAATTTAGTAGACACATTGATTTGTTCGATCACAGCCTTATTGGGAAAGAAACCAACTATTACGCTACCAGATCATCATCGATAACAACTGATTGTGAATGTCTTGTATGCGTAGCGGCTCATTCAAACTGTACAGTCAAGGATTCTTCCACGAAGAGAATGAGATGGCGGCGATCGTCCTCACGAGCCGTGTTGCAGATGTTCCAGATCGTATCAAATTTTGTTCATTGTTTCTGTCAAAAATAGGACGAGGACTCAAGCACATCTGCACTAGATCAACTTTGACGAATAACATGCGATCAATTATTGATGACTGTCAAAACGATAGGATGGCAGAGCAGCTCACTCATTCTTTCATGAAAGACAAAGAAAACATGACACCAGTAACTTCACCTAGGGGTGGTCGACCTTTGATGTTATGTAAACAAGTTAGTCCAGGCAGACCCGTTCTTGACGACAGTCCTTCCACATTGACTGATCGAAACATTTCTAATATTCAAAATAATTTGAATCTGAGTCATAGAAAGACGTTGAAACTGTGTTCCGAAATAAGATCTGTAGACAAGAACATTGTAGAACAGAATGTTTCCAGACATTTGAAAGATATTGACCGATCTCTCAGCGACTATTTTGATGTCAAACCTTTAGACTTCAAAAGAATTGAGCAGAATGTTGTTACACAGACCCAGTCACAACCTGCAGTCTATGGCAAAGACATTCTAGGACTTATTCAAGCAGTCTGCTGTGAGAGAGGACTAGACAAACATCACTCCATGATCAAAGTACTCATTGACGGCGGCGTTGGTTTCCTGAAGATTTCGTTGACAATTTCAGACTCCATTCAGCAGACATCGTCATCAGACTACTTGCACACAGGTGTTAAAAAGTTGATCATTGTATCAGTTGCTCCAAACGTCCAGGAAAATTATTCAAATGTGATGAAGCTTTGGATGGAAAAAATCCAAAAAGATCAAAGCATTTCGAAAGCGTGGTTCATCTTTCGATAGTAAAGCCAGCGAACCCTGATTATGCAATTTTACTGATGCTGCCACCCGCTGAATTGCATTTGCTGACAGGACCTTTCGGCACAATCTTTGAGGCAATCCTCCGTGTTTGGCCTCAAGCGGATGCTTGGTTACAAAAGTGTCATGTCCAGAGAAATCCTCAACATGGAGGCTGTTTTACCGCAATTCATGCATGCAGCTACTGAGCAAAATTGACGTGTTTGCTGCCATATGTTCCATCACTTGCCTTCCACATGTGAGGACTTTGCGCTGTTTTCTCCAGGTAAGAAAACATCTCGAAATTTCGAATTTCATGTTTCAGTTACGTCATGTATATCCTGATCAATTGTTGCAGGTTGTCAACGCTTGCTATGGGACAGAGCTACGCGATGACTTCCGAGAACAGATCGATCGATTTGCAGAATCATACCGGGATCTCAACATCAGGGTGACGCCAAAAATTCACGCCGTGATGCACCATGTGCGTGAGTTTTGCACGATGACGAATACAGGTTTAGGCAAGTGGTCGGAGCAAATCGGCGAGGCTGTTCACTATGACTTCCTGAAAATATGGGAACACTACAAAAGAAAATCAACTGGTCATGATGAATATGCGCCGAGACTATGCAAAGCTGTTTGCGCTTACAACGGGCGACATGTATGATCGCTCAATTTACTTTTACTTTTGTTAGTTTAACAATACAAATTGTTGACACACGCTTATAGTTCTACTTCTTGAATTCTACATGTACATCATTTCTATTGTACATTCATTTATACATGTACATTCATTTCTATCATTTTGTGTTAGTATTCATGTGACATACTGTACAATGTAGTCAATCACTCCAATAAATCAGATCGATACTGATAAATATCTTGACTTTATCTTATCCTATAAGAGTGCGAAATTTGAATTCAACGCAACATTTTCGGTAGTAGCATTTATTCTTCTGGCACTCTCAAATGCATTTTTAACAAAATCAATCATACCAATCAGTCTGATTGATACTCATCAATATCTTGTCCCTATCTTGATGTTGACCTATCAGGGCATAAATTTGATGTAAAATTCGAATTCTACGTTATAAGTTAGACTAGGATTTATTTTTGCGACATTCCTAGGTGAGTTTTTAGAAAAATCAATCACACCAATCAATCTGATCGATACTGATCAATATCTTGCCTCTATCATCATATTGACTCATGACCGAAAGATTTTGATGCCATATTCGCAAATTAGGTTAGAATTCATTCTTGTAGCATTTCTAGATGCTTTTTGTAACAAAATCGATCACTAATAGTCAATCAGATCGATACTGATCAATAAATCGGCTGTATCTTTTGAATAGCTAGATGAAAGATTTTCGAACTTAAAAATTCAGAATTCTTGCAAAATTTTGTCTAGAATCAACTTTCCTTTCTATGGACATTTTTCTTTCCCAAAAAGTTGATCTGTGCGCACGGTTGGGGGACAGCGTTCTTCATTCTTTGGCCTACGACTTTGGAAACAAGTCCCCTAGAGCGAAAATTGGCCAAAAAATCCAAATGCGCTGTCCATTTTCACGTACGAGGCTTCGTTTCGGCGCTACAAGCATTTTCTCACTCAAAAACACTCAAACACACACCTAAACCACACCTACACCCATAAACTCAACATGTCGACGCAGAATTTCATCAGGAAGCCAAATCTAAATACAAAACAACCCTACAAACACTCCTACACACCAAAAACATAGACCGCCGCCCACCACGACACACCCGGTCGGTCGACCCAGAACCGCAACAACCCAGTTATTAGAAAATCAGTTACTTTTTGGGATTTTCAAGTTAGCAAACTTCAAAATCGCAAATTTGCAAATTTGGCATTTTTAAGGCTATGTATCAACCGCAGATCTACAGAGCTGAACATAGAAAACGGACCACCTAAATTTCACTGAGATTCAATCGATTCTCATGCTTTTCAATCGTGTCGCACAACAACATGCCATGCATCATTCGAGAACTTGCATTCTCAGCTTTGAAATGAGTTATGATAGACTTGCATCCATTACTGTGTTTGCTGAGCAGTGCTCAAAATATGAAAACCGCACAATTTACAAATCGCAATTTTCAATCAGAAAATTGAGTATGTGAGTATGATAATGAATCAGGCACGAGGAGAAAGAGCATTCTCTGAGCTCTCTTTTGACGCACTGTTCATCAAAATCGGAGAACTGATAAACAATTAGTGATATCGTGAAGTTATCACAAAATCATGATCTTTTTGGTTGAAAATCCTATGCTCTCAGTTTTTCATCAAAAATGCTCATGTTTGATATCTTCAGAATCCTTGCGATGTGAGGAGTGAGAATATGTAAGTTATATTCATATAAGTTCAATAGTTCTTTTTCAACTTCTTCAATGTTTTTTCTCTTCTCCGCAAAAGTACACAAACAATGAAGGTAAACAATCGCCAGCTGCTATGAGAGAACAAAAACACGCCTGCGACAATTGTCTTGTTTTGAACCTTCGCTCACTTTACATGCGTTTGTTTCACTTTGTTTTATGCAATTTGTAAATTAGTAGTAAGGAATCCTCCCAACTGCGCACAGCCCCCCCCCCAATCTGGAGCGCGAGTTGGGTTGTTGTGGTTCTGGGTCGACCGGTCGGGTGTGTCATGGTCGTGCGTAGGATTGGTTGTAGGGTTGTTTTGTTTAGATTTGGTTTCCTGATGAAATTCTGCGTCGACATGTTGTGTTTCTTCGGTGTAGGTGTGGTTTAGGTGTGTTTTTGAGTGAGAAAATGGCTGTAGCGCCGAAACGAAGCCTCGTACGTAAAAATGGACAGCGGATTTGAACTTTGTTGGCCAATTTTGGGTCTAGCGGACCTGTTTCCAAAGTAGTAGGGCTAAAAACGAAGAACTTCGACCCCCCTCGGCAGCATTCTTCCAACTTTGCTTCTGGAGATCGTAGAAAGTCGTGCAATAGCTCGTTTGAAAGCTCAGAGTGCCACAAATTTGTTGGAAAGCACAGTTTGGCCCTATCTTTCATTGCTGTGGCTTGAGAGTGACATTGAGACTTTTGGCCATGTTAGAGAGCCGTCACAGGTTGAATTGGTCAGTTTTGGTCTGTAGCGGCTAAACGAAGCATCGGACGAGAAAACGGAGACCAGATTTGGAATCAGTGTCAAATTTTGGAAAACCAATGTCTCCCCCCCCCTCTTATCGATTGCATATTCACAGGATATATAAGCACGAGTATGGGAGAGGAGTCTCACTAAGTTGAGAAACTAACCGCAGGTAAGTCGTTTCTCTTGAGGTCCGATATCGGACTTTCAGTCAGTCAGTCAGGAACGAATTATATTTCAGTGACATTTCACATGTTTACACGTCTCAAGGCCACTGTACAAAATTTCATCAAAATTATAATAATAAAAGTATGTAAGTAAAAAGCATTTAGTACAAAAATTACGTATAACAGGATTTTAAGAAATGCTGCTTAATTGATTTCTTAAAAATATGCGGTTCAGAAATGTTCGTTATATGCGGTGGTAATGAGTTCCATGCACGAGAGGCTTGCACACAAAATGAACGTCCCCCGATAGTTGGGCACTTTACCCGAGGAACAATTAGTGATAGTGTTGTTGAGGATCGAAGACCAGGGCGTCTTGAAGAAGTGTATTTGAAGTCGTGGGCCAGGTAAGAAGGAGCTTTTCTATGAAAACATACATGTGTCAACGCAGCCAGCCTGTAAAGCGGACGGATGTCCGCAGGAAGCCAACCCAGATCTCGAAGTAGAGGACTTACAGATGAAAAGCGTGAAGTTCCAAAAATCAAACGTGCACTAGCATGTAACACGGATTGAAACTTATTAGAGAGTTTACGTGGAATACCGGCCAGGATAGAATTACAAAAGTCGAGGAGAGGCAAGACCAGCGATTCTATTAGTTTGATAAGGAGAGGACGAGACAGAGAGCGGCCGATGGAACGTATCTGTCGCAAGACACCAAAACACAAGGATGCAACATGAGTCACATGAGCACGAAAAGAGACCTCCGAGTCTATGATAACACCAAGACAGCGAACAGACGAAGATGGTTTCACCATATGATTTCCAACACGAATGGAGTCATTAGGAAGGGATGAAGCACGACGGGAAGATGAACACCACATTATCTCGCATTTGCTTGCATTTAATAGTAGACGATTCGATGAGCACCACGCAATAACCTGATCTACACACTTAACCATGCGAGAGACCAAGTCACTTGAGTCGTCAGGATGACAGTGACCATACACCTGTACATCGTCGGCATACATTTGTAGGGACAGGTCAAACTGTGGTATGATTCTGGAGAGTTCGGATGTATAGAGAACAAACAGTAGCGGTCCAATCACGGAGCCCTGTGGAACACCAGCTATCACAGGACTGAAATCAGATAATGTAGAATTAAAAGCTACACGACTTGATCGTCCACGTATGAATGATTCAATCCACAGCAAGGCAGTACCAGTAAAGCCAAAATTTGATTGTAAACGGGCCAGAAGGATGTGATGATCGATTGTGTCAAATGCGGCTGACAGATCAAGGAAGGTAAGGAGACTTAAGCTACCGTTGTCTGCAGCAAGAAGAACGTTGGAGGTTATACGAAGAATGGCAGTCTCACACGAGTGATGCGGTCGATATGCAGACTGAGTTGCAGGAATTAAGTTGTTTGCATACAGGTATGAACGAAGTTGCGCGGATACCAGGCGCTCAAAAAGTTTGGAGACGACAGTAAGGTTAGAGATAGGACGGTAAGATGTCGCGGCATTCGGATCACTGCAGCCCTTCTTAACCACAGGGGTAATCATAATTCGCTTCCAACGGGACGGGAAAATACCTGAAGACAACGAAGTATTGAACAGATGACTCAGAAAAGGCAGCAGAGATGGAATGAGTTCTTTCAAAAGAGTCGTAGGAATTACATCACTAGCTGATGATTTGTTGGGTAAGTTATGTACAGCATTTAGGATGTCTTCATCTGTAATTGTTTGGAAACACTCAAAACTTGAATCGGATACACTGTGAGAGAAGTGCGGAGGAGAGAAATCAGTCGTAGCATCTTGGATCCTTTGTATCTTCTGAGTGAAAGTCTCATGAATATCTTTAGCACTGAGGAAAAATGGATGAGGTGGGCGATTTCGACCCATTAAGGACTTGAAAGAACGCCATAAACCCTGAGGGTTACCGACTTCAGATGTAACTTTTGAGTACCAGAAGGATTCACGTTTTTCTTTCAACAAGGAGCGATAATACCTCACAGCAGCTTTAAAAGCATCAAGATTAGAATAATGTTGAGGATCGGATGAGGAGTCAGTACTGTGAGGTCTTCGTAGGGAGCGTTCAAGTTGACGAACCTGGCGTTTGGCGTCTCGACACTCAGTATCGTACCATGGATCAGATGGACGTTGCCGAATTCTTGCAGTGCGTAAGGGTATTTGTTGTTCAATTGCTGCAGTCAGAGTGTAGTCATATAGAGAAGCCAGTTCGTTCACATCAAGGACCTGCCATTGGGATTGATCAGACAAGGACGAGGTAGCTAGGGTCTCATAGAGTAATTCTTTGTTGAGACGGCACCAAGGTCGATAGGTAATGCTCGTATAACGCGGTGGAGGACGACAGCCGGGATATGACCAGGAAATGAGGGAATGGTCGGAGAGCCCGACTTCTGTGACTTCAACTTTAAGTGGCAAGCAGTCGTTTTGAGTGAAGAGAATGTCCAAGAATCCACCCAAGTTATGAGTAGGACAATTGATTCGCGAAAATAATCCATGAGAAGACATAAGGTCAAAAAATTCACGAGTATGAGGATTATCATGTCGTTCCAAGTGAATGTTTAAGTCTCCCACGACAATAAATGGATCGGAGAAGGTTGCTAGGGAACAGATGATGCGTGATAACTCGTTGAAGAAAGACGACGAAATCGGACCTGTACGATAAATCAGCAAAACAACAGCGCTGAAGCTGCCGCATGACAGCCGAACACAGATAAACTCCAACGTTTTTATT
This sequence comes from Prostheceraeus crozeri, assembly GCA_907163375.1. Lineage (NCBI taxonomy): Eukaryota > Metazoa > Platyhelminthes > Polycladida > Euryleptidae > Prostheceraeus > Prostheceraeus crozeri. The sequence goes on from CAJQUW010016065.1 coordinate 22,287, forward strand.
TCCAAATCAATTTGGATGATCTTATGATGGACAAAGGGCACAGAGACGACAGCTACTCCACCGTGATTGGTGGACATGGCATTCGTCGATCCACGATGACGAGGTCGATCGGCAACATTGTAACCAAGTTGACGGAGTCTCCTGATGCAAACGGAGTCTCCGTCATGCCACGTCTCCACAAGGAACATGGAAATGAAAGATCGATCACGTAAGATTTCCACAATGTCATCATCTTTGTGGAGGAGAGATCTAACATTTAAGGAGCCGAAGTTGAGTAGGTTAACATTCTCAGAAGAGCCGATGTGAAGATGGTGACGGTCCAGACGAGGTAGAGTACGGAGATGTCGTTGACGATGGTTACGGTCATGGCCACGCTTCACAATTAGAGTTGAGCGTCGGGAAATCCTGACTGGAATTCCGCAGCTGTAATTAGCATCATTGTTAGTCAGTGAGAGAGGAACATTAGCAGTCAGAGGCCGTGAATGGGAAGTTAATGAGTGACGTAGTTGATCCGTCGAAACAGAGGGAGAATCGTCAGGATCATTGCCAGTGAGGTGGTCTTTTCGGAGAAAGGGGAGTTGGGGAGATCGCTCTCGCCCAGGCTTAGATAGTAGGCGGTGAAAGAATAATCGCCGGCGCACTTTCCTTCCCAAGGGAAGAGAGGGCGAGCGGAGGCGAAGGAGTTCTTCACGCGAGTATCGCAGTGGGAGAGAGCCAAGGCAGCAATCAGCTCCAATACACGTCATAATGTGAAAGCATCAGATGAGGCAAAGGGATGGCATGATTCATGACTTAGCGAAGGTCACTGTCAGCGGACTGTAGAATATGTTCACAATAGGATAGAGACGTACATGTCTAAAGTAGAAGCAGCGAGAATGACGAAATCAGCGTGATGGCCATGACTCAGAGGTTGAAAACAGGCAGACAGGACAAAGAGAAGTAATGGGCGATGGTGACGATTAATGAAAGTCGATCAGTTAAAAAGTCCAGATCGGCCTTGAAATACGACGAAGGCTCAGGCGATAGAGCAGTAGAGAAGCAGAATATCTAAGAAGTTCGCAGGTATAAAAATCATGTGGCAAGGTGAACTAGCTGTACGTGTAGAAAGCGAAGTACGTAGTTGCCTGAACGAAGGAGCAGATGATGCGACCGTTCGCTACGGCGTCAGGCAGAGGTGTGCCTTCTGACTCTTCATTGCTGATATCAGCTAAGGAGTCAGACTTATAGGTTAGTCAGTATAGCATGACTGACCATTTGATGATAGTAGGCCGAAATCTTCAAACGGCTATAACTTTGCTTCTACAAATCCTTAAGACTTGATTCAAAAAACGTTTGACAGCTCATGATGTCCTGTAGGTGACAGACTACTTATAAGCGTTTTATGAGTAGTACTAAAATACTGAAAAATTTAAATTCGTATCTAATGATAATGATTAAAGAAAGTTTTTGAATAAGAAGCAGTCGTTTATGAGTCTCTGCGACTTGGGACGTTTCCTCTTGTAAATAACTCCACCGGTTTTCATGTCAAAATCGGGGCCCGGATACCAACACAGTGACATGACGCACGCTCTGTCCGCCCGAGGTTGGATTTGTGGGTCGAGGCCTTGGAGCTGGGATAACATCCCTTCTGAGTAATGCCTGTAACGGATTCAAGGGCTCAACGCCTAGACGACTGCTATCAAATGTTTTTGGACTTAGTCTTTCAATGCATATCAGTAAGTAGTATACTATAAGCACTTGCTATCAAATTTTTACTCTATCTTTACAGAATCGTCACTATGACTAAGATGATAAATGCACGAATGCTCATCGGCAAGTGTAGCTGTGGCCGTATTGCCAGAGGCAGCGAACTAATTAAACACATTAAACAGGGGACGGTGGGCGGGCATGTAAGAAGAGTGTTGTTGAGGGGGTGTGTGCATCTCAAGGTAGTATGTGAGGATGGGAGTGATGTAGAATTATTAGAATGTATTCATTAGGAACCATAGCCAGTGACCTAGTGGCAATATTAGTATGCAGGAGTTTAAGTCGTGGTTTGAGGGAGTTTTGTTAGATATGGAAGAGGTAAGAGTGGCAGTGGCGACGATTGAGGGTGCGGTGGGGGAGAAAGGTGTTACCAAGGCGACTGATGAGGGTTTGAGTGAGGAAGAAGTGGAGTTGAGAGGGGACATCAAAAAGCCTGATGTTGATGTTGACTTGGATGACGTGTTGGAGGAATTGTTTGGGACCATTGGTGATCTTGAGGTGAAGGGGAAGGATGAGGGAAATGAAGTGGGTAAACCGTTGGCAGCATCATCGCCTCGGAGGGAGGAAGGGAACACTTCCTTCCGAATGCCTTCCATCATGAGATAGATGAGAATGAGAAGTGTTTCAATTTTCTGACTTTTATATGTTTTTCAACAATGAAATCCTCAACAACCAATCAGAATGATTCTAATTTAGGTGAAGACTATATAAGTCGGAAGATTGTAGCACTCTTATTCACATTATACGAACTAGCACACCAAAATGACAAACTCAGAAACACCATGTAATTTTGTGATCGTCAATGAGTGGTGTGATGAAGACAAGTGTGATCAGAAGGAGACTTGCGACAAAGGCGAGACTGTAAGAATTGTCTGGATAGATGAAGAATGGACACCGAAAACAACACGCGTGAGAAGAGCGCCAGATGCCCCTAAACGTCCAAGGTGCCACAAAGTCTACAATGACTTAAAGGTTCTTCCACTTGAGTTTTCCTCGCTATAAAGTATATGTGCTTCAATTGTAAATAAATCTAAAGAACTACATGTCTCTGTTTTTGATATCCAATCCCTTTATCATTTATCCTCAGTGATAGAGGTAGTACTTAGGAAAAAATGATTGTATCTATCATCAACTTTTCACTATCAGATTTTCACTATCATGTTAATGATTATGTATGCTACATTACCCAGAAATAAGTGAAAACAGACAGATGAAGCAAATAAACATTTATTAAGAAATTTACAAATAATTCAAAAGTTCCTCGGAGGTCACATTGTCCCATAAATTTTCACAACCACTGCAGTTGCACTTCAACTGCCTTAATCGTTCCTCTGCCGCGACCAACACACCATAGATGTAATTCCATTCCACTTCATTCCGGGGTTGGGATGATGGACTGTACCATCTCCGTATATCATGGAGAAGGTTAATGTCAGTTTCCGTTTTTACATCTTCCTGATTGGAGAGCAAGTATTTCCATCGCACATAAATCATTTCTAACTCTTCTTGCTCCGTTAGAGATGGTAATTCCAACTTTGGAATATCATCCAGCCTTCCCTGCTTCTCCACCGTTGCCTTTTTCGGAGCGGGAGGACAAGTTGGCATGCTTGATGCAGACACTGGTGATTCATGCGAGAGAGTTGTTGGCGAATTCATGACTTTGAAATGTATGCCATAAACTTGATCTTTAGAGCTTAAGTATAAGCACGCAACCAATCAAAATGCATAGCCAATGAATGTTGAGTATGGGAGTATATTTCCATGATGTTTTAGAGCTGCAATATCTGTTAGTTTAGATCGTAATTTATTTGAACAATAATAGTGATTGATTTGCATATCTAGCACTTGATTGTTATTCGATATTCGCATCTTGAGAATGTATTTGTTACTTTATCTCTATTACAACTGTTGATCTACGATTTTACACATGCTTTTATCCACATATTTCTGTACTAAATATCCTGCATGTTTCTGACATTTGTTGCTGTTCCGACACTATATTATGTAGCATTTGTATTTTTTTCACCGAAAATTGCGTGATCAGGCCAAAATTTTCATCGTACATGTATACATGAGATTTCGTTGCATCTGTTACATAAATAGACCTGTGATTGTATTCATTTTGGTACTGGGTGTCAATTTTATAAATTTCAAGTGAATTTCAGTAAAGTTTGTTTTATGTATTCGAATTGTACAACACTAATGTCATGTTCTCTTGCATTATAGTACTACAGGGGTAAAAAGGTTCTTATTTCTTTAGAGGGTTGTTTGTAAAGCAAGAAATTATATATTGAATGAATATAATGAGAGATTTGTCTGCAATAAATCTCAATGCGTAACGCGTCTATTGCTGAATAAAGATAGTAGTATGCATTGTCATAAGGGAAAAGTAGAATATGGCATTGACAAAATGTTTTAGGAGGTGAGAGGCTAGCCTTCTAAAAGGCGCATGCTTTAGGATTTTTTTATTAGTTACGAATAGTGTCTTGCTTTAGGAGGTGATTCAGCTTGCTTTAGGAGGTGCTGGTTTACAGTGTATGGCGATTTTTACTAATCGAATCATCCTAATCGCCGATAAGATAAAATTAACGAATGTCCACCTCTAATACTATATTAGACAATAAAAGAAAATAATCGAAATTGCCGTTGCCATAAGTTATTTCTTGAAATGGAAGAGATAGACAAACTAAAATTGCACAGTTAGTAGTAGATCTACATATTCTCCCCCCAGATTATATAGTATGGACAATCTTTTCAATGCTGTTGAGAGAGTTCAAAGACGGTGTTAATTTGTCTTTCAAAATCGGGGAAGTGCTCTTGGACTTTGTGCCATTGGACTATCGTAGAATCACTGTTTCAAACAAGCTATTTTTGACGATTGTGAATGATGTGACACTTCCTTTACACCATCTTCTGCCTGCCATTTTGCCACTGCAGCTAGGTCAAATTCGTTTTTCACTCAAATGTGTCGCTTATTTAATGACAGTTCCACGTTGTAGCATTGATATTGACTTTACTTATGCTGTTTTCCAACTTGTTTAAAGTTTCTGTTTGTTTCTAATTTTTTCTTATATTGAGTTACTTTTGTCTTTCTTTCTATGGTGCCTCACGATCTTTATCATTGGGGCTCATTGATTAAATTAGCGTCATTCATTTATTTATTTTCAATTGTTATATAATTGCACTACAATTTTTCAGAAGCTAAGTGAGCAGGCCTACATGTCACTAGGCCTATGACACATTGTGATGAGCCTGGGTCTGTTTTAAATATGACAGATCTGTTGGACAGATTTTCGATGATTCATTGTGATGCAAAAATATGAAATGAACATGCTGTGAAATTAAATTTCACATTTGATCTTTATTTTTATCATGGAAGATATAAAGATGAAAATTCCTACGATTGAATGCATTGATTTTTTTACAAGTGGATGGCTGTGTATCTGTCGGACAGACGCGATAAATTTCAATCATTTAAAATTTTTGACTCATCAGTCAATATTATCGAAGATCCAAGCAATATAGCCATCGAAGTTGTGTCATCTTCAACTTCAGCGCATTTCATATATACCATAACGCTGTTTTGTAATGAATTTTGGAGGAAAGACACCAAATGCTTAACTTACATGAAGCTATCAATCTGTTGGACAGACTCTGTCGGACAGACGGATCCGGTACATAGGTATCAAACTTCAAATTCTTCTATTTTTTAAATTTCTGTCAACATGCTGTTCCTTTCTCGGTACAACCATAGAATATTTTGCAAAAATGTCATGTTCTTCATACAGAAATAGTCTGATGCATCTAATGCGTCTGTCCAACAGATTATCAGAAAAATTCTGCACCACAATCAAAAACGATGTACGATGACATGCATCTATGTTCTGATTGACATTATGTGAGTTTGGGCACTCCTGCACTTTATTTGTCCCAAAATACCCCCTCCTGTACTTTACTGGTCCCTAAATATCACCTCTTGTACTTTACTGGTCCCAAATTAAAAACAAATATTTATTCAGTTAAAAGTATTTTTTGCTTCAAAAACATTAAGAAACTACATGCCATTCAGCAAGATGTCCAAGAATATTGTTGAAGGCATCTGCATGACTGTTAGCATACCTTTGTCTCCAGATGAATTCATCAAGGTGACTTGCTAGCTTATTCTCATGTTGTTCGACGTCAAGTTTCACGTCAAATTTCTTCTCAACACAATAAATACAGAGATAGCCAATCCCTTAAAACAATGTGTGGGAGTTCAAAGATCACCAGCCATAGTTCATTCGCACGATTTGACACATAGCAACACGTCAGCGTTCGTGCTAAATTTGGGACCAGCAAAGTAAAGGAGGGGATATGTAGGGACCAGTAAAGTACAGGAGATCGTTTCTCGCATTCCCATACGGGGACCAGTGAAGTACAGTAGTGCCTGAGTTTCTACTTTCATTTTAAGAAAACAAGCGGTTCTGCAGCCTAATTCAATCAGCTAATAAAGTTGATTTTGTATTACCAACTTATGACCTGATTTGATGATGACTGATCAGACGCTAAATGACATATTATTCGCACGCAATGTTGCGTGTAAATAACCGGATAACTGAGGCCCAGTTATTCCCTCGTGAAAGTGTGTACCAACAGCCGAAACAATGCAGTGAGGTTATTTAGACGAGACAATTCGTCGAAATACGAATTATTAGCCGAGGAACTATTGTGTTAATTGCTCAATATATTCAAATGCAATTAATGCAAAGTATCTGCAGCTTAAGGCAGGAGCATCATTCATCATCTGAATGTTTCGTGTTGCTTTCCATTTTCTGTTGTGAATATAGTTTTATTTTTCAGCGATTTGCCGGAAGCCGAGGAACCATTGTGTTAATTGCTCAATATATTCAAATGCAATTAATACATAGCATCTGCAGCTTAAGGCAGGATCATCATTCATGATTTTTTCTTATTTGCATCAGACCAGTCACTAACTAACAATCAATCATTTAAGTGATATATCGATATTTTAGTGATCATTTTAGTGAATTGAAATCTAAAACTGATCAATGAATGCGTGCACAACTGGTTATCAATAAGAATATGAAGTATTTGTAGATTCCAGACAAAGATTACAATATGTTCAGTGGGCAAAAGTTGGCAAATGCATCAATATAGGAAAACAATCATGTAACGTCCACATCAATGTGTAGATAAATGAGTGGTTTACAGTCATCTATTAAGTACCTTGAGAATCAATTAATTTCTATGCCAAATCAACTCTGACATTCTAGCCATAGAAATGGAATTTTATCTATGTTTTTGTCTTCCAAACGTCTACGGATAACTGGCGATTTCTCGCTGATTCATAGTTTTGACATAGCTATTCAGTCCCTTCCATTTAATATTTCAATACTCTTCTGTTATCAATTGAGATATCAAATAAATCTGCTTATAAGAGCTGGCGAAAAAGTAATATCATAGATGTCCCGCAAATCATGCTTTGATTGCATACTTCACTTATATACTTACTTTGGTTTCTACCGCTGTTGTGCGTTAGTGACGTCATCAATTTAAGCATGACTGCTTACAAAATCGGCAAAAATGACAACATTTTTGAAATTACTGAAAAAATGAATTATCACGTCTAATAATGGGCATATCAAATATCTGTTTTGCGTTCTTTTTCATATTTTGTGCCACAAAGTTCATAAGGCTATTTTCTAAAATTGATGGATGCTTTGGCAAAATTGAATTAAAACATGTGGGACTTAAATGTCCCAAAATATTTCGGAGACCCCAAGGTTACAGCGGCTGATTTCGTTTAGAAAAGTCATAACAATTTTTCGCCTTTAATCCAATAGTTTAGCAATGGGATGTATGAATGCTTTAATAACAGTTATTCAACACCACATCTGTACATGTTTGACGCAAATAGAATTTTAAAAATAAAGTTGCTAATTTTTAGTCTATTGACGGTTCGTCGGTGTTCCACTTCATACTTAGCCAGACGGTGTTTGCATCCCAGATATTTTCAATGATACATTGATTAAAGAAAGAGACAGAGAGAAATGTTTATATTCGGTAAATGAAAATCATAAAAAGTCACCATATACGTCACTCGAACGTTTACAATTGACAAGTAATTAATACATAGAGACATGAGTTTAAATGTACGCACAATCTTGTTTACATGTAGTATGCAGGTTTAACATATTTATCATAAACAGACTGCTGCTCAATCGATGTGAGATTTATTCGCTATAATTATGGCAGCAGGAAAGAAAGAGCTTCTTCTTCGAGTAGTGTCACAATACGGTTGCAAGAAACGACCCGAAAACGAAGACTTTTTGCGCACAGGGGATGCAGAGGATGTTGGTCATTGGAGGATACGTTGTTCAAAAGCTTTATGCACACGTCTGTATTCGAGGTCTTCAAAATAGTCACATGTGCAGTCTGAGCCACATATAATGCGATGGGCCCTATGTTGAAGTTTATTCAATACAGCTTTATCAGCATTCGACATACCAATAAGCAATGGGGAGCAATACTCCATCAAGGAACGAATTAGGCCTTTATATACGGAGAGTGAAATAGACGGGTTCAAGAAGGGACGGAGAACACGAAGGGCATACAGACGTCTTGACGCAATCCTGTTGATACACCGTATGTGACTGTGCCTCTTTAGGTCAGATGACAGAGTGACCCCAAGGATTTTAATAGAGTCCACTGATTCGATATCTGGAAGGACGGGCGTGGGCAGATAACACATTTAGGGAACCATAACATCTTACTTTTGCGAAAGTCAATCTTCAAACCAACAGATGAAGACCAGGCCATCATGTTGGTGTGCTCTTGTTGATACGAAGAGGAGGAAAAATCATCAATGGGGATAATTATTGTACAGTCATCCACGTACTTCACGATTGAATTATCTGGCAACATAGGGATCAAACTTCCTACTACGGCATTGAAAAGGTATGGTCCAATGACGGAACCTTGTGGTATACCCGAAATTACTGCTTTTCCCGCACAAATATGTTGATTCAGTTTCACCGACTGATAACGATTTAGAAGGTACTCGCGCACCCAAAGGCGCAACCAGATGGAAATCCTGACGAGATCAATTTTCTGATGATGATATCGTGTCCAAGCGAGTCAAAAGCTTTACTGAAATCGTATGCCAGCGCCAGAACTCCCAATGTCTCCCTCTTTTCCAAAGCCGCTGTTATTGTCTCATGCATGTAAATGAGAGCAGAAATAGTCGATGAGTGCTTAATACCTCCAAACTGATTGAAGTCAAAACTTTTGTTAAACTGTGATAAAACACCTGCTAGAATGCAATGAATAACCTCCTCATCAATCTGAAACTGATTACGAAGTTTTCAAATGAATCCACAGAGTCAAGATCATAGTAATTGTTGATTACGGTGGAATTTAGGGTTACTATGGTAGAAATAATTTCCACATCTGGGTGATTTTCGCGGATAGATCCAGATAACTTCATTTTTCTGGTCCAGCTTAATTTTACTTCTTAAATTCAATAACCGACTTATCATTGCAATATTGATTCATCCGAACAGTTGAATATATTTCAAAGCTCACAGGTAGGCCTAAATTTGCAGCATTTTTTGCTTAATTCAACTGGGTCATGAACAGCAAGTAATGGAAGAGTAGCCCACTATGCATGTGTTCGGCAAACTCGATTCCTTCAAAAAGAGCATTTATGAAATAGATTACGTATTATTTGCTAACAAGATCTGCAATTCATGTGTGCAAATCTCTTGAGTAGGCCTATTGAAATGCTATGCTGGCAACGATTGTTTACATTTCATACTTCTCTTTAGTGCTTTGACTAGCCTATAGCCTAAAATCGATCACTCTGAATAGTTTTCAATGGGCGTGCAACATATAGTTCATGTTCAATTGTATCTCTGAAACTATAAATTGCTTTCAGTCTTCACGCAACAGAATTTTGTCAAGGTATATCGCTGCAAGCCGGCAACTACATTGTATTTTATGTGCGATTACCACTGACATGAAGTTCTGTTGGCAATTTATGCAATATTTTCATCGTCGATGGTGCTCCATCCTGAACGCAGTCAAGAGTGTGCAGCGGCTTTTCTGCTGAACAACGCATTTGACGACTACGATAGTTGTGTAGAAAAAGATAGATCAGTAGGCCTGTTCCAGTAATCATTCAACTGTTCACTTATGCTTGGATGGCGAGACGCAATGGGGTACTTGTGAGTAGCCAAACTGACTACTCCCCTTTACTCACTGTCAATAAACAGCTCACTCAAGCTGTACTATATCGCACTATGGTTCCTCGGATAATAAATCGAGCCTCAATGAAGATTTCAAGCTCTCTGATTGTCATGATGATCACTCATCTGCTCCAAAGAGAACAGTCGTCTTTCAATGAGTACCTACGTGTGGTCAAATGGTTTGGTTTGAAAACACAATTACGCAACTGTGAATATAGGCCTATCAAACAGGACATAGCTATTGAAGTTCTCAGTTCCAATATTTTTCTTGAATATTAACGCACTCGCATGAAAATGTTCATCTGCAGGGATCAGGAGCGAAATTCTGTCTCCGCATATCAAATATCCTAGCTCGTTTATGAGCCACGCGTTGGGAAAGACCACATGTTGTCCTAGGCGCACGTAGGTAATTTCAGAGCCAAATCAATAGGCCTATCTCTGTATGTTAGCAACTATGAAAATTGCCAAAAGAGTGATGATTTGCGTTCTTTTGTTCTCTGCGGTCACAATGTTTGGCAAAGCTAGTGAATTAGTTATTTCGACATATTGGATTGACAAAAGCACACCAAGCACCACCTAGCATACAATTATCTGGAAATCCCATCCCTTCACATGGATGAAAGCTGATATACTACATGATTTAAGTATGCAGAAGTTAGGAAAGGTCATATAATGATGGCTTTATTGTAGCAGTATTTCAGCTGCAACAATAGTTCAAAGTGCTGTATGGTGCATTTTGCACCCAGTTCACTCACGATCCCTTAAGAATTTTGAGATCACAACAGCAGATCGTCCTCAATGTGAGACAAATTTGAATTTGAACGTCGTTTTATGCGAACTTTTCAAACAAATCAGCATATCTTCATCGCCGTCAATGTTAGGCGAATTTGAAACTGATTGACGTCTTAGCTTGTTTTGATTAAAGATACAGATTGCCTTTCGAATGAACACGGACCGGACAATTTCCACTATTATGACGTGACGCATCATAATGACTCTGATGTAGAGCATGACATTTGGTTAACAACATGACGTTATATTGAAGTGTAATACGTGACAGAAAAATGTCGATAAACAACTTATTTTAGCAAAAGCTACGAATCGCATGTTCTGGTCAAGATTGGGTCTTGGGTTCAATCTTGGATTTTGGGTAGTTTTGGGGGGGGGGAACCCAAGAATCTTGGGGTTCGGACCGAACAGCTTGGGCATCCCCCCCAAGAGTAAAGAAATTGACCATGAATGATCATTTGCGGTTTTCTTGGAAAAAACACATCATGTCATAGCAAGTCATCTACATGTATGTACATTTAAATATGTAACCTACTTCAACCACACGATTGGTCTTTCTATGATAAAAATGTGCCATCATCAACTTTGACATACACCTACCGCAAATGTCTATCTGATTGTTTAATTAGCTTTTTAAACTATGCTTTAATTACCCATGGCTCCCTTGTAAATTTAATCCATTAAGCTAGATGTAATGCATATTGTGTTAGACAGAATTTTGTATATATCATTTTGCTTGAAATATAACAAATAATACATGAAAAAATTCAATGCATTAAACCAATACCTGTACAACGCTTGTGCTGTTAATTTGGTAGCCTACATCAATTCGTAGATAACTTGCTTCATATAGCCTTTTGCCTTGAAAGTTAAAAAACTTCGGCCTATATTTGTTTCTTCTACTATTAGGCTACATGTATTAGAAATAGAAAGATATCGGTATCATTTAATGCAGTGACATTCTTTGATGATTGCTTCTTACGATTAGTAAAAATGTCGTTATATCTACATATGTGCTATTTTCATCTTATACAAGACCTATGTTATGTGTGTTTCGTTTCTCGATCGGAAATGTTGTAAGGAATGTAGCTTAGTCATGCATTTTGTTCTAATTAGGAAACTATTAGGCTGTAGACGTAAACAGGGTTGATGATATTAAGCCCAGAGATAACCTATGTCGATAATTAAAACTTTTAGCTGAATGTTAATATGGCCTCAATTCCGTAAATAACAAATTTATGTAATAAATAGTAATTTATATGAACATTAGATACATATAAATTGGATAGCAATATGTACAATATGGTATGATTCAAAATATCGTCATTCAATTTTAAATCTCAATCAAAATTCCAAACATGTTCTGGAAATTGTTGTTCCACTTCATTAGAGAAATAGCCACTCTTGGGTTCAATCTTGAGGGGTACCCAATCCCATGTCTGGACCCAACCTTTTCCTGGTCATAAATTGCAGTTCACAGAAAGCTTTTATATGTCTCCCCTAAAAGGTGGAACTTAGAACATATGAAACTAGCATCACAAAAACCTGTTAAATGTTATCGCATTCTACATTCGTCTTCAAAATGATGATCAAAGGAAGCATCAGTGGGTCATGTCCAATCTGCTGATCATGCTGAAATGATAATAATCACTCTTAAGAATGAAAATTTTCCACTGTTGCACTCAAATCTGTAGGCGTGCAACGGTAGAGCTTTTAGTACAAATAATAAACAACATGTTCTACAGCTACAACACTTGATTGCTTGATCGATCACACGTTCTACCAGCTTTCTTCGGTTAAATAACTGCTTTCGCGTGATTGACAACAAGATTTGGCGTTTTTCTGATAGAGTTCAAACCAAAAACTGTCAATCATAAGGTCAGAAAAGTATTGTGAAGAAGTAGATCAAACAACCAATAAAGAGGAAAATGAAATGCTTGGGAAACAGCACATCATTTGTATTAAATCGTTGTTTATTTATTTTTTTATTTGATCAATTTTACTCCTAGAATGTGTTATATGAGTACAAACATTCATTTCTATATCAAGACGGAGTAGCTCCCGGACTTCATTTCAATTCTCTCAAGCTACAACATGAAGGCAAGATATTCATGCGACTTCATTGTAGAGAATCTTATTGTGATTGGTCAGCTATAGTACACCAGAATCTTCTGATCATTTAGAAGACATTTTAAGAGCTTCACGACTTCGAATACTTCGCTTTGTCTCGCTGAGTTAACTATTTACTCAGTCATATTACCCGATGCTCTATAATAGTAAAGGACTAGTGAAAACCGAGCTACACTATGGACATGCGTTGTCATGACAATCGTGTTTAAGCAAAGTCGGCTTGCAGTGGCTGACTATGGTTTAGTACCGGTTTGGTTGGTAAGGTTTTACCGTGATTATCATTTTTCTTTATTAAATCCAATCGTATGACAGGTTTCAGTAAATTAGCTTAATTTCACGAGCTCCGAAAACTCAAGGGGGCGTCGTTGAGTCAGTTCCAATCTGATTTTGATATTTCGATTATTGAATTTATTGCTATTTAGATTGAACGATCACTTCTCTGCAAGCACATTCATTTACATATGTCAAACATTATTATATTTGCTATGAGTTAGAAATGTATTACCATTTCGAATTATTATATGCTCAATTTGAAATTTACATAATGCATATTGTTCATAGATGTACATCCTTGATGTTGATCCTTGACTTATAAGATCCTCTAGACTTCCTTTTGGTAGGATCGAATCCAATATTGTAAGTTTGGCTCTTAAATGTCAATGTCTTTCTACTCATAACGCAGTAATGAGTACCATGCAACGTGAAGGAGATGTATTTAGACAAAATGCCTCATCTCAACATGCATTTAATTGCAAAGTTCGCGGTAGAGTTGTGGGCACAATTGAATTTTATAAACATCATGCCATGAGAAGCCTGATGTTTTATACATTAAATTGGCAGATATGTCACTTTCCTTAGGAGTTAGTTTTGGCCAGTAGTCCTCACGAAAAAAATTCAACGTCATCTCTAATGCAGGGTTTCAACATATAGACGACAGAAATGTTTGATGAAAATTGGCTGACAGTGTGAGCTTCACAACATCTTTTTCATGATGCAAATATTTAATGATTCTTTGATTGGACAAGTATTAGCAGTCTGCTTCAGATTATTGCTAACATCTCTGAAAATTGATTGATTTATTAATATTTCAATAATTCTCAAAATATGCTTGCCATACATGGGAGTTGGGAGTTAATCTGTCAAATAGGGTGACAGATTTGATAAACCGCGGAAAAATAAAATTACAATTCTGTAGGCCCACAATTTAATTTAAATGACATTTTTAAAACAATCAAGCTTTTCCTCACTGATGATGCAGCTAAATAGACTGTCATCGAGAAACCAAACTCATATATTGAAACCGTTGTTGCACAATTCCCCTTATTTGGCCTTCTCCTTTTGAAATGCTCATTTGTATATGATAAATGCTGCTAGGAAACATCATTTTTGAGACTGACGCATTTATGGAATGACAAAGGTTTCTATAACCTGCAAAAAGTATTTCAAATAATTCACAAAGTATGATTCGCATTGTCATGTGCATCACTAAAATCATGTGTATAACTTGATTCAAGAAGTAGCAGGGAACGGTGCTTCAAAAATATGCACGAGTTTACAGCATGCAAAGATTTCAACTTTAATAGTCATTGGATGCACGGATGTTGAATCGTCATGAAAACAAATGCTAGAAAGTAAAGTCATCATTTGAAAGGTAGTACCAAAATCATTCCAATACAAACTTTGATAATGAACATGTAAATCATGACAAAGCATTGAAAATTGTCAAAGTTAATATATTTAAAACAATTTCAAGAGGTAAACAATCATTATTTTTCTCGGGTAAAGAGGAATCCATCACAGAGCCTGAAGACAACCGCATTGTCAAACAGATTGTCAACAAAGCAAAACTTGATATGAGACTAAATTGAAATCGATCATCGATCATTCAGATGACAATCGGACAAACATAATTATTCTACTGGTAGAAATTCGGCATAATTTATAAAACATTATTATGACAATGCTTTGAAATTATGCTTAATAACATACTTATGCGACGAGAAGAAAGAGAAGCATCTGGTAGGCACCATAAAGGTCTGACAGCTAACGCTAAAACGCTAAAACGCTAACAAATGAAAAGAAATAAAGCATTTGGTGGAGTACGGTTTACAGTGTATAACATATATTGTGATTTCAATTGCAGCATGTATGCTACTGGGTACATAAAGGAAGATGAGAAACCATTGATTCATGCTGAATATCTTGATTGCTTAGAAACATTACTGAAGAGAGATGAGGAATGAGCATTAAACATAACTCGTTATGAAAAATCAAATGACTGATGCATATGTGTTAATTAAATGTTCAAAGTCAGTCGAAGGCTAAAACGCTAAGTGGTGAAACTACCGCCACGCTAGTAGGCCTACTTGTCCGGGTACGCAAACATCGACTGCCAAGATCTAAGACTTTAACCGCCGAGAGTCTACAATGTCGCAGCTTTCCAATGAATGATCGTAAAACATTATCATATGTCATTTCATCGCGTAGATTCCAAATTCATTATAATTCTTGTTTCTTGCAGGTCAGTGTTCTTGCGTTGTTCGCCATCATTCTGGCTGTCACTTTTGTAACATGTGAAGGAGCAAGCGCATCTGCTCAGGCAGCCGCACAAGTCACTTCTGATGACAGAGACGATCATGATGACGATGATGACTGCAGTGACGAAGATGGTGACGACGATGATGATGGTGACGAAGAAGATGATGAAGAAGAGGAGGAAGAGGACAATGAAGAAGAGGAGAGAGAGAGAGAGAGATCAAATTTATTTCCGAAACGACAATGAGCGTTCGTGATTACAATATAAAAGGTCATTCATACAAAATAATCAAATGTGTCCAGAATTATACAATTTGCTGCCAGAGATGATGAAGGATTTTTTACGTAGTGTCGTTCGAATTTTTGGAATGTACAGGGATTCCTTTTATCGTGAGGTTCTCAAACCGCTTTTCAGTCTCGTTGGGGGAAGAAGATGGTGGAGAGGATGGTATGGGGACAGGATTTTCAGGAAATGTTTCCTGTACAGACTGTTGAGATGATCAATAATAGGCGGCGATGAAATAAACCGGATAGCTTCAGCGTAGCTCTTTTCAGGAAAGATAGTCCTTAGTGATGTGCGCTCAACACGTTCGATGACAGATTTTAGGTCATTGGTAATAAATGGGAACCATGCTGGTGCAGCATATTTGAAAAGGCTGCGGATGTGGCTTCGATATAGACGGAGAAGTCCAGTATGGTTTCCACCGAAACGTCGTAGGGTCCGCAACCAAAAGATACGTTGACATGCCTTTCGCTTACAGCTCATGATGTGTTCTCGGAATGTAAGCCGAGCATCCGTAGTCACTCCAAGAAGTTTGATAGAATGCACCTGCGCGACTGGCGAACCATCGATAAGGATTGGCAAAGGTTTTTCATAGGCTTTTTTTGAGCTTACTATCAGTTCAACTGTTTTGGTGGAGCTAATCTGCATATTATTTGAGTCACACCAATGTTGCAAATGATTAATAGAGCCTTGAGCCCTGACTTTCATATCATTAGTGTTTTTGCAAGAAGAGGCGATTGAAATGGTGATATCGTCAGCGTAGATGTCATAGTCTTCTGAGAGGTTCAGATCACTTATGTATGTCAGCCACAACCACGGCCCAAGTACAGAGCCTTGGGGAACACCGCCAGTAATGCCATAGCAGTTTGATAAGACTGAATTGAGACGGACGGATTGCGCTCTACCATTCAGTAAGCTTTGTGTAAGATTAATGAGACTGGGGTCGATGTGTTGGCCTACTTGCTTTTGTAGAAGCGCCGGCCGAAGCTTGTCGAAAGCTTTTGTCATATCGACCATCACTGCTCGAATGTATGGGGATCCCTGGTCTAGCGATAGCGTCCATTTGTCAAAGATTGAAATAAGAGCATTGGTTGTACTGCCATCGTTGATGTAAGCATGTTGGTTAGGTAGCTCTAGTTGATTCTTGTATTGTTTGCAAATCATTCTTTCCCAGATCTTTGATATTGTGTCGAGGAGAGTGATAGGACGATGATGTTGAGGCATAGATGGAAATCTCAACTTCGGAATCGGACGTACTATGGCTGATTTCCATACCTCTGGAAAGTGGAGGTCACTGAATATCTGATTGATGATGCAAGCTATCGGTTCCAAGATTTGCTCTCTTCCGTGTTTCAGCAACCAGTTCGGGACGCCAGAAGGTCCTGCTGCGGTGTGCTCCTTGATTGAAGCTAGAAGCTCGAGAATCACTTTATCTTCAGGAGGAGGGAAGAAAGTACCTGAAGGAAGGAATATTTCAGGTTCGTCTGTAGCTTTCATATTAGTAATTGACGTAAAAAAAATTGCAAAGTTTATTGGAAGCTACTGCGTTACTGAGCCATTCACTGTCGAGAAGCAGAGAAGTCGGAGTTGCAGTAGAAGCGGGGTGCCGGTTGGTGAGAAACTTGACATTAGACCACCATTGCTTAGGGCTAAGTTCTTGGTTAAGCTTATCATTGACAAACATTTGATTCTTAGTAGCGATACGAAGATTGATTATTCTGTTAAAGAAAGCGACTTTCTCAATTTTGTTTTGACGATAGGCTTTTGTTTTGGCCCGGCGCCATTTGCATACCGTGCGGTCCATCCATGGTGGATTTTGACGATGCTTAACGTTGAAATGAGTTGAAGAAGAGTTTATCACTTCGATTGAGATTTCATTGAAAATTTTGATTTTTTCGTTGAGATCAGGTTCCGCTATGACAACAGACCATTCCACATCGTTTAATTTGTTCAGGGCTTCGGTAACGTTTGTGCGAAGTTTCGACGTGGTTGACGGACGTCGTCTGTGAGTCTGAGCGTTTCTCATCAAACCAATACAAGCATGGTCACCATTTGCAATAGGGCTTAACTTCTTTACGGACCAGGTGTCAAGGGAAAAGTTCGTGAAGACATGGTCCAAGTACGCGTTGTCTCTGGTTAGAAAGTTAACGATCTGAGGCAGCCCGAATGTGTCTGAGAGTTCTGAGCAGTCCATGGAGTCAAAGTCACCGAGGATGATAATTTGCGCGGATGGGGAAGCGTTCAAAGATGTTGCCACTTCTTCGTAGAAGTAGTCTTGAGTGAGTGAGACATTGGCGTTCGGTGGATGATGGACAACAGATAGGATTATGTCTGGAAAAGAAATGTAAGATAACGCAATCGTAAGTATCGATATAGTGTTTGTTGCGAGTTCGCTCAACACTGTGAAATTCATGTCAGATAATACGTAGAAGCAGCATCCACCACCGAGGCGATCCCGACGATCACTTCTTACCACACTATAGCCAGGAATGGAAATAGCTGTGTCGTCAATGTCATCAGTGAACCAGGTTTCTGTTACCGCAATGATGTCGGCTCGATTTACTAATGCACAAGCGTGAAGTTCAGCTGTCTTGTAGCGTAGGGAACGAGCATTACAGTAGGTAATATTAGGTGGATAATTTGCGCGTGGTTCCGTGACTGACCTTGGGTAGATGACGAACGATGTTTAGCTATCCTTACAGGAATAGGTCTTGGGATAATGTCACAGTTTGTGCATATACGGGAAACGCTGACCGGGTCCGATAATTTACGAATATTTTGGTTTGGAGACTCATCATCTGAACGGGACCTGGAAATTCCGAAATACCAAATCGCGCGCCTAACTCGTCGCGATGGTTTCCATGTTACACTTTCCCTGCACTTCAGAAGGTCACTGCGACTGTATGTGCGATGATGTGATGTCATCAGTTCATGAGCCACTTTCCTTTCTGCATCAAGTGTACAAGAGATAGGAACGACAGGAGATCCCAAGTCATTAACAGTCTTTGCCATTGTTGCCATTGCGAGTAGATGGGGAAGATATCCTGATGGTATCAGATTGATCGACTCGCGCAGACGTATTCAACACTATGAGTCACAGACATAGGATGCAGTCGTCACAGGGAAGCAGATGGATGACGTCATGCAGGTAGGAGGAAGAGCGGACAAGCAACAAGTGGGGCCGATTGTTGAATTTTTCGAACATTCGAGGATATAAGGCAATTTTGAGGACTTTACGAAGACACTGTGGGATACTTTAAACGTAGAAGATGATAAATGACACAATGATGATTAAAAATAGCTCGGAAATGGCGGAGCAGAAAAACGTTGCAGCAAGATGGGTGGAACGCGCAGGACAACAGACGCGAGACGACCGCCGCCTAGCAGCGGTAGGGAAAGAGTCCTAGGAGGAAGATGAAGATGACAAGAACACATCTGCAGCATGATGACTTCTCACGACTGATCATTATATCAATGTTCGTTAAAACTTAAATATAATGCACACTTTTGAATCATGCTCTCTCTCTTTTGAAATGCTAGTCAGAGCAATATTTTGACAGAGATAACTAGCTGATCTTATCGATCATAACTCACAAACTTTCATACACTAATTTACCATTCCACGTCACTTTGGAAATAGAATGATAAATCATTGTTCGACAACAAATCTTCTACAATCACGAGTCTAATGCTTAAGTGCTTTTGCGGATTCAATTTCAGCTCTCAGGATGAACTAATCAATCCAACCTACATTATTCATATTGTGAATAGTGAAATAGAAAAATGAGATAGAGGAATCTGAAATTTTTGAGGTTCATTTTCCAGTCTAGCTAGATGCGGTTTCATTAGCCGAATTTCTATGAATTTCATCTTCATACATATGTTTGTGTATCATTTTCAAAAATTGCACAAAAATCGATACGTTTTCAAATCCAAGCTTCGTGGTGAAGTCGTGGTTCAACGTTAATAATCGATGTCAAACGAAGCACAATGTTACTAAGATTATTTTGTCATGTGTTTTACTTTCTTAAGTTGTCAATTGTGATCAGTTGTCGTCACGGAAGATAATTATATGCTTCATGTGATGCAGGAGTTCAACATGTAGACAGCAGACATTTTAATTTAACTTGACTGACTTGAGCATGAATTATGCATCAGCTTTTTCAATATGCAAGGATTTTGAGACTCGTTGAATGTATAAAAAGGCACAACAACACTAATTAATTTTACAGAAAAGTTGTTGCTAAAAACATCCGACATTCAATTTGTTATTGATGAGGATGCTCAATCAATAAAAGCTTTATATAATGTTAATGGTCTAGCCATTACTTTTAATTGACTGAGTGTCTACATGTTTATTAGTAGAAACGCAGTACCTATATAGTGCAGGTGAAGATATGGACAATATGAAAATGCCATTAAAATAGGCTCGTTTTCAACTTCTAGATGATGCATCTTTCGAATGTCGGCAACAATTGTGAGTGCAGCAGCTAATCAAAATGATGTGTTGCAACTTTGTCTCACTCACTGCATTTACTTTCCAAATGGTCAGTACATTGACTTTTTAAGTCATAGAAATTGAATAATCATGATCAATAATCTAGGCCTCAGCCACACTGCGAGCAAAGCAAAGCACACACGAGCGTCCCAAGCAAACGTATTAGTCAGGCAGCCAGAACGAGTTTCTGCAGGGAACGAGGCCGAAAGTGAGACTTTCACAGAATGATGTACACCTTATGCCTACTGCGAATCGGCGCGTCTGCCGAGTTCTAGTGAGTTACTCTACTTGTCAGACAGGATCAAAGAAGAACACATGTAAATCCAATGGGACGCAAATTGCAGTTTTTGACTGAAATGGAATTTTGTATGTTTTCTCTGATTAAACGAAAAGCACTAAGCGACGAATCACAATTTTTCACATGGAGTGTCTTCAGATCATTTCCTATGATGTGCATGCGCTTTTATCATGCATCTAATCGACAATGTATGTGAGAATGTAGTTGAATGTGGATTAAGTTGCTCAAAATGCTTGTACTTGACGACATTAAGATGCTCGCCAAATTTAAATGTGTTTAGTTTTATAGACAAGGGTGCATGAAAATGAAAGGAAATGATCTGAAAACATTCCTTGCCAAAAATTATGACTCTGGGCTTAGTACGTTTCGTTTAATCAGAGAAAACATACAAAATTTCATTTTAGCTAAAAACTGCAATCTGCGTCCCATTGGATTTGCATGTGTTTTTCTTTGATCCGCTCTGACAAGAAAACTTACAAGAACTCGGCAGACGTGGAGATTCGTAGTAGGCATAGGGTGTACATCATTCTGTGAAAGTCTCACTTTCGGCCTCGTTCCCTGCAGAAACTCGTTCTGGCTGCCGGACTATATGTCTGCAAGCTATTAATCTCTCTGATTGCTTTGCTTGCTGTGCGGCCGTCTGCAAATACTGCAATCACAGAATTAGATTCATCTGCGCGCGTCTTCGGTTTCCTACAATGGAAGAATCGTATCCAACCTTAATATCGAAATGACACATCAAGGAACTAGACAACTTGATCCTTCTCGAATGGATAATTCGTGTATCGCTTGCTATTGGAAATGGACTGTCAGCAGAGGACACCAGAGCCAGTGAGAGATGCGTGCGTGTTGTGATATCACTTCGCACACACCAAAACTTATGCCCTATTCACACTGGTCGACGAAGATTTTTCGCAGTAGAGTGAGTGAATTCTTTGCGAAGGTTGGTTTATCATTTCAGTGGTCGCAGTCAATTGAATGCGTGAAACCACTCATTCAATGTGAATGGTGTCGACGACTGCAGCCGGTAAGGACTTCACTCCGAGAATTTACTGCAACCACTCCGACGACTGTGTGAATTTACTGCAACCACTCCGTCGTCTGCGAGAATTTACTGCGACGACTGCGAGCATTTACTGCGGTAACTAAAATATCAAAATATCAAAACGTATATTTCTCAACAGAGAACACGATGATAGTGGGACATGAAAAATATACAAGTATCATAACAAATGAGGTGATGAGATGAAATTACACATGGGACACTGGAAGGAGAAGAATTACATATACTAACACAAATTACATTTAGTCATAATCACTCACTGCATGCATCAATCGTATGGAACGCAATTTGAGATTATGAATTTTTATCAATAGAAACGGCCAGATATCACATTGACTTTTTATCTTATTTATGGTATCCGACAACACAATATTAATAAATCCTATTTAGTAAGAGGTCCGGAACAAGATTTATATCAAAAAACATCATACATTTTATGAAATCATATATACATGCAATACGAACTAATTTAAATGTCTAAGGATCTTACCTGAAATGAAGCATACAATGTCAAGTACGCGCGTGAATGTTTTGAGACACTTGTTCCGGACCTCGAAAATCGTATAAGCACCTTGACTACAGTGAATTGACTGAAATCTAGATTGCAGTATCTCTCATTTGATTGCATAAATAGTGTTCACGCGACAGTGTCAGATTGCAATAGTGAATTTGTTCTGATGTCATTTGCTGCTTTAATGAATTTGCTTAATTTCACTATGTCTCCAATATCTATTTTCTGCAGCATTCCATAGAAATCTTGCTTAGTGAGATCGATAAGAAATGGAGAGATTTGTGACCTAATATCGTCATACATCGAGCATTCACAAATGAAATGGAATACAGTTTCTATTGTTCCATCATTACAAAGGTTACATATTCTTTCTTCGTATTCCAATCTATTTCTGTAACTTCCTGTTCTTACCGCTAAATTGTGATTCCCACTTGTCATTTTCAACAGTGGACCAAGATCACTTCGTTTCAAGTCAAGAGTTAGATAATGTTTAATTGTACAATCGAATTGTGCTGATTCCAAATAATTAGTTCCAGTTTGACTTCTCTTAGCATCCATTCAGCTCTGAAATGATTTTTCAGTATATTTTTCACTATATTTTTATGTCTTCTTACGTGAACATCTGATTTGGTAACATTGTCATTCAAAAATGATAAATTTAATTGTTTGAGGAGCCTTCCTATTTTCCAACACCAAGTATATAAATATTTGTTATCAAATAAGTTGCTTGAAATATGATCGAAGCAAGTTTTCATTATGCTGCCGCTGTCACTAAAAATTATTTTGCTCCAAAGATTGAGTGCAGCTTTGTCAAAATAGTATTCGACAGGAAGCAATCCAAATTCACCTATCAAACAATAGTTAGCTGTTGTAGTTGATAAATGATAGAAACGTTTGTAAAATTGAAACTGTATTTTATTCAATTCTGAGAGTTTGTTATAAAAGCAAAATTCTCCACCGTATTGCATTTTGGATAGAGTTAGCATTTCAAAAGTATTTTTTACTATTGTTCCATTTATACTTCCAAATTCTTTCAATTTTTTAGCTGTTAAATATGCCGCTTGTTTGCCTTTTTTAGCAAGTGAAATTAGGTGCTTCTTCGTATTATGT
The DNA here is from genome assembly GCA_907163375.1 of Prostheceraeus crozeri. NCBI lineage: Eukaryota > Metazoa > Platyhelminthes > Polycladida > Euryleptidae > Prostheceraeus > Prostheceraeus crozeri. The sequence goes on from CAJQUW010016065.1 coordinate 45,496, forward strand.
GAGATCCAAAATCCTAAGTATTTATATTATTTAACTACTTCGATCTGTTTGACATCATCATCAAAATCAATGTTGATGTAGTCATAATCATGTCTAGCATTTTGAATCATAACTTTTGTTTTATCTTAGTTTATTTCGAGCCCGTTCAGATTACAAAATTTTTGTACCAAATTTATTTGTTTCATCAATCCATCTTTATCATTACTCATCAATAAGATGTCATCTGCGTATATTAAGCATGGTACATGGAGATCCCCGATTATCGCAGCATTTGTTTGTTCAATATTAGAATAAATTTCTTTCGCCAAGTCATTCATGAATATTGAAAATAGGGTGGGAGATAAGCTATCTCCTTGAGGCAAGCCATTTTGTAGACAAAATGCATCAGATTCTACACCATTAAATAATATTTTGTATTTCTTTTCAGTTAGCAATTTTACTAGCAGGTGGAGAAAATTGCTGCTTGGAAGTAATGCATGCAATTTATCTATTATCAATTTCTTAGGAATTGAATCAAAAGCCTTCGATAGATCTATGAAACACATATATATTGGATGTTTATCATTCTTATAGACTTGCAACATTTCTTTAACAACATAAATATTATCTAATGTTGAGCTTCCCTTTCGAAATCCCGTTTGACAGTAATGAATAATGTCATTTTCTTTAAGCCACTTGTTTAATCTCTCATTTAAAATTTTCGTAAGTAATTTTTCTATATTGGAACTCAAATTTATTGATCGATAGCTATTTGCAATATTTTTCCCTCCTTTCTTGTATGTAGGTACTATCCAACTTTCTGAAAATGGGATTTCATCTTTATTATTTAAGAGTTGGTTGAATAGTATCTGCAGTATAGGCAATGTGCTTTCAGATATTTTCAATATTTCTGATACAAATTCATCGGGACCACTCGACTTACAACTTTTGGCATTACTTAAATTTTTCTTTACTTCATTTATCGTTACATCTTCGTCTAATATTTCATCAAAAATTATGTTTGAGGGTTGCAAAGGTTCTGTATCTACATCATTATGATGATTAGGTAAATGTTTGTTAAATTTTGTTAGTTCGATTAAGAAATCTGCAGGGGTCAAGTTGCTTGAAATATGAGTTTTCTTCTTATTGTTTAATAAATGCCAATATGTTTTATGATCATTATTTTCTTTAGCAATCATTAATTGTTTAAGATTATCTTTTTTTAATTTGCGTTTTTCACGTCTTACTTCTTTTTGTAATTTTTTCTTTGATAGCATAAGTTCATTCAAATTCTCAATTAATTTATTATTCTTGTATTTTCTAACTTCTATTCTGTAAATTTTTCTTAGTTTTGTTATGTTCTCAGAATATTTAGATTTATGTACTTTGACTTTACTATTACATGCATCACCTTTTATTCTTAAGATTTCTTTGTATATTTCATTCGCATTCATTACACCAACATTTAATTTGTTAGATAGTGCTGAACAGTTGATGTCAAACATATTTCGGTCAAATTTGAAACAATTTTCTTGTGTCCATTTATAGGGAAATATCTTTTTGCATGAAGGCTTTGGATTCAGATTTCGTACTTCTTTGTCAGAAACTAATTTTAGTTTTATTTTTAGATGTGAATGATCGGTGTATAGAACTGGATTACCAATTTCAAATTCAGTTAATATATTCAAGATGGATTCTGATATGATCAAGTAATCAATCATAGATTTTCTGACGACATTGTTCTGTATACAATGAAACGTGCACTAATTGCATCTATGAACAAGTGTTGAAATCATTGGTTGAAAACATTGGAACTCATCAGTATACAACAGATAGCATAATATCGAACGTCTCAAATTCTTGACAGCATGATAAGAAACAAGGCGATTGCCAGTATCTTGTTATTGGAGCAATTAGAAAAGGAAAGGACGCCGAAGCGTCGATTTTGGATGAGACCAGCCATCGCCAATAGAGAGGAGAAAGGAGAATTCAACGTTTTAATGGAGGAACTATTAAAGGAAGACGACGAGTGGTTTACCAGGATGAACGGAGGTACTTTTCGTTTCCTCGTTGATTTAGTGCGCGATTCTATTACGAAACAGGATACGAATTTTCGAAGGAGTTTATCGCCGGAACTTAAAGTGTCATTAACACTTCGTTATCTGGCCCATGGTGATTCCATGCAGATTCTGGTAATCACTTATCGACTAGGCCATTCTACTGTATCGGAGGCCATAAATGCGACAACAAGGGCGATATGGAAAATGTTGTGCCCCATTTATTTGAAACCACCTACAAATTCCGGCTATATGGAGATTGAAAAGGATTTTCGAAATACGTGGAATTTTCCTGGATGTATTGAAGCAGTTGATGGAAAACACGTTTTGATTCAGTGTCCTGCTAACAGTGGCCCGCAATATTATAATTACAAAGGAAATTACAGCATCATATTAATGGCTGTGTGTGATGCTAATTACAATTTGACATTAATCGATGTCGGCGGCTTTGGAAAACAGAATGATAGTAAGACATTTACTGAATCGGAGTTTGGACGTCGTTTTGCAAAAGATGCCAAATCGCTGCCGGTATTTGACATTGGAGTTCAAAATTCTTCCTTTCAGACTCGTGGCTTTCTTGTTGGTGATGATGCCTTCCCTTTGAAAGCAAATCTGCTAAAACCGTATGCTGGACATGGACTGTCGACAGATCAGCAAGTTTTTAATTATCGTTTGTCGCAAAGTCGTCGTGTGATTGAAAACTTATTTGGAATCATGTCCTCAAAATGGCGAATCCTCCGAGAACCGATTGTGATGAAACCCGATAATGTGGACTATCTAATCAAATGTGTGTGTTCTACATAATTTTGTCCGTTCACGAGAAGCTACTTTACCTAGTAGTAAAAGAAGATACATTTCAGCTGACATTGTTGACCGTGAAATCACAGATGGAACTTATAAGTGCATACCAGCCCACTGGCGACCAGAAGGTTTAGGAAATGGATTAGAAAATTTGGATCCATCCCACCTTGGAAATATTCCTGAGAATGGAAAATTCATTCGGAAACTAATGACGGAGCATTTTTCTTCAGAGGTCGGGAAAGTCAAATGGCAATATAAAGCAATTGGAATAGCCGAAATAAACAATGAATCTCTCACCGAGCAAGAGAATGAAAGACTCTTGGATGAAAGAGATTGAATAGCTCTGACAAACACGAGATGATTTTATCTACATTTTTCATTTTCATTAACCTTGATTAAGATTCATGGATAACTAATAAGTTTTGTAGTTCAAGAAATTAGTTACGTTAAAATAAGATATCCTGCAATCAATTTTAGTTTTCTTTGAATCACCTGTAATATGCAATTCTGACATTGAACGGATTGATAAAAGTCTCCTACTTTGTATTGTTGCCCAAAGATAAAAATACAAAAGAAAAACGAAGCGGCTATTCCACAAAAATCTTTAATTGCCCGCTCATTCATAGGTGTGTTCAGTTCATAAATGGATTTTGGACGTGATAATTTTGTACCGGGGGGGGGGGAACGATGAATGACTACGCATGGGATTATAGTTCTCTTTAAGTGACTCATCAGATTCCGATTCGTATTTGTCAATTATTTGCAAAATTTCAACTTTTGCTTTGTTTTTTGCACGTTGACTGATGCGCTTGAATGATGGCACCAGACTTAGAAAGAAGAGTTTGTCTTCGTCATCTTCTTCTTTTGAGACGATTTCCAACAACCTCTCCTGTATAGATAATTTCGGTTTCTTGGCACGAACCGCAGGGCTAGTTGTTTCTGGAAATTAGAATAAGAATTTTCAATAGAAATGAATTGTTTCATAGCTTCAGCATCTCAACTCAAAAAATGGACATATAAAATTTGAAATTGAGTTACCAAGTGAGGTCTGTAATCGTTTAACTTTAAGTCTTCTTGACTTCTGTGCTACAATCCCTCAAATGAGCCTACACTAGAGATCCATTCTTGGTGGATTTTGGTATGTTGACGCAATAGCTGTTTTGCCTATAAGCACTAAAATGGACTAAGCATCGACGAAAAAGTGCTATTTTGTTTGTAGTCAATCACATTTAATCTGACAGTTTATCTTATCAACGATGGATTTGATATCAAGAATTTTTAACGTTTTTAAGTCGGGGCTGAAAATAAAGTATCGCTCTGTATGTACTGTAATTGTACAGGTTTTCTTGATTGTCGGACGTCCTTCATTGAAATTTCTGTAAAATAAGATAATGTATGATTATGCCTGTATGTCTTATATTTTTTTAATCTTAGCATTAGTATAGTCAGTAATAGGCTATTGGAAACACATACACACCATTGGGAAGATTACAATTTATGCTCAATTGATTACGAACATTGCAATTTGTTGATTGGAAGGATTGTAATCTACAAACAAAAAATTGAGAAGATTGAAATTTGTGTTCAATTGATTGCAATTATTGCAATTTAAGGACTGCGGTTTTTTGCCTCTTGATTGAAATTAATTGCAATCGATTGAAATTTGATGCAATCAGGATTGCAATTATTTGCAATCTTCATCGCAATCCGGTCAACTAGTGTAGTTAATCCCATATCTCTTATTTAATGTGGGATTTCTTTCTTTGATTAAAATGGCTTCAGCGATCTGCAACTTCATTGCTATCGGAAAATTTTGCTTGCACAGACATAGAACTAATAATGTTTTTAGGTTTTATGCGGTGTGTGTCAAGTGAGTGTTGTTTGATGGAGCCATTGTTCTCGTGTTGTTTGGATCTGACTGTCAATTGATTTGTCGTATAACCGATATAATGAACATTGTTACAGATATTCTCGGGACATGAATATTGGTAAACGACATGATCAGTTGATACTAATTTATCCAACTTTGTTTTTATGGCTGATGACAAAAAAATAGACATTTAAATATTATTTAAATATACATTTGAAATAGTACAATTAATGCGTCAACATGTGAAAATATGCATTATACACACGGTGAAATAAAGCCTGAATCGTGTCTATAAATGGTATAGGCCCTTGTATTGCATTTGAAAGAACAATTTCATGAAATTCCAGTACATCATGAAAATTCTTTACAGAAGTTTCATAGAAATGTCTAATGCATGGGCGTATATAAATTAGTATCTATAATGGCAATAGATAAATATTGCTCTATAGTTTGCGAAATACATGTGAAAATGAAAATATATTATAAATATTACAGCTGTCATGTGAATGTTGTTCTGAAGTGAACCAAACCTCTCAAGAAATTTTAGCTTTCAACTTGCATCAGAAGAAAACCCTACCCTTCTGGAGTTCTTATGGCATGTTTACGAATCTAACGACCCAAATCTCATATCAACTTTCATGCTAAAATTTAATTAATATTGGGCCTGTTCTTCACTAAATTATAAACTAAAATTCTGCCGGCAGAAAATTAGTCCGATTTATTATTCTGCCGGCAATTTTTTCATTCGAGATAATGAACGATGATATCTCGCAGTCGAGATTCATGCGACTGCGGACAAAGAATGTGTTTTGTTACGTTTTTTAAAACATAAATTAGATTGATACTTTTTAAAATTTCACTTGTTTTATACCTCACCTGTCAAACTACTTTCCCCAGTAACTTCCTCAGTTTCTTCCCCCTCTTCATCAGAACATTGGAGTGGTTCCACATTGCCTGATGACTTTCTCGTTTTGATGAACGGGATTAAAAATCTCATCTTTTGCATCATCGGCCACGACGATTTGTACACCTCCGTCGTCGCAGCTCCACTTCGTTTCGTAACCATACCTGGAATTGAAAAGAAGAATTATTGTTAAATTATTTAATAACATGAATTTCACACGATATGAAAATTGGTCGTCTATCGTTAATGCAAGCTTGCCCGATTAAGATTTATATGAAAAATGGACAGTAATCCTGCTTCAAAAATAGTGATATATCAAAGAGTAGTAATTACACACCCTTTTTCATCTCTCTGTTGTACTTGTCTCTCAGCTCTCTCCACCGAATTTAACATGATTCCGGTGTAGTTGGAACAAATGAAAAATATTGAGTAGATTTTGACAATCGTCTTGTGACATATCGCTTAATAACTGACATATCGCTTACCTCCTTCAAAATTGGACGCCACCCACTTCCATGCATTTTCTTTTTTGGTCAAATTTCGGCAATCTTTTGTTGTGTTATCATAGATCAGGGGGTTGTTCTCAATCGCTTCGGTTAATTCACCGTCTTCCATTCTTGTTTTTCTTGACTTTCACTGATTTGACTGCGACGCAAATGAACTATTTCATTCTTGCCGCAGTGATAGAAAGCACACGTACCCCTCATTTCAAATGAAGTTCGCAGTGACTCATTCACACCTGCATGCGTGTATTAGCGATGCCATTCACACCTACGCAGTCAACTTCCCCTCCGCACTCAAATTCAAGACTGACTGAGTGGTTTCTCGCAGTGGTCGCAGTGGTTCTTCGCAGTCGACTGCTAAAGCATTCACACCAAATGATGTCTTCGCAGTGTTCGACGACAGGAGTTCGCAGTCAGTGAGAACCAGGCTTTACATCGATGCCTGGCTTCGATTAAATGTATGCACTATACAGTGAGCAATGTCGAGGAGAGGACATGAAAACATCAAGTGAACTAATTTTCGTACGCCTGCTACTTTCTTTAATAATGATCGGAAGGGCCAACATTATGTAGAAAACTTGTGCGCAATGATCTGAATTCTTCGAATTTGAAGGAATTTTGGCAAACGAAGCACTTTGCTGGAACTCACATTAATCCGCAAGCGACGCACGACTTTTTTCCCTATCTCTGTAAAGTATTAGGGATTCCCTTTTGCCCACTTACTAAGCTCCTCGATGTGCCGTCGATTTCGAATCAATCACACTTCTAGCAAACCGAAGCAGATAAACAAAATATTTAATTCTGTGGCTGCAATGATGACTTTATATTTGCTGCAAAACGCTTTGCTCGGAAACGCTTGGAAAAGCTCCAGTGTGGCGGTGACCTCACGGTGTGAAGACTCTACCTTAGCGTTTCATCGGTGGCTGGTTTTAGATTGAATAACAATGTTGACAAGATGAATAGATTAAAGACTTCTATGAAGTTAATTTTCAAAATGGTTGATTGAAGTGTGAAGGTATAACAGCGTACTGAAATCGTGCACCTGTAAAGCAATAAGATAGTTATCGCACTATTGTCTTAGAATGCGAGAACTATCATGCACATAGAAATTGACAACGATAAGACCTCTAGAATGGAAATTAAGCTTCATGCAATGCACAATAACGGCACATATATCGCACGCATTTTCACTTAGATGCACCTGCCAACGTCTGCATCATTGGGTTAGAATCAGTCACATGAGTAAATTGAAGCTTTTAATTGGTTCTTCATGCCCCAACTTAGTTCCCTCGGATGTGCCGCGACCTTGAGTCAATTTCCATTCTAGCGAACTTCAGATAAACAGTTTATTTCTATGATCATGCATCCCGTTTCTTTTGTATTGCCTGAGATTTGTTCCAGAGGTGCATACGGTTCATGTCCATCTCGATCTCTGTGGATGTCCGCTGTCTCTATCATCTAATACCTAATTGGGAAACTGGGCCATTACACTGGACTATTCAGGTCGATTATTTGAATAATAGCCCTAGTTTATTGCACATTGAAGGACGTCTACATCTCAACGACCGGCAATAAGGAAAGACCTTTTCAGTCTACCTTCTGAAATCTGACCCGATTCTTTCTTATACTAGCTTAACAAGCTCCGTCTTGTTCTTCTCAAAAATCCAAAACATGTTGTCTTTGAATTTTTTTAAAAAAACTTGAAATCGTGTTTAAAAGCATTGTTTTAAAAAAGGAATGTTTTTGTGAACCTTCGTAATACACAGTGTTGAGAGTTGTGGCCAGTTTTTGCCCAAAAGAGGTTGGCAAAAAACGGTGATTTTTCTCAAGTCTTTGCAGGTTTTAACCCGGTGTTAAAAACAATGTTAGTTTTCACCGTCCAACCGCAGTATGAAGGCATTGAGATGGATTCGTAGCAATGCTGTACATGTAGATCGGCAATGCAGTATACAGCTAGAGTTGATTTTATAACATTTTCGTAAAAAAGCAGAATTTGACCGCGAAAGTTGGAAGTGTTTAAAGTGAATTACCATCGCAGCTCTTTTAGTTCAATTGCAATATTCAACCATGAAATCAATTCGCTGTAGTGCATTCCTTGTTTCAGACTCGGGTATTCCAACTGGTGTTTATTAAATACTACAATATCACACTTCTCACATGTCGCCAGAGTTAGTGCGACAGTAATAACAGATAAATGCTATTTTTTGCAAGCACAGTGTACTGTATATAATGGTAAAATCAACTATTGAGTTGCAACCTCAGTTGAAAAGTAGGAAGAGACCTGAATAGGTGTTATTTCATCCAATATTGAAAACCATCACCAGTCCCTAGTTCACATCTCTCAGCATCGACAAAACTTCCTATTTAACGTTGCAGCCATGTCAGTAGTAAGGAAGTGACAAACACCAGATAGCGCAAGATGGCCGCCATCGCTGACGTCCCCCCCCCTCTGGAACGGCAGAGTGTCGTGGTCGGCCGCCGTGGTGCTTCGGGTCTGAGCCCCCCCCCTCTGGAACGGCAGAGTGTCGTGGTCGGCCGCCGTGGTGCTTCGGGTCTGAGTCCCCCCCCCTGGAACGATAGAGTGTCGGTCGTGGTGGACTTGGGCGACCGCCAGGATTAGTCTTGAGGCTATAGTGTGTGATGTTTTTCGTGCAATCTGCTGAATGTTGGGTTGTAAAATGGGTTGTTTCGAGTGGAAGGAGTGGTCGGATGAGAAAACGGAGGTCGGATTCGTATTCAGCGTGAAATTCTGCATCGCTATGGTGAGTTTCAAGGCAATCGGTGAGAAAAAATTTTCAACATTTTTCGAAAAACGACAGAGTTAGAATTTGGGACGTTTTGGTGTGTAGCGTCAAAACGAAGCATCGGATGAGAAAACGGAGGTCAGATTCGGATTCAGCGTGAAATTCTGCATCGCTATGGTGAGTTTCAAGTCAATCGGAGAGAAAAAATTTTCGGCTGACGTCCCCCCCCTCTGGACAGCTCGCTTCGATTTTGGCTTCCAGTGGACGGATTTTGTCGTGCGATAGCTCGTTTGAAAGCTAAGAGTGAGACAAATTCAGTGAAAGAATCGGCTTGTTCCTATCTGTCTTCGTTCAAAAGTTAGAGCGGTTACAAGATTTTAGGTCGGAGCTCGCTCACCTGAAAAAATCCTAAGTGTCAGAGTGACTTTGTATGGGTAAAATTTTGAAAATTTTCCAAAGTGTGGAATTTCGACCTGGGACCGCCACCAAAACATTTTTCATCAAATTTTGAAATTTCACTGACGTCCCCCCCCCTCTGGACAGCTTGCTTCGATTTTGGCTTCCAGTGGACGGATTTTGTCGTGCGATAGCTCGTTTGAAAGCTAAGAGTGAGACAAATTCAGTGAAAGAATCGGCTTGTTCCTATCTGTCTTCATTCAAAAGTTAGAGCGGTTACAAGATTTTAGGTCGGAGCTCGCTCACCTGAAAAAATCCTAAGTGTCAGAGTGACTTTGTATGGGTAAAATTTTGAAAATTTTCCAAAGTGTGGAATTTCGACCTGGGACCGCCACCAAAACATTTTTCATCAAATTTTGAAATTTCACTGACGTCCCCCCCCCTCTGGACAGCTTGCTTCGATTTTGGCTTCCAGTGGACGGATTTTGTCGTGCGATAGCTCGTTTGAAAGCTAAGAGTGAGACAAATTCAGTGAAAGAATCGGCTTGTTCCTATATGCTTCGTTCAAAAGTTAGAGCGGTTACAAGATTTTAGGTCGGAGCTCGCTCACCTGAAAAAATCCTAAGTGTCAGAGTGACTTTGTATGGGTAAAATTTTGAAAATTTTCCAAAGTGTGGAATTTCGACCTGGGACCGTCACCAAAACATTTTTCATCAAATTTCACTGACCTCCCCCCCCCTCTGGACAGCTTGGTTCGATTTTGGCTTCCAGTGGACGGATTTTGTCGTGCGATAGCTCGTTTGAAAGCTAAGAGTGCTAAGAGTGAGACAAATTCAGTGAAAGAATCGGCTTGTTCCTATCTGTCTTCGTTCAAAAGTTAGAGCGGTTACAAGATTTTAGGTCGGAGCTCGCTCACCTGAAAAAATCCTAAGTGTCAGAGCGACTTTGTATGGGTAAAATTTTGAAAATTTTCCAAAGTGTGGAATTTCGACCTGGGACCGTCACCAAAACATTTTTCATCAAATTTCACTGACCTCCCCCCCCCTCTGGACAGCTAGCTTCGATCTTGGCTTCTAGTGGACGGATTTTGTCGTGCGATAGCTCGTTTGAAAGCTAAGAGTGAGACAAATTCAGTGAAAGAATCGGCTTGTTCATATCTGTCTTCATTCAAAAGTTAGAGCGGTTACAAGATTTTAGGTCGGAGCTCGCTCACCTGAAAAAATCCTAAGTGTCAGAGTGACTTTGTATGGGTAAAATTTTGAAAATTTTCCAAAGTGTGGAATTTCGACCTGGGACCTTCACCAAAACATTTTTCATCAAATTTCTCTGAACGAGGGGGGGAGTCAGTGAAATTTGATGAAAAATGTTTTGGTAAAGGTCCCAGGTCGAAATTCGGAAGTTTTAAATTTTTCAAAATTTTCACCACACTGGAGCTCTCACACTTAGGAATTTTTTCACTTGTGGCATGTTACATGGACATGTGCTGACGGACCAACTTCCCGTGATCATATGAGAATGGTTCAGGTGTCATATGATAGAGAATGATGAGACGAATCGTTTGCAACAAACCGCATGTCGCTACGATGAATACTTTCGGAGATAGAGCCATTTTAAGTTTTCTTCCGAGCATATATAAACCCCCGACAACGGAAGTCTGATCACTTCATCGAAAGACGAGGTAAGCGACGGTCGTCGCTCTGAGCTCCCGATATCGGGTGTTTCAAAGGACTCTATCTTTTGAAGTAGGCAAGCTATCTTCTTACTTCAAAGTTTGTATGATAGAGTTTGATAGTGTCTTTACTACTGATAAAATTTTTTAAAAGTAGTATGAGTAGTAAAATGCGGAATTTTTTAAAAATTCTTAATTTTCACTTTTTTCAAAGTTTTAACATGTAGACTAAGGTTTTCAAGTATCCTGAGTTCAAATCTGCTATCAGATTTGAAATTTAACTAAGTCTAAGGCAGCTTTGAGGGGTTAGATCCCAGCTACTGATCACTACCTTTGACTCGGCGTTCCTGTTACCACTTCGGGGCAGTGACAATGATGTCTTCAGCTGTAAAGAGCGGGTATCGGGGAAGATCTCTCACTTCCCTAGTGATCAGTACAAGGCCTTCGGGCTGTCGACGGGATCGAGTGCCACTCACTACACTGTTTAGGAATATGACTGTACTACATGATTCCAAACTTATACAAATTTCATTATCTTACAGTTAACAATAAAATCTAACATGGCTAACGACAAAAATCGTAAATATCACATCAAAATGTGCTCATGTGGGCGAGTTAATCGCAGTGCGGACGCCAAGGCTCATGTCAAGAAGGCGGGCACCGGCCACATGATTATCTTGAATAGGGTTGCGTGCGTGAAGTGTAGAGTGCTGAAGGGTGATGAGGATGAGGCGCGTTTTTACAGAGTGCATGCTGACTGTAGTGGTGGTTTAGTGACTGATTTGAGATTTACGCAGTTGATTGTGGAAGAGAGGGAGCGAATGTTGGCGATCGAGCGAGAGGGTAAGGCTGAGAATGTTGTTGAGAATGTTGTTGAGAATGATGAGTTGGCGAGAGTGGTTGCGTCGTTGGAGGGTGAGATTGAGCGAAAGAGAGTGCTTGAGAGTGATGATGAGGATGATGTGGATTTAGATAGGGAGCGTGTGAGGAAGCGTGTGAGGAAGTTGAGCTCTTCGTCGTCGGAGGTGTCAAACATCGTCATCACCGACACCCCGAAGAGCTCATCTTCCCCAAAAGTGAAGAGTGGTGGGATTCGTGTGCAGTCGGCGAGGTGGTTGAAGGATGAAGAGAAGAGGCATGTTTCGCAGCAGATGGCGCATGATTTGTTGGTTAATAAGTATGAGAGTTTGAAGAAAGTGAAGGATGAAGTTGTGAAGGAGTTGGATGAGTTGAAAAAGAAGGAACTGAAGTCGAAGGAGGTAGCGGATGAAAATATTAGAATGAGGCGTAGTGTGACTGATTTGAAGAAAAAAGACGCGAGAGTTGGAAGAGAAGAATGATGAGTGTGAGAAGAGGGCGAGTGCTGCGGAGAGAAGAATGAGAGATGCAGAAGCGAAGTTTGAGGAGATGATGAAGGAGATGAGTGTGTTGAGAGCGAGGAATGTTGAGTTGGAGAGGACTGTGGCTCGGCGGGGTGATGAGAGGCAGGCGTATGAGAAGTTGGAGCGCATGAGGGATGAGTGGGAACGTGTGAATGAGGATCGTTTGTTTGAGTTTCACATCCCTATTCGGGATAATCATTTGGCCGGCGAAGTACTCGTCAATCAAAATCTGGACGAGTCCATCCTATGTTATAACGGCCATCCGACCAAGAAATGTTTGCATGCCAGCCTACGAATGCGCGGTCACTTGCACAAATTTTCTATTCGGAAGCGCGCGAGACTGCCAAAGGATGACTAACTTGGTAAGTGAAAAAGTAAATAAGATAGTATATCCTATTCTAATACATATCATTTTCATTGCAGATCTTTGCCCGCCTTCACCACCCCATCAATTCACTCCCGAGAACGAACCATCGGCTCTCTTAAGGGCCACCTAGGGGCAAGACATGATAGAACCTCCACGCGGTTTGCCCTGGGCAGTCTTCGGACTGGCGAATACTATCATTAAGTTGAATCTGCTATCAGTCAACTTGAACGTTGCGTCGCGTTAGAGGGGTATATAAACCACTGCCTCTCATTCCATTTCATTTCAATCATGCAGACGCCGAACAGTCAAGTCAGCTCTCCTCGCGGACCGCAGTTAAGGCCGCGAAATTTATTTGAGGAGTTTGTCAGGCTAGAGGAGCAAGACAGAGTTTTTAATAATCTTGCTCGGATTGGCAATCCGATGACAGCAACTGCTGTCAATCCAACGGAATGGCGCTACATTCCACTTTTTAGCCATGTACCAGTTAGTGTGGAAGTCGACAGTGCTACCAAAGAGAGAGTCAAAGACTCTCTCAGCAGAATTGGTAGGGTGTAAGATGACGTTACTCCCGAGAATGAACCATCGGCTCTCTTAAGGGCCACCATGGGGCAAGACATGATAGAACCTCCTCGCGGTTTGCCCTGGGCAGTCTTCGGACTGGCGAATACTATCATTAAGTTGAATCTGCTATCAGTCAACTTGAACATTATGCAGTCGATTGCTATCCCTGAAGCATTCTGATTCGCTGTTGAGCAATTCATTGTTGAAAACCCTATATAAGCCAGAAGATTGTAGCGCTTCTCATTCAATTTGAAGTCACGATGGAAGCGACATCTGCCGACAACATTCCCGTCTTCACCGATGAAGACAACGCCATTCCCGAGTTCGTCATCCTCGACGAGTGGGATCAGGAGGATGAGAAGAAGGGGAAGATCAAGAGGATCGTTTGGACGGATGAGGTGTGGACTCCAAATACCACCCGCATCCGAAAGGTGCCAGATGCACCAGTACGACCTCGGCGGTATAGGGTCTATGACAACCTAACCGTCATACCCATTGACTATTCCAGCCAATAGTCAAATTCACACCCCCCCCCCCCGAGAACGAACCATCGGCTCTCTTAAGGGCCACCATGGGGCAAGACATGATAGAACCTCCTCGCGGTTTGCCCTGGGCAGTCTTCGGACTGGCGAATACTATCATTAAGTTGAATCTGCTATCAGTCAACTTGAACGTTGCAAATGAAGTTCGGTGTAATACTTCCTTTCGACGGGCGTTCCTGTAAAGGGCGGCGGTGAAACCCGTAGCTATGTATACCGCAAGGGACATTCGGCAATGGTCAATCTTGTTTAACCTCTCTGCGTCATGTTTGCAAGTGATTGCCTCTGTCTCAACGTAGTATGCATTCGCGCCAGGGCGACATTTAGCCAACTGTCGAAGGTTGCCTAAAACTTTCCATTGCATACGTTATGAGAACCATGAGTTCTACCTGTCTCTATCAATGAGACGAATTGATGAATGGAATGAAATGGGAGGACACTCACGCGCCACACGTAACATAACACACTTCTCTCTTCCGTAGTCTAACAAGCTCTTCACACATGGATCGCAGTCGATTGCTATCCCAGAATCATGTAAGCTATCTTAATTTTATTTAACACTATTTCATCTACCATCATCACCCATATGAAGTGTCATAAGATTTACAAGTTAGACTAAGCGTTCTACTATTTGTAAATGAAAGATATAGTTTCACCAGTTTACAAGTTAAAAAATAAAGTTTCAATGGTGTATACGTTAGAAATAAAGTTTTAGCTGTTTGTATATCAAAATAAAGTTTCAATGGTGTATACGTTAGAAATAAAGTTTTAGCTGTTTGTATATCAAAATAAAGTTTCAAGAGTTTACAAGTTAGAAATAACGTTTCAATAGTGTATGCGTTAGAAATAAAGTTTTAGCTGTTTGTATATCAAAATAAAGTTTCAAGAGTTTACAAGTTAGAAATAAAGTTTCAATAGTGTGTATGTTAGAAATTAAGGTATAACTGTTTGTAAAAATAAGATCGCAAGATTTACTAGTTTACAAGTTAGACTAAGTGTAAATTAAAATAAAATTATAACTGTTCACGAGTTAAAGCGTTGATGCAACGATGAACAATTAATAAGCTGAAAAGTTTTAGATTCACTTTAACATTACCATATGTTTACAGATAGAAATGTATCACAGCAAAGCTACTTCATGAGTTAGTTTGCCAGGAGTGTATCATCTCAAACTTTTACTCCGTCGTTGAAATTTCATGACGACTTTTTGCTAAACGAAAGTTAACACTAGAGGAGCGTAGGGGTGGGTGGTATAAAATACGCCTACAGCACTGAGAGAGTTGGAGTGCATGAGCTATGTACATTCTTTTGACGATGAGAGGAGCGATTCAGCCGATGGCGCAGGTAGTTTCCCAGAGCATGGAGGACATTGTTTAGGTGACTCTAAGGGCGTATGTCGAGCTACCTTCAGTGATAGGCTTCCAACTCATGATGAATGATGATATGCTTACGACCTACATTCAACCATTGGTGTATGCCCACACCCTCCCCCACAACGAGCTTGTCTGCCACATTGTATTCATGAGTGTGGCTCAAAGTAGGAAATTGATTGATGAGACTTTGCTGAAATATCCAAGGCGCGTATTCAAGCTTGGTCGCCTACTGTTGGAGTATTATTATCAATGGCGCGACGACACACATTTGCCCACCCGTGTTTTACCACACCTATCAACGGAAGAATACAATAGAGCTTTAGTCGAGACGGTGAAAGGAGACGATGAGCGCTAGCGGGCGAATGAAGCATCGGTGAGAGTGGGAATCAACTTGATTCTATTCTCCAATGAGGATTGTTGTCTAATGAGAATCAAGCATTCCTTTATAAATAGAGAGCCTTCCACACTGAGAATCATTCCATCGTTGAATCATACAAGTGACGGACGCACATTCTCTCTCTACATCCCTGTTATATTATCCAACTAAAATGGTAAGTCGCTACTTTCCTCCCTCTCCTCCCTTGAACGTAAACTTGATAGAATCTTTTTTATTTTCAGGCATCTTCTACATCTACTACACTGACAGGACAAAATGGTGGTCAGACGTTACAAGGTTCGCTACAATCAGATCATCTACAGCTGAGACCAGTGGAAGAAACAACAAAGGTACATAATCCTACACCGCTACAGCGTAAATTTAAACAAGTCTTGCGTCATGAGGATCACAGCGTAGTACTGCGAACGGGAATGCTCCCTTCCACTGATGTGAAGATATTGAGCAATCAGTATGGGGATTACATACTCATCCCCGTGAGTCCGTACATTCGCCACCAACTTGACATTATTGAAGAGTACGTGACATTAAATATGGACATTCCTACACCTCTTGCTCAAGAGTGGAAGGCGAGAGATGAAAAGGATACTCCCTATAGAAAGATTTGGGATGGCAATCAAATTTGCCTACCATTATCACATTGGTGTAGTTATTATAAAAAGGATGGAGATCAATCAATACCCATCAGATGTGATGAGCTCGGAGAAGGTACTTAGGATATCATTTTCAAAGTGAATGGACTATATTATGGTCAGCATAAGGATAACAAAATAGCCTCTCTCTCGATATACACTGAATCCATCCTATATATTCCAAAGCCACCCAGCGTAGATGACATTATTGACGAAATCCTTAACAGCAGTGGTACGAAGCGCAAGTCGGAGAAGAATGCTGCATCAAAACGCAAATCAAAGAAGGAGAATTACTAGTCCTTTCCTAACTCTACCCTATGACAATTCGCTTATGTGCTTTGAGTGTCGTAGACGTGGTCTTATTAGATACATTTTACTTCTTCGTTGCCATCATATCATTTGTGTATTTTGTCGTGAAAAGCATCGATGTAATTCTTCACTTTGCAATATGTTATAGAACGTTTCCTTAGATATGTAATTTCCGTTTTAGGCTTCTATCATCATTTTTATGGATTGTGAGGGTGAACCTGTACAGGAGCTCAGTGCTATTGCTATGAACAATTGGTCATATCAGATTGTTAGTGTCTATCATCAACATGCCAACTGCGATCCCAATGTTGATCAATGGGCGAGAAAACACATTCATGGACTTAATCTGAAATATTTGCAAGACTATGGCTTTTCTTGTGAGAGTGCTCTTCTTATTGACTTTAAACGATGGTTAGCTACTTTCAATGTTATACGCATCTTTTGTAATAATCCTGGTAAGGAGAGGAAAGTATTTCCCAATCTAGTCATTAATGATATTTTGCTCCCACCTTGGGATAGTAGAGTGAATCAACACTATCATGAAGTCACGAAACGTTTTAAGGATTTGTGTGTTCCTATTTTGTCTGTTCGTTGTAGTAGCTACGTTCATAACCAATGCTTCTTTCCTCCTTACCTCAACACTGCCAAAGTCCTATATGGTTATCATTGCTCGCTATATGACAGTTACCAGCTGTATCTATTTTATCTGTTTCAAACCATTGATTTGTAATGCATGCTTGTTACAGTTATTCAATAAATGTTATTATGCGAAGAGTTGTTGTTGTTATCATGCGACGGATGGGTTAGATGAAGGGTGATCACATCTTTTTCAAAGGACTGTGAAACATTGATTTCCATGATGAGGATTTAAACAGTTAGATTTGATGACGAATAAGATTTACTAGTTTGCAAGTTAGACTAAGCGTTCTATTATTTGTAAATGAAAGATATAGTTTCAATAGTTTACACGTTAAAAATAAAGTTTCAATAGTGTGTATGTTAAGAATAAAGTTCTATCTGTTTGTATGTTAGAAATAAAATGAAGTTTCATCAGTTTACAAGTTAAGAATAAAGTTTTATCTGTTTGTATGTTAGAAATAAAACAAAGTTTCAACCGTTAACAAGTTAAAAATAAAGTTTCAATAGTTTACAAGTTAAAACTAATGTTTCAATAGTGCGTATGTTAAGAATAAAGTTTTATCTGTTTCTATGTTAGAAATAAAATGAAGCTTCACCAGTTTACAAGTTAAGAATAAAGTTTTATCAGCTTGTATGTTAGACATAAAACAAAGTTTCAAGAGTTTACAAGTTTCAACAGTGTATACGTTAGAAATAAAGTTTTAGCTGTTTGTATGTTAAAAATAAAATAAAGTTTCAACCGTTTACAAGTTAAAAATGAAGTTTCAATAGTGTATATGTTAAGAATAAAGTTCTATCTGTTTATATGTTAGAAATAAAAATGAAGGTTCACCAGTTTACAAGTTAAGAATAAAGTTTTATCTGCTTGTATGTCAGAAATTAAATAAAGTTTCACCAGTTTACAAGTTAAAAAATAAAGTTTCAATAGTGTGTACGTTAGAAATAAAGTTTCAATAGTGTGTATGTTAAGAATAAAGCTTTATCTGTTTGTATGTTAGAATTAAAAAACCGGTTTCAACCGTATACAAGTTAAAAATAAAGTTTCAATAGTTAACACGTTAAAAATAAAGTTTCAATAGTGTATATGTTAAGAATAAAGTTCTATCTGCTTCTATGTTAGAAATAAAAATGAAGGTTCACCAGTTTACAAGTTAAGAATAAAGTTTTATCTGTTTGTATGTTAGAAATAAAATGAAGTTTAACCAGTTTACAAATTAAAAATAAAGTTTCAATAGTGTGTACGTTAGAAATAAAGTTTCAACCGTTTACAAGTTAAAAATAAAGTTTCAACAGTGTCTACGTTAGAAATAAAGTTTTATCTGTTTGTAAAGTACGATCGTAGGATTTACTAGTTTGCAAGTTAGACTCAGCATTCTACTAGTTGTAAATGAAAATATCGTTTCAGCCGTTTACAAGTTGAAAATAAAGTTTCAACGGTGTGTACGTTAGAAATAAAGTTTTAGCTGTTTATATGTTAGAAACAAAATAAAGTTTCAACAGTTTATAAGTTGAAAAATAAAGTTTCAACAGTGTGTACGTTAGAAATAAATGAAAGTAAGAACTTCATCGTATGAGTATTCAAAGCATGTTTTGTAAATTAAATGTGTGTAGTCCTGACATGATAGAATCGCGATAGAAATAAAGTTTCAGCCGTTTACAAGTTAAAAATAAAGTTTCAACGGTGTGTACGTTAGAAATAAAGTTTTAGCTGTTTATATGTTAGAAACAAAATAAAGTTTCAACAGTTTACAGATTAAAATAAAGTTTCAACAGTGTGTACGTTAGAAATAAAGTTTTAGCTGTTTATATGTTAGAAACAAAATAAAGTTTCAACAGTTTACAAGTTGAAAAATAAAGTTTCAACAGTGTGTACGTTAGAAATAAATGAAAGTAAGACCTTCATCGTATGAGTATTCAAAGCATGTTTTGTAAATCAAATGTGTGTAGTCCTGACATGATAGAATTAGGCTTGACAAACGCGTTTGTCAAGTTCATTTGATTCTATCATAAACATCATTTTATATAAACAGCTAAAACTTTATTTCTAACGTACACACTGTTGAAACTTTATTTTAATCTGTAAACTGTTGAAACTTTATTTTGTTTCTAACATATAAACAGCTAAAACTTTATTTTTAACTTGTAAACGGCTGAAACTTTATTTCTAACGCGATTCTATCATGTCAGGACTACACACATTTGATTTACAAAACATGCTTTGAATACTCATACGATGAAGGTCTTACTTTCATTTATTTCTAACGTATACACTGTTGAAACTTTATTTTTCAACTTGTAAACTGTTGAAACTTTATTTTGTTTCTAACATATAAACAGCTAAAACTTTATTTCTAACGTACACACCGTTGAAACTTTATTTTTAACTTGTAAACGGCTGAAACTTTATTTCTATCGCGATTCTATCATGTCAGGACTACACACATTTGATTTACAAAACATGCTTTGAATACTCATACGATGAAGTTCTTACTTTCATTTATTTCTAACGTACACACTGTTGAAACTTTATTTTTCAACTTGTAAACTGTTGAAACTTTATTTTGTTTCTAACATATAAACAGCTAAAACTTTATTTCTAACGTACACACCGTTGAAACTTTATTTTTAACTTGTAAACGGCTGAAACGATATTTTCATTTACAACTAGTAGAATGCTGAGTCTAACTTGCAAACTAGTAAATCCTAAGATCGTACTTTACAAACAGATAAAACTTTATTTCTAACGTAGACACTGTTGAAACTTTATTTTTAACTTGTAAACGGTTGAAACTTTATTTCTAACGTACACACTATTGAAACTTTATTTTTAATTTGTAAACTGGTTAAACTTCATTTTATTTCTAACATACAAGCTGATAAAACTTTATTCTTAACTTGTAAACTGGTGAACCTTCATTTTTATTTCTAACATAGAAACAGATAAAACTTTATTCTTAACATACACACTATTGAAACTTTATTTTTAACGTGTTAACTATTGAGACTTTATTTTTAACCTGTAAACGGTTGAAACTTTGTTTTAATTCTAACATACAAGCAGATAAAATTTATTCTTAACTTGTAAACTGACGAAACTTCATTTTATTTCTAACATATAAACAGATAGAACTATATTCTTATCATACACACTATTGAAACTTTATTCTTAACTTTTAAACTGGTGAAACTTTATTTCATTTCTGACATACAAGCAGATAAAACTTTATTCTTAACTTGTAAACTGGTGAACCTTCATTTTTATTTCTAACATATAAACAGATAGAACTTTATTCTTAACGTACACAATGTTGAAACTTTATTTTTAACGCACAAAGCGCTTAAACTTTATTTCCATCATACACACTATTGAAACTTTATTTTAATCTGAAACTTTATTTTTAACTTGTTAACGGTTGAAACTTTGTTTTATGTCTAACATACAAACAGATAAAACTTTATTCTTAACTTGTAAACTGGTGAACCTTCATTTTTATTTCTAACATAGAAGCAGATAGAACTTTATTCTTAACATATACACTATTGAAACTTTATTTTTAACGTGTTAACTATTGAAACTTTATTTTTAACTTGTATACGGTTGAAACCGGTTTTTTAATTCTAACATACAAACAGATAAAGCTTTATTCTTAACATACACACTATTGAAACTTTATTTCTAACGTACACACTATTGAAACTTTATTTTTTAACTTGTAAACTGGTGAAACTTTATTTCATTTCTGACATACAAGCAGATAAAACTTTATTCTTAACTTGTAAACTGGTGAACCTTCATTTTTATTTCTAACATATAAACAGATAGAACTTTATTCTTAACATATACACTATTGAAACTTCATTTTTAACTTGTAAACGGTTGAAACTTTATTTTATTTTTAACATACAAACAGCTAAAACTTTATTTCTAACGTATACACTGTTGAAACTTGTAAACTCTTGAAACTTTATTTTATTTCTAACATACAAGCTGATAAAACTTTATTCTTAACTTGTAAACTGGTGAAGCTTCATTTTATTTCTAACATAGAAACAGATAAAACTTTATTCTTAACATACGCACTATTGAAACATTAGTTTTAACTTGTAAACTATTGAAACTTTATTTTTAACTTGTTAACGGTTGAAACTTTGTTTTATTTCTAACATACAAACAGATAAAACTTTATTCTTAACTTGTAAACTGATGAAACTTCATTTTATTTCTAACATACAAACAGATAGAACTTTATTCTTAACATACACACTATTGAAACTTTATTTTTAACGTGTAAACTATTGAAACTATATCTTTCATTTACAAATAATAGAACGCTTAGTCTAACTTGCAAACTAGTAAATCTTATTCGTCATCAAATCTAACTGTTTAAATCCTCATCATGGAAATCAATGTTTCACAGTCCTTTGAAAAAGATATGATCACCCTTCATCTAACCCATCCGTCGCATGATAACAACAACAACTCTTCGCATAATAACATTTATTGAATAACTGTAACAAGCATGCATTACAAATCAATGGTTTGAAACAGATAAAATAGATACAGCTGGTAACTGTCATATAGCGAGCAATGATAACCATATAGGACTTTGGCAGTGTTGAGGTAAGGAGGAAAGAAGCATTGGTTATGAACGTAGCTACTACAACGAACAGACAAAATAGGAACACACAAATCCTTAAAACGTTTCGTGACTTCATGATAGTGTTGATTCACTCTACTATCCCAAGGTGGGAGCAAAATATCATTAATGACTAGATTGGGAAATACTTTCCTCTCCTTACCAGGATTATTACAAAAGATGCGTATAACATTGAAAGTAGCTAACCATCGTTTAAAGTCAATAAGAAGAGCACTCTCACAAGAAAAGCCATAGTCTTGCAAATATTTCAGATTAAGTCCATGAATGTGTTTTCTCGCCCATTGATCAACATTGGGATCGCAGTTGGCATGTTGATGATAGACACTAACAATCTGATATGACCAATTGTTCATAGCAATAGCACTGAGCTCCTGTACAGGTTCACCCTCACAATCCATAAAAATGATGATAGAAGCCTAAAACGGAAATTACATATCTAAGGAAACGTTCTATAACATATTGCAAAATGAAGAATTACATCGATGCTTTTCACGACAAAATACACAAATGATATGATGGCAACGAAGAAGTAAAATGTATCTAATAAGACCACGTCTACGACACTCAAAGCACATAAGCGAATTGTCATAGGGTAGAGTTAGGAAAGGACTAGTAATTCTCCTTCTTTGATTTGCGTTTTGATGCAGCATTCTTCTCCGACTTGCGCTTCGTACCACTGCTGTTAAGGATTTCGTCAATAATGTCATCTACGCTGGGTGGCTTTGGAATATATAGGATGGATTCAGTGTATATCGAGAGAGAGGCTATTTTGTTATCCTTATGCTGACCATAATATAGTCCATTCACTTTGAAAATGATATCCTAAGTACCTTCTCCGAGCTCATCACATCTGATGGGTATTGATTGATCTCCATCCTTTTTATAATAACTACACCAATGTGATAATGGTAGGCAAATTTGATTGCCATCCCAAATCTTTCTATAGGGAGTATCCTTTTCATCTCTCGCCTTCCACTCTTGAGCAAGAGGTGTAGGAATGTCCATATTTAATGTCACGTACTCTTCAATAATGTCAAGTTGGTGGCGAATGTACGGACTCACGGGGATGAGTATGTAATCCCCATACTGATTGCTCAATATCTTCACATCAGTGGAAGGGAGCATTCCCGTTCGCAGTACTACGCTGTGATCCTCATGACGCAAGACTTGTTTAAATTTACGCTGTAGCGGTGTAGGATTATGTACCTTTGTTGTTTCTTCCACTGGTCTCAGCTGTAGATGATCTGATTGTAGCGAACCTTGTAACGTCTGACCACCATTTTGTCCTGTCAGTGTAGTAGATGTAGAAGATGCCTGAAAATAAAAAAGATTCTATCAAGTTTACGTTCAAGGGAGGAGAGGGAGGAAAGTAGCGACTTACCATTTTAGTTGGATAATATAACAGGGATGTAGAGAGAGAGAATGTGCGTCCGTCACTTGTATGATTCAACGATGGAATGATTCTCAGTGTGGAAGGCTCTCTATTTATAAAGGAATGCTTGATTCTCATTAGACAACAATCCTCATTGGAGAATAGAATCAAGTTGATTCCCACTCTCACCGATGCTTCATTCGCCCGCTAGCGCTCATCGTCTCCTTTCACCGTCTCGACTAAAGCTCTATTGTATTCTTCCGTTGATAGGTGTGGTAAAACACGGGTGGGCAAATGTGTGTCGTCGCGCCATTGATAATAATACTCCAACAGTAGGCGACCAAGCTTGAATACGCGCCTTGGATATTTCAGCAAAGTCTCATCAATCAATTTCCTACTTTGAGCCACACTCATGAATACAATGTGGCAGACAAGCTCGTTGTGGGGGAGGGTGTGGGCATACACCAATGGTTGAATGTAGGTCGTAAGCATATCATCATTCATCATGAGTTGGAAGCCTATCACTGAAGGTAGCTCGACATACGCCCTTAGAGTCACCTAAACAATGTCCTCCATGCTCTGGGAAACTACCTGCGCCATCGGCTGAATCGCTCCTCTCATCGTCAAAAGAATGTACATAGCTCATGCACTCCAACTCTCTCAGTGCTGTAGGCGTATTTTATACCACCCACCCCTACGCTCCTCTAGTGTTAACTTTCGTTTAGCAAAAAGTCGTCATGAAATTTCAACGACGGAGTAAAAGTTTGAGATGATACACTCCTGGCAAACTAACTCATGAAGTAGCTTTGCTGTGATACATTTCTATCTGTAAACATATGGTAATGTTAAAGTGAATCTAAAACTTTTCAGCTTATTAATTGTTCATCGTTGCATCAACGCTTTAACTCGTGAACAGTTATAATTTTATTTTAATTTACACTTAGTCTAACTTGTAAACTAGTAAATCTTGCGATCTTATTTTTACAAACAGTTATACCTTAATTTCTAACATACACACTATTGAAACTTTATTTCTAACTTGTAAACTCTTGAAACTTTATTTTGATATACAAACAGCTAAAACTTTATTTCTAACGCATACACTATTGAAACGTTATTTCTAACTTGTAAACTCTTGAAACTTTATTTTGATATACAAACAGCTAAAACTTTATTTCTAACGTATACACCATTGAAACTTTATTTTGATATACAAACAGCTAAAACTTTATTTCTAACGTATACACCATTGAAACTTTATTTTTTAACTTGTAAACTGGTGAAACTATATCTTTCATTTACAAATGGTAGAACGCTTAGTCTAACTTGTAAATCTTATGACACTTCATATGGGTGATGATGGTAGATGAAATAGTGTTAAATAAAAATAAGATAGCCTACATGATTCTGGGATAGCAATCGACTGCGATCCATGTGTGAAGAGCTTGTTAGACTACGGAAGAGAGAAGTGTGTTATGTTGCGTGTGGCGCGTGAGTGTCCTCCCATTTCATTCCATTCATCAATTCGTCTCATTGATAGAGACAGGTAGAACTCATGGTTCTCATAACGTATGCAATGGAAAGTTTTAGGCAACCTTCGACAGTTGGCTAAATGTCGCCCTGGCGCGAATGCATACTACGTTGAGACAGAGGCAATCACTTGCAAACATGACGCAGAGAGGTTAAACAAGATTGACCATTGCCGAATGTCCCTTGCGGTATACATAGCTACGGGTTTCACCGCCGCCCTTTACAGGAACGCCCGTCGAAAGGAAGTATTACACCGAACTTCATTTGCAACGTTCAAGTTGACTGATAGCAGATTCAACTTAATGATAGTATTCGCCAGTCCGAAGACTGCCCAGGGCAAACCGCGAGGAGGTACTATCATGTCTTGCCCCATGGTGGCCCTTAAGAGAGCCGATGGTTCGTTCTGGGGGGGTGTGAATTTGACTATTGGCTGGAATAGTCAATGGGTATGACGGTTAGGTTGTCATAGACCCTATACCGCCGAGGTCGTACTGGTGCATCTGGCACCTTTCGGATGCGGGTGGTATTTGGAGTCCACACCTCATCCGTCCAAACGATCCTCTTGATCTTCCCCTTCTTCTCATCCTCCTCATCCCACTCGTCGAGGATGACGAACTCGGGAATGGCGTTGTCTTCATCGGTGAAGACGGGAATGTTGTCGGCAGATGTCGCTTCCATCGTGACTTCAAATTGAATGAGAAGCGCTACAATCTTCTGGCTTATATAGGGTTTTCAACAATGAATTGCTCAACAGCGAATCAGAATGCTTCAGGGATAGCAATCGACTGCATAATGTTCAAGTTGACTGATAGCAGATTCAACTTAATGATAGTATTCGCCAGTCCGAAGACTGCCCAGGGCAAACCGCGAGGAGGTTCTATCATGTCTTGCCCCATGGTGGCCCTTAAGAGAGCCGATGGTTCATTCTCGGGAGTAACGTCATCTTACACCCTACCAATTCTGCTGAGAGAGTCTTTGACTCTCTCTTTGGTAGCACTGTCGACTTCCACACTAACTGGTACATGGCTAAAAAGTGGAATGTAGCGCCATTCCGTTGGATTGACAGCAGTTGCTGTCATCGGATTGCCAATCCGAGCAAGATTATTAAAAACTCTGTCTTGCTCCTCTAGCCTGACAAACTCCTCAAATAAATTTCGCGGCCTTAACTGCGGTCCGCGAGGAGAGCTGACTTGACTGTTCGGCGTCTGCATGATTGAAATGAAATGAAATGAGAGGCAGTGGTTTATATACCCCTCTAACGCGACGCAACGTTCAAGTTGACTGATAGCAGATTCAACTTAATGATAGTATTCGCCAGTCCGATGACTGCCCAGGGCAAACCGCGTGGAGGTTCTATCATGTCTTGCCCCTAGGTGGTCCTTAAGAGAGCCGATGGTTCGTTCTCGGGAGTGAATTGATGGGGTGGTGAAGGCGGGCAAAGATCTGCAATGAAAATGATATGTATTAGAATAGGATATACTATCTTATTTACTTTTTCACTTACCAAGTTAGTCATCCTTTGGCAGTCTCGCGCGCTTCCGAATAGAAAATTTGTGCAAGTGACCGCGCATTCGTAGGCTGGCATGCAAACATTTCTTGGTCGGATGGCCGTTATAACATAGGATGGACTCGTCCAGATTTTGATTGACGAGTACTTCGCCGGCCAAATGATTATCCCGAATAGGGATGTGAAACTCAAACAAACGATCCTCATTCACACGTTCCCACTCATCCCTCATGCGCTCCAACTTCTCATACACCTGCCTCTCATCACCCCGCCGAGCCACAGTCCTCTCCAACTCAACATTCCTCGCTCTCAACACACTCATCTCCTTCATCATCTCCTCAAACTTCGCTTCTGCATCTCTCATTCTTCTCTCCGCAGCACTCGCCCTCTTCTCACACTCATCATTCTTCTCTTCCAACTCTCGCGTCTTTTTCTTCAAATCAGTCACACTACGCCTCATTCTAATATTTTCATCCGCTACCTCCTTCGACTTCAGTTCCTTCTTTTTCAACTCATCCAACTCCTTCACAACTTCATCCTTCACTTTCTTCAAACTCTCATACTTATTAACCAACAAATCATGCGCCATCTGCTGCGAAACATGCCTCTTCTCTTCATCCTTCAACCACCTCGCCGACTGCACACGAATCCCACCACTCTTCACTTTTGGGGAAGATGAGCTCTTCGGGGTGTCGGTGATGACGATGTTTGACACCTCCGACGACGAAGAGCTCAACTTCCTCACACGCTTCCTCACACGCTCCCTATCTAAATCCACATCATCCTCATCATCACTCTCAAGCACTCTCTTTCGCTCAATCTCACCCTCCAACGACGCAACCACTCTCGCCAACTCATCATTCTCAACAACATTCTCAACAACATTCTCAGCCTTACCCTCTCGCTCGATCGCCAACATTCGCTCCCTCTCTTCCACAATCAACTGCGTAAATCTCAAATCAGTCACTAAACCACCACTACAGTCAGCATGCACTCTATAAAAACGCGCCTCATCCTCATCACCCTTCAGCACTCTACACTTCACGCACGCAACCCTATTCAAGATAATCATGTGGCCGGTGCCCGCCTTCTTGACATGAGCCTTGGCGTCCGCACTGCGATTAACTCGCCCACATGAGCACATTTTGATGTGATATTTACGATTTTTGTCGTTAGCCATGTTAGATTTTATTGTTAACTGTAAGATAATGAAATTTGTATAAGTTTGGAATCATGTAGTACAGTCATATTCCTAAACAGTGTAGTGAGTGGCACTCGATCCCGTCGACAGCCCGAAGGCCTTGTACTGATCACTAGGGAAGTGAGAGATCTTCCCCGATACCCGCTCTTTACAGCTGAAGACATCATTGTCACTGCCCCGAAGTGGTAACAGGAACGCCGAGTCAAAGGTAGTGATCAGTAGCTGGGATCTAACCCCTCAAAGCTGCCTTAGACTTAGTTAAATTTCAAATCTGATAGCAGATTTGAACTCAGGATACTTGAAAACCTTAGTCTACATGTTAAAACTTTGAAAAAAGTGAAAATTAAGAATTTTTAAAAAATTCCGCATTTTACTACTCATACTACTTTTAAAAAATTTTATCAGTAGTAAAGACACTATCAAACTCTGTCATACAAACTTTGAAGTAAAAAGATAGCTTGCCTACTTCAAAAGATAGAGTCCTTTGAAACACCCGATATCGGGAGCTCAGAGCGACGACCGTCGCTTACCTCGTCTTTCGATGAAGTGATCAGACTTCCGTTGTCGGGGGTTTATATATGCTCGGAAGAAAACTTAAAATGGCTCTATCTCCGAAAGTATTCATCGTAGCGACATGCGGTTTGTTGCAAACGATTCGTCTCATCATTCTCTATCATATGACACCTGAACCATTCTCATATGATCACGGGAAGTTGGTCCGTCAGCACATGTCCATGTAACATGCCACAAGTGAAAAAATTCCTAAGTGTGAGAGCTCCAGTGTGGTGAAAATTTTGAAAAATTTAAAACTTCCGAATTTCGACCTGGGACCTTTACCAAAACATTTTTCATCAAATTTCACTGACTCCCCCCCCTCGTTCAGAGAAATTTGATGAAAAATGTTTTGGTGAAGGTCCCAGGTCGAAATTCCACACTTTGGAAAATTTTCAAAATTTTACCCATACAAAGTCACTCTGACACTTAGGATTTTTTCAGGTGAGCGAGCTCCGACCTAAAATCTTGTAACCGCTCTAACTTTTGAATGAAGACAGATATGAACAAGCCGTTTCTTTCACTGAATTTGTCTCACTCTTAGCTTTCAAACGAGCTATCGCACGACAAAATCCGTCCACTGGAAGCCAAAATCGAAGCAAGCTGTCCAGAGGGGGGGGGACGTCAGTGAAATTTCAAAATTTGATGAAAAATGTTTTGGTGGCGGTCCCAGGTCGAAATTCCACACTTTGGAAAATTTTCAAAATTTTACCCATACAAAGTCACTCTGACACTTAGGATTTTTTCAGGTGAGCGAGCTCCGACCTAAAATCTTGTAACCGCTCTAACTTTTGAATGAAAACAGATATGAACAAGCCGTTTCTTTCACTGAATTTGTCTCACTCTTAGCTTTCAAACGAGCTATCGCACGACAAAATCCGTCCACTGGAAGCCAAAATCGAAGCAAGCTGTCCAGAGGGGGGGGGACGTCAGTGAAATTTCAAAATTTGATGAAAAATGTTTTGGTGGCGCTCCCAGGTCGAAATTCCACACTTTGGAAAATTTTCAAAATTTTACCCATACAAAGTCACTCTGACACTTAGGATTTTTTCAGGTGAGCGAGCTCCGACCTAAAATCTTGTAACCGCTCTAACTTTTGAACGAAGACAGATAGGAACAAGCCGATTCTTTCACTGAATTTGTCTCACTCTTAGCTTTCAAACGAGCTATCGCACGACAAAATCCGTCCACTGGAAGCCAAAATCGAAGCAAGCTGTCCAGAGGGGGGGGGACGTCAGCCGAAAATTTTTTCTCTCCGATTGACTTGAAACTCACCATAGCGATGCAGAATTTCACGCTGAATCCGAATCTGACCTCCGTTTTCTCATCCGATGCTTCGTTTTGACGCTACACACCAAAACGTCCCAAATTCTAACTCTGTCGTTTTTCGAAAAATGTTGAAAATTTTTTCTCACCGATTGCCTTGAAACTCACCATAGCGATGCAGAATTTCACGCTGAATACGAATCCGACCTCCGTTTTCTCATCCGACCACTCCTTCCACTCGAAACAACCCATTTTACAACCCAACATTCAGCAGATTGCACGAAAAACATCACACACTATAGCCTCAAGACTAATCCTGGCGGTCGCCCAAGTCCACCACGACCGACACTCTATCGTTCCAGGGGGGGGGGACTCAGACCCGAAGCACCACGGCGGCCGACCACGACACTCTGCCGTTCCAGAGGGGGCGGGGCTCAGACCCGAAGCACCACGGCGGCCGACCACGACACTCTGCCGTTCCAGAGGGGGGGGACGTCAGCGATGGCGGCCATCTTGCGCTATCTGGTGTTTGTCACTTCCTTACTACTCATGTCCAGGTAAATTGGTGTTATATGAATTGATATTGCTTGAATTGAGTTTAGTAGTATAATCAGCAGTCATCGAACGGAATATCCTTCAAAAATCAGTTTTATTGATTAGAGCCTTGACGCATCGTCCATGAAGATTGAAAGAAGAATTCAAAACTCAAACGCATAGCGTCGAGGTTCTAATTCAAAAACTGATTTCACATAGATTTTTCCTTTTGATAAGTGCCGTTTTTAAATTTTGACATCATTCAAACTAGGGCTGCACGAATATCTTGAAATCAAAATTGAGTTCTGAGAAAGAGATTTGAATTATTTCATTAAGTGTGAAATTCGATGACGATTTATCTGCATCTGAGTTACTGACTCTTTTCAATAGGGTATACTGCACTGTTGACGGCAAACAAGCCAGAAATGCTTGCTGTTCCCACAATTATTACTGCATTTAAACCAGATTTTGTACTCACATCTCAATTTTTCCTTTCGGGACTCGGCGCGTTTATACTAATGTTCAATTGATATTTACTTCTTTCTTATACCTATGACGTCAAAGTCAAACAACAATCTCGCCTTCTCAATTTTTTAGATTTTGAGAATGTAGCAGAAATGAAGGAATCCCAGCATTAGAAATCACTGTTTGTTCTTATATACGAGTACGGTGACGCATCATAGAACAACTTCGTCTAGATGCAAATAGGTACTTAAGTTCTTCTGTATTTAAATCATATACCGTCACAAACGAATAAACAAAAGGCCAGTTAATCAGCTGATTGACAGCTTCTGTGTAGTTTATTTGTAGTAAATCACAAACTGACTTGCCAATCATGTTCATGTCATAATTTCCTTTTACGAAAATTGGCAGCAGATGTGTTGTTCAAACAGTAAAAAGTGTCATGTTTTTAACAGCAATTTTGTTTTTGCTGTACGAAATAGTTCTGTGCTGTCAATCGCAATGTTTACCAGCGCATTTTGATTTGTACAACATGCAGGATTCGCGTTGTAGCGGGACTTTGTACATTGCAGCATGAGATTCGACTACGTCAGACAGTGTTGTAGGCCTATATGTAGATTGACAA
Organism: Prostheceraeus crozeri; assembly: GCA_907163375.1. Taxonomy (NCBI): domain Eukaryota; kingdom Metazoa; phylum Platyhelminthes; order Polycladida; family Euryleptidae; genus Prostheceraeus; species Prostheceraeus crozeri. The sequence continues at coordinate 76,322 of CAJQUW010016065.1, forward strand.
CAAAGGTCTGTCACACTACATTACACTTCAATTATTCCCCGATTGCACTCGTCTGATCCAGGATTCGAACCGAACATCATTTAGGGCGACTTTTAGCCGCGCGGGTGTCGCCAAAATCTGGAGTTTGCTTTTCACATTGGACTTCGATTTCTGAGGCTGTCAATCATAGGACCAACCATTTCGATCTCCCGATTTCATGAGAGTAGGTGGATGTGTCTTCGCCTATTGGAGAAGGATTTGAACGAAAATTACTCCGAAGGCAGACTTCAGTTGTTTTTGTTCTTGCTTTCATCGAAATCAGTTACAGGAAATTTGCTATCAGAATATCTAGAATGTATAGTTCGCTATGATACTCAAAATCAGCATGAAACATTCATATTTTAGCAACCGTCTGCTCTGTGTAATAGACATGTAAGCTCATTTGATAGACATAGAAATCTCAGCAACATATTCAATCAGTTCATCGATAAAAGTGATTTTATTGCGTCATTTATTTATAGCACAAGTCAGTCGACAAATTTTCATGAAGCGACTACTTTCATCACATCAATAAGAAAAGTTACAGCCTTCACAATCTACTGAATATATTGTCAATATTCGCTGCTTTTCCAAGTGTTCCAGTTCAGTCAATTAATAAAGCACAGTGCATGGGCAGGGCCCTCTGGGAGTCTTGGATGCTATGACAATAATGCTCTCCATGGCGGAAGCCATGCGAGTCATCAACTTCTTCATATTCTGGGAATCATTTTGGTGCATGAATCACCAAAATCCGAGCACTGACGGATGAGAACGATGTCAAAATGTAAATTGGTGACATGCACTGACTTCAGTCAACGCCGATTGCACGCGAATGGAAGGCCATATTGTCTGACGTATGCGAAGGTCAATACCCTCAACATTCGAACCGCAAATGTATTATTTGCGATAGAATTGGTTCTTCTGAACGAAATTCAGCAATTCAGAATGCGCATTAATCAGTGTAACATACTAAACTCAAAAATGTTCATTGACGTTATGTTCTAGATCGTTGGTAGGTCAAAACTCAAAATCGCGCGATTTCCAGGAGAAGTCTCGCGACAATTTAGCTGACGATGTTATATGTTTTACAGAAGGACCATGCTGCATAACAGAAGCACATTGGACGAAAAGAACATCGATATATCAAGCAAAGGGACAGTAATCATCACTCACAGGAAAAATTTTTGCTATTCTTTTTATTTCCATTTCCATTATGTCTACTTACTTTTATCTACTATAGTATAATGCTAAATTCTGTCTTCTCATTGGAGAATGCAATTTTGCGTCGTTTGTAGACTCTTCGGGAAGAGCAATCCTATAAGCAGACCTTTCTTTCGATTCTTCTTCAAATGGGACCTGAAGGGACTGTTTCGTGAAACTAGGCGTCTGATAAGCATCAATAACTTTTTATGTAGCATACGTGAAAAAGTAGTGCTTTAAATTATATTTCACAAAAATTGATTTTCTGTCGCAGATTTTCTGTCAAGATTGATTTTGTCGCAGTACATTGAATATCTAAAAAGAATGACAACGATTAAGTCAATATTCCATCTGTGTGGCCTAGTGAAGATCGTGCAAACTGGTCTACACCGCGGACTTCGGTTCGATTCCTGAGTCGGGCGACTGCGGTCGGGGAATCAAGGATGCTGGTAGATCGGGAACTCGGAGCCATTTAATCATAATCTCGAGCACGGAAGGTTTGACATGTGGAATGAATAGTAGGTACTTTGATTATCTACGAATGGCCAGTCTTGAACCATCTTTCTATCAACACAAGTGTAGGAATCTTCCATTAAACCTTTCATTGATATACCAACACTTAGTGCTACAACAACAACTGAAGACCGTTTAGTGACGCTTCCCTTCTTTCGGAAGTTACAATAGCGCCATTATTGCTGAAATCCCGCTCGCTCTTGATTGAAGATATTGGCACTACAGATATTTCGAGCTACATGACTCAACATGGGAATTCTCTCCCTCTATTCCGTCCCAGAATTACGACAGACTTGTTGATGGTCTTGTGATAGAAAGAGGAGAGCATTCCTCAAATTCAAACCAGGCAGGTTGATGTTTTAAATAAGTTATTTAAAGCAGTGTTTAAAACATATTTTTTAAGAAGCGATTATTAATGTGATTTTTCAATGCTATTGTATAACCGAAAAATTATGCAACCATCATAACTGTTCGCTGCCATCGACCGCAGAAGATGCTAGACGCTGAAAGCCGGTCTTGTAAATTGACGTTTTAAATGGTGATAATTTTCGACCAAAACTTTTGAATACCGGTAGTTTTTTTCAACTTCACAATGTCGCATCAAAATGATAACCTATCAAAATGGTCAGCTATGTCATACAGTCATTTGAAACTCACTCTTAACAAAGTCATTTGAAAGATTCTGATCTTTTTCGTATATCATTTGACAGATTATCTACATGATTTGAATCATGTTTCAACGTTCTCCGACAATTGTCAATAAGACGATGTAACTAATAATAATAATAATAAATTCTTTATTTACTGAGGATGACATTGGTAGCATGAGCTAATATGAGATGGTCCTCATACCAAAACTATAAGTCTGGAGGTTCAATAAAAAGCAATTATAAAGTCAAAAGTCAAAAATTTTCAAAAAAGTTAGCCAATAAACGGCGTTTAAAACATGCAAACATGTAACTATGTGAGATTAGTGGAATGATCTGTGTGAAAGACAACATTCATAAACATGTGATCGAAAAGCGAATGACAACGGCAGTGCAATCATCGACACATGCTGCGATTCTGTTGGATCCAGGAGTCAATAGACGAAATTGAATATGACAGCAGAGGAAACGAAACCTGTTCGGAATTTTATCGTCAGTGCCTCTGTACCACTCACCCAATGCCCTACAAAGGCATCTACTTACACAGAAGATATCTTAAAAGTTGTTCTAAACTTTTTCAGCATCTTGCACTTTGCTATTTCCTAAATAAAGGAGTCATTCAAAACCTTTGTGACTGTCGTTGACAGCGGTTGTGTCTCTCTCGATGTCGAGGTGGTATTGCTAATTTTCTGTGTTGTGTTGGCATTCATTGCTCAATTTGTAAAATTTTTATATTCATCTTGTGGCCTTTGGTGTGCAGTTTCCTTTTGTGCACGTCTTTGCATTTGAATTCACTTCGGTTGAGAGAAATTTCCAAAAAACTGGACTTTCATTGATTGACCCGATCGGTGTTCAGATTTCGTTAATGGTCTCTTGTCTCGTGTTCCAAATACCTGGCGGTGTCTATTGTCCTATTGTTGCCGTCATCAGCTGCTTTGCAGATTTGAGTGATTCCGTTCTGGATAGTGCTTGATCATCGCGAAAATATCGATCCTTGTGTGTCTGGTCGCTGTGTTTGTAGACAGTCGGTATTGTCGCTGTTTCACAATCAGCTGATATTAATCAGCGGTGGAGGGTAATTCTCGTCGGTTTTTCATTCAATTATCGATCGCTTCACACGTGACTTTGACGCGACCCATTTGCGAATCATTTGTTATCGATAAACAATGAATAAATCACCGATGAAATTCGACGATGTAAGAAGGATGTCGTCATCGCAAGTCAATAAACTAAATAAAGAGCAATTACTGACAGCCTTGAAAGATGCGGTTGATAATCACAAAAACGTGACTCCCCATGTTATCACACCTGAAATATCTTCTCTGATCTTGGAGCAAGTTAAGGTGCTTGTTCAACCTCTGCTAATGCAAATTCAAGAGTTAACAAATACTTGCAAGACCTTGCAGGAGAAATACATGAATATTCAGGCAACCTGATACTTTCTCAGCAATACGGTGAAGAGGAACTTTTGGACGAATTCCGCCAACGACATGCCAAAAGAAAGAGCATCGTACTTTCTGGTATAGGTGAACAGAAACAGAATGAAAGAAGTGCTGCTGATCATGGCAAGGTTGAGTCACTGATGAATGAGATAGGATGCATGGGCTCATTTTCAGACGTTCAAAGAATAGGTAGGAACGCTGATGGTAAAACTCGGCTGCTAAGATTCAAATGTGAGTCCGAAAAAATGAAAAACGACATCTTGCGAAATGCAAAGAAATTAAGATCATCCACAAATGAAGAATTCAGACGGGCATACATTAATCCGGACAGAACTTTTCGAGAAAGACAACGAGAAAAATCGCTTCGTGAAGAGTTAAAAGTAAGGCGCATTGCCGGAGAGAATGTGATGATCCGAAATGGAAGAATCGCTTCGTTTCCGCCTCGCCCACCTAAACAAAATTTTCCCTAAACGTTTTACACGATTCTCTCGAATATCCGATTATAAGTGGTATTAATGCTCGCTGTCTATTCCATAAATTTGACGACCTTTTGTTTTTTGTGAAAGCTAGAAATCCTGGTATACTTTGTATTTCTGAAACCTGGTTAAACACTTCGATAGACAGTGGTCTCATTCACTTGTCTGGTTATTCTTGTTATCGGTCAGATCGTAAGCATAGTAAAGGTGGTGGTACAGCCATCTATTTGCAGAATCGTCTTTGGGTATTGACTTAACTCCTAATCACGATTTTGAAGAGTACAATTTGACTGTAATAAATGTCGTCACTTTAAATTTTTTGATTGTTTGTGTTTATGTACCACCTCATCTGCCTGTAAGTTCTCTTTTAGAACTTAAGCACAAGCTTTAAGTCATCATAGACTCTTTTCTAGCTACTAATGTGAATCATGATGTCATTGTTGCAGGAGACATGAATTCTTTCAATGTGAAATCACTGTGTGATGAACTATCCTTGACAGACATTATCAAATTTCCAACAAGAGATGAAAATATTCTAGATCGCATTTTGGTGTCACATGACTAATCAACTGTTTATTTTTCGAACAATGTTTTGTATGATGCTCCACTTGGTACTGCAGATCACGCTATTGTAACAGCATATCCCATTGTCACTTCAAATGTTCAAAATTCACCGAAAACCGTTACCTACCATAGGCTTTATGATTTTCGTCTATCAAATGTTCAAAGTCTATACTTGAGTCTCAGTCACGTTGATTGGGATGACGAATTCTCAAATGTCCAAGATACTAATGAACTATGGTCACTCTTTCAAAACACAGTTATGCATTTAATAGCGCGTACAATTCCTTCAAAGATGGTACCTTAAACATCAAAAGACAAGGGATGGATGACTCCATTGACGAAAAGCCTTATTAACCAGCGCTGGGATGCGTATCGCAGTAAAAATTGGGATCTCTTCAACCATTTGAAAGAGAAAACAAAAAATGAAATAACCAAAGCGAAGTGTATGTGGGCTAACAAGCTGAAATCAAGGTCTGTGGGAATTTGGGGATTGGTCAGACAAGAAACGAGATCGAGTAATAATGAAATGACAAAATTAGTTGAACAACATGGATCAATAAGTGAGATTCTTGCCGGACTTGCGGGGGATTTAACTGTACTCTTCTCAAATGATCAATTCAAAGACATTCAAGTGAAATTAGTTGACGATGGTTGGTTGCCTTTAATAAATGAATTTGAAGTTTGCAATTTTCTTAAGAAAGTCAATACGAAGAAGTCAAACGCATCTGATGTAATACCGACAAGAATATATAAAGAAATGGCTGACATATTAGCAAAGCCCTTAACAGTCATTTTCAACACCATCATAAGAACTAAATCGCTCCCAGACGATTGCAAAAAAGGTATTGCGGTTCCGATACCGAAAACCAGTCCACCAGAAATAAGCAAAATGAGGTTCATTTCACTTTTGTCCATCCCATCTAAGATCCTTGAAAGAATAGTTCTGAATTCTGTCAAGCCAAAATTAATGTCACTCTACGACAATGCACAACACGGTTTCCGTCCGGGACATTCGACTACAACGGCTCTCATTGATATAATTGATCGCATTAGCAAAATAATGGATGATAAAGAATATTTCGGGGCTGCATTAATAAGCTATGACCTTTCACGCGCTTTTGACACCATCGATCATGCCCACTTGCTCAAAAAGATGAAAGATTGTCAGGTTCCTCAAGGCTTTTTGTTGTGGCTGCAGAGCTATCTGCGAGGAAGGTCAGTGAGAGTGAAAATTGGAACTAACTTCTCCGAAAATATACCAATCCAGAAAGGACTGCCACAAGGCTCAGTAATTGCTCCTACTATATTTTGTGCATTCATTGGGGAGATTTATTAATATAGTGCCGGAGTAAATATCTGCGAGATAACGCTGAGGACAGATAATACACAGGATAGAGACGATGTGAAACTCTCCTGGTAGGTTCGTGAACTTTGATCCTGCACCTGCTATCATTGTAACTAGTGATCGGAAGGATTTTAATTCTTCGAATCTGAAGGAATTGGGGGCAATCGTAGCATTTTGAAGGAATTAATGACAGTCTGCAAGTGATGAATGACTATTTTTGCTATTCAACTGTTGCATTAAATTTATCTTCGTGTCCTCTTTGCTAGATCCAGTGTCATTTGCACAGTTTTGTATTAGATTACACTTCTACTGAATCGGTGCGCGAAGCTAAGAAGGATTTGTTTAGCAATAACTTTGCTTGTAAAAGGTAGACCATTTGGATACCTGTGACGCCTGGAATGATTTTTTATGATTGACCTGAGAAAATTTGAAATAAATATGAAGCAGGTGAGATGCATATTTGGTTTCGTGAGATATATTAGACCATATCATTATTATAATTTATTAGCCAGGATGCTATTTTCAAGTTCAATACATTCATGCAGATTTACTGTGAATTGCATACCGTATATCCAACCAGTGAATACTCAGAACTGAATTCTTCACTATTGTGTGCGACGTTATTTAGAATGAGCTGCACTTATTATTTCTTCAGTTCTCTAAAATAATTTGATAATCACTAGTTGCGTATTTCAGTTACTCACTAATTCAGACTGTGCATGAATTAAGGTTGAATGAAGCAAACTGCATGCGATTTATAAATAGACTTGCATCCTCGGACATCGTCATTGGCACGTGCAGATATTTGCTTTTGACATCACCACGATGCGTTGCGATAACGTCACTCCAATGATTTCTGCAACTTTCTCTGTGAGCGTGTTAAGACAATTCTTTCCATCGACATCGAGTTCAGCGGGAAGGATTTCTCTTTTCAGGTGAGTTTTCTTTTATCATTGAGTGAAGTTGACATCATGTTACAATGTAGACAGCATGGTGATTCGTTAACATCGCTTGAATCAATTACATCGATATAAAGTACGTAATTGTTTGGCCATTCCTGGATATTATACACTATGTCAAAAATAGCCTCTGGCTTTCTCAGAAATAAAAAAAACAAAATTTCTAATATACCAAGCTTTCGTATTCCTTCAACAGGATATTCAATAGAATGCACAGATGTTTTACAGCCGTAAATCAATATTCAAAATTATTACTTAGATATTTCGAACAGCTCATCAACTACAGACAAAGATAAGAAAAACATGCATGAACTATGAAATGAAGATACAAAGCTAACTATGGTAAGACAATTGAAGACCGACCAGCGGCTTAAAAATTAACAAACAACTATACAAGGTGTTTCAAAAGTAGGCTAACAGTTGATTTTGCCCTAGGAAATCTATGTTGACCGTTCTATTGGCGATTTACACCTGAATCAGTCGATGGATATCCATGATCAGTCCAACATGAGCCATAGACTTCGAAGTAATTGCTACTATCATTTAGAAGTCTATGCAGTAGCATTCCATTGGCAAAGGAATTTTGAAATCTATCATGGACAAGATATAGCACCAATCTGACATTATGTACATGGATATGTTCAATTAATTTGATTTGAATCAAACACTGTTAGTTTGACTTGAAGTGAATTAAACAAGCTTGAAGCTTTTTTGAATTTGCTGCTTCTGTCATGTCAGATCATCTAAAAGATGATCAGAGAAAATGGATTTTGAAATCCTTTTGGAAAAACAAGAATGCTGAAAAGGTGCGAATGGAATGGAGAGATGCCTTTCACAGCAATCCTCCATCAAGATTTGCTATTTATCGCATTCGAGATAAATTTGAAAAGACCGGTTCGGTAGAGAATGCACCGAAGTCAGGACGCCCTCGATCAGTTTCAATAACATCAAACGAGGAGCTAGTGGCCCAAACATTTGTTCAAAGTCCGAAGAAGTCAACAAGAAGAGCCTCATTGGAGTTGGACATTTCTCTAAGCTCTACTTGGAGACTGATGAGGAAAGTTGAGTTGAAACCATACCGACCCAGACTGTTGCAGCACCTTCTACCGGATGATGCTGAACGACGCTTGCAGTTTGCTGTGCTCATGTTGTCGGAAATTCGGGAGAACCCAGATTTGCTTGACAAGATAGTTTGGTCTGACGAAGCCAGTTTCAAACTATCAGGTCACGTAAATAGACATAACTGTGTCTACTGGTTCCCTGAAAATCCGCACATGGTATCAACAAATGAGCTGAACCAGCCTGGCTTAACCGTCTGGGCCGGTATGTCAAGCAACGGTGTGATTGGGCCAGTATTTTTTGAAAGAACTGTGACGGCTGAGGTGTACCTTCAAATGCTCCAATCCTTTGCGATTCCTGAGATGCAGTCATTGAACAACTTCAATGAGCTGTACTTTCAGCAGGATGGTGCACCAGCGCATTTTGCAGTGAGTGTCAGAAGCTATCTGAATGACACTTTTCCAGGAAAGTGGATCGGGAGATGTGGTAGCATCCTTTGGCCTCCTCGCTCTCCCGATCTAACTCCGATGGACTTTTTCTTTTGGGGCGTTGTAAAGGAGAAAGTGTACGGACGAAAACCTCACACACTTTCTCAACTCCGCTCCTACATCACAGATGCCTGTCAAGAGATCAGTGATGACAGGAACTTATGCAGAACTGTGTGCCACAGTGTGGCCGAAAGACTACAAGAATGTGCCGATGTCCATGGTGGACATTTTGAGCATTTGCGTTCGTGAATTTTTGCAACTTTAAGTTGATTAATTTTTTGATATGTTGAATAGGCCTTGGTTATTCATTTGTTCATTTTTTTGTTAGGAAACCAAGCAAACTAAATGGTAGTTGTTTTAATGTTAATACCTTTATTAATTTCAGCCTCCTCTATGCCATCGTCATAAGCTTCTGACGATGGTCTAAGAGGAGGCTGGAATTAACAAAGGTGAAGGACATTTGGATGTCAGCTGTTCTTCCTTCTTCGCCTCCCTGTCTTGTGTTGACGACAGCGTCTTCGTGCACCAGGCTGAGGGGCGCGGAGGACATTCGAATGTCAGCTGTTCTTCCTTCTCCGCAGTAACACTGAAACAACTACTATCTTGTTTACATGGTTTCCTAATAATTTTTTTTTGATAGATGTTGGATAGTTATTCGACTTCTCATGATCGGTATAGATTCAAATTGGGTTGTAGTGAAACATAGAAATTAACAATACCATAGAAAGTCCTAGAATGGAAATTGCATGAAAATTATGGCACACTCCGGGGGAACTTAGTTGGGGCAAAAAGCAAATTTTGCGAGCTGGCTTTCTTATTTTCGGGTTGGTATTTTTAATTATCAAGTCAATTTGTGATCTGGATTGTTGCCCCTAGTCCAAAGATCATGTACACGAAAGCAATAGTGAATTTACAAAATAGTGCAGCGACAGGATGACAAAGAAGGAAATCCTTTAAAACGTACTGTACATTCATCATTTTGAAATATCGCTCCTATAATCAATCAAGAGTATAATCAGACACATATGCAACTTGTAATGTCGATTTACAGAGCATGTATTACTCAAGCTTGAAATCACAGGCCAAGAAATCTTAGTATTCATTTTGCTTTGAAGAATCCCCCTGTTCAATATATTTGAACAATTTTCAATACGTTTGCATGCTTTCGAATATGAGCCTCCAAAATATCATCACATTATATCACATAAGTCATTTAGTGATTAATTGAAAAGTTCCAACGACATTTCATTTATCTGAGAAATGACTGTTGCTAAAGAAGCTACCGATGTGTTTATTCCAGAAAGCTCTCGGTTTCTTGACCGCCAGAAGGAGAAATTATCCAATAATGAGAATTTTTTATCTTTGAATTCTTGAGATGTTCTTACAACCCGTACACCGACTACTTTCGATATGACTCTGTGAACCAAATTTCAATTCGTATTCCAGTGTTGAAAAATTGCAAAATAGTTGTCAGTGACTGGTACAAATAGACGCAGTATATTAATCCATGGAATAGTAGGCTATTTCACATAAAACAATGCCACCATCTCACTTAAAATTCTCTTCATGAAAATCCTGCAATTTGCTGTCAACAACTTCCACAACCAACTTGGCAAATAGTCTGACTATGATGTAATGTTTTAGATCGAAGCAGATCTACAAACCATAGATTTTTCCATGTGCCATCATTGTAGATAGGCAAGATATCAAACTTCCATTCTAGTGTACTATTATCTACTTCTATGTAGTGAAATATGTAGGCATGAAAACACTGGAGATCATGAGATATTTTAATATGATTTACGCGATGTCAAAGAGTATTGAATTTTTGCCCCTTACGAATACAAGGCATATTAGCTATCTGTGGCATCGTGAAAAAGATTATTATGACATAGCTTATTAATCTATAGCATTAAGACATAGCTTTTCAAGGCCAATTTCTACTGTTAGCCTACTTTTGAAACACCTTGTATATATAGTAAACACTGTGTATCAATTTGTGGAATACAAGAAAGCATAACTCACAAAAAATATTAGAAAAGTATTAAAAGCTTATATAAAAGGAAATACAAAAATGAATTTATCTCAAAAAAGGTAATAATGTCTCGCCGCAGCAACCATTAATCAAATTATTCTCATTGAACGCAACAATGCCAAGAGAAAATCCTTAGAGGCCATTTTCATACATAATGAGAATAATTGGATTAATTGTTGCTGCGGCGAGACATTATTACCTTTTTCGAGATAAATTCATTTTTGTATTTCCTTTTATATAAGCTTTTAATACTTTTCTAATATTTTTTGTGAGTTATGCTTTCTTGTATTCCACAAATTGATACACAGTGTTTACTATATATATAGTTGTTTGTTAATTTTTAAGCCGCTGGTCGGCCTTCAATTGTCTTACCATAGTTAGCTTTGTATCTTCATTTCATAGTTCATGCATGTTTTTCTTATCTTTGTCTGTAGTTGATGAGCTGTTCGAAATATCTAAGTAATAATTTTGAATATTGATTTACGGCTGTAAAACATCTGTGCATTCTATTGAATATCCTGTTGAAGGAATACGAAAGCTTGGTATATTAGAAATTTTGTTTTTTTTATTTCTGAGAAAGCCAGAGGCTATTTTTGACATAATTACATCGAGTTTATCTGATTGCTAACTTGACAAAGAAGTTCAGAAGAAGTTGAATAAGATTATTAGGTGAAGCGACATTGCAGTCCGGCAGTCAGAGTGAATTTCTGCAGGGACCAAGGCCCAAAATGAGACTTTCACAGATAATGTACACGCTATCGTCACTGCTCGTCTGCTGAGTTCCACCCGGTTCCTCTTCTCGTGAGACAGGATAAAGAAAAAGCAATATACCGGTTGGGCCATTTAAAACCGCCGATTCTAATTGATTGTAACTTTTTTTTTATACTTAGTCAATTTCAGTAAAATTTTCACACAAGTTACTCACAAACATGCAATTTATGTCCATTATGTTTACACTCTAAGAAGAGAAGATTTTTCACGCGATATGAACCTCGACATGATGGCCGTCAGTTTGTACCACTTTCTCCAACCAACAGTGATATTCTTCATCGTCTTGTGTCGCATCTCGTCAGTCACGTCGCCGAAAGCAGTCAAAATGCGCTCCTTCATTTCCGCGATGACCCTCGGGCGAGTACCCTAGACTTTGGACTTTATATAGCCCACACATATATAGGACTTCATATAGTCACAGGGCGTCAGATCCGCCGACCGCGCCGACCAGCGCATCGGACCTCCACGACCCATCCACCTGGCTTTCCAACTTTTCGTCCAACCATTTACGAAACCCTCGTTTCTAATGTGCAGGGGCACCGTCCTGCATGAAAATGAGTCCCTCCCCTAGGCCGAGTCGCCTCACTGCTGGCCAAAATTGCTCCTTCAGCATAGCTAAGTAACTCTCACCATTTACAGTTTCGTCAAAGAAGAATGGTCCAATGATTCCTTCAGCCCAAATAAACGCCCATGCAGTTGTTTTCTCAGGGTGGAGGTCTTGTTCAACAAACCAATGTGGGTTGTGCGTAGCCCAGTACTTGTGATTGTGGCGATTGACCGCACAAGATCCAGATTGAAATGCGCCTCATCCGAAAATACAAGCGAATGCAGACGCGATGGATCGTCTGCAATGCGCCGAAGTTTTTCATTTGCAAAGTCAAACCGGCTAGCGAAGTCCTCCTCTGGGGGAATATGAACCTTATGCACCTTGTATGAATGCCACTTTAAGCATGTGAGGAGCCGCGGACAGTTGTGCGACTCATTCCTAGAGCCAACAATGCTCTACGAGACGGTGTGGGGATCCTTGCTAAAATGCTCCCGAAATGCTTCGATATCCTCATCACTCCTCCACGTTTTAGTTCGACTACGTGACTATTCAAGACGCTTCCAGCGTTCATCAGCGTCGCATGCCACCCTCGAATGTAATCGCCTGACAAAATCGAGTCTTGTCGTGCTTTGTAGAATTCGGTACCAAACCTGCGCTGCACCAAAACAATGCTCTGCATCGAATCAAACCACACCGCACACTTTGTGCGCTCTCTTGTCGTGAACGACATGGTCTTTTAATGGAAATAAAGGATTTCTCGTGATTAAAAGTTTGAAATCTGTTGATTTCTACAGCAAACACCAATTTTAAAATTTTCAATCAATTTAACATAGCGGTGATGTTGTTCCATTCTAATCAAAAAGCTTTCCATTGTAATCAGTTAAAAAACTGTAGATATCTATGGGAAGAACTATTGTCAAACATTTAACAAATTTGACACAGAAGAAATGATGACTTTTATCACATATTCGAACCTTGAAAGCTTTTCATTGTTTCAAAATAAAGATTTTGGTCATCAAAATTCAATAAAGAATGCTTTTGACTGATACAGCTAAAATGACAGATGTATACATACAAAACTGTTACATGTCAGAAAAATGTAAATTACATGTTTGTACGTAACTTGTGTAAAACTTTCATAGAAAATGGCACAGTGACATAAAAGTCATAAGCAAGTATAATCGGCGGTTTTAAATGGACCACCCAGGGCCTCTTGTGGGAAGCAGATTGAAACTTTTCTGAAAAGATATTTTCCTCTGTTTTAATGAGAAGTACTAAGTCTAGAGCTATTAATTTTAGGTTTGGAATGTCTTCTAGTCATCTATCATGTGTAGGTCTTATCATGCTTCTGATCGGTGATGTTTGCGAGACCGTGGCTAAAAGTATTGAGGTTCAACTAAAATTTAATGAAAGTGTTGTACTTGCCGACATTAAGAATCTTGATTAATATGAATGTGATTAATGTCATAAACAGAATTGCATAAACACATAATTTCATGACCTGAAGTAAGACACACCATGCCAAAAAATATGGCTCTTGACTTAGTACGCAAGAAGTATGATGCAGCTTAATAGTAATTTATTTGTATATTTGAACAAAATGAACATGATGTATGCATACGTGCACACTAAATTGCCTTGTACAAAGTTGCTGCTTGGGTTGCCTGGGTGCTTGGGTTTTGGACCCAAGGCTTGGTCAAACTCAAGCCCAAACCTAAAAGACGAAGCAAGACTTCTGCTGTCAGTCTGTGTAAGTCGAATATTTTCTCTCGGTTTCGTGCAATTTTTTCGATGCTATTTCACATTTTCCATTTAGTATCAAACCTACTGCTGTGTTGCTATTGTCACTCAGTCACAGCCCCAAGCTGTGGGCTGTGATTGTCTCGAGAACAGCCAGTCAGTCACAGATTCTTAGAAAAGTGGGATTAATAGCTTTCTGGCTGATGATCAGCAAGTTCATGATTCATTGTTCTGCAAGCAACGCCTATGTGTGTCATAGTTTACTATTGTTATTGTCCATCGATCGACTACACTAAAAGGATGCTGCTGACTTGTTTGACGGCTAGCGTATAGCGAATAGTGGCTAGCTATTGTAACTTTACAAATATTAGTTGTCTAGATACTAATGGCCACGGCAGTTTGAGTTACCCTATGGCTGCTGCAATTATTTGTCATTGACATTGCATGTCTAATCATGAAAAGAAAAAATTTTAGCACATAATTGAGTTTTTGTTTTGTGGCAATATCTAATATGTAAGCTATGCTTATCATGTACTACAGTGTACTGTATGGCCAATATTGTACATTTTTAAGGCGAAGCTCAACTAAACATGCAGTAGTGGCCTACATAACTTATTAGGCAAGCATATAAAATAACTGCCAATGCGCGTAAGCTTGCATGTTGTGCAGCAGGCCAGATCTAATTAAACTATAGCCTAGGCCTAATAGTTAGACTACACATTATTTGAACCTACACGTAGGTCTGCCTCAGTAGGCATGGGTTTCGATTTATTAGTTAACTAAATACAGGTATACAACAAAAGAGAACTAATAAGAGGCCAATTGCTAGACATACCCAAAATATCTAGGCTATCTACCTGCATGTACATATACATTGTACTGGTACAAGCTTCGGCTTTATCGCAGATAATCGCCATGCTTGATAAGCACCACCCACGGCATTATTCATAAGCTTATCAAGAATCAATTAATAAGCAAGTCGTAGCCTATAATGTAGGCCTAGGCTTGCTATCTGGAAAATAGGCTAGAATTAGAAAATACAACATTATGACGGTCGTCTTTTGCTATATTACCTGCGGTTTATTCTATAGTTTAATTAGATTCGTTAGGCCCAACTACTCGTATATGGACCAAAAATCCATTTCACTAGGCTTGATAGGGTAATATAGAACCTATAGACCCGACTAGCAAGCCCATGCATAGGCATACTGGTTATCTAAAACCTAGAAACTGAATGGCCTATACACATAGCCTAGACAGGTCTAGACACTGTCAGTGCGCGACCCGGTTACTATACAACCAGGTTAAGGCGTAGGCCTATATAGTAAGCTATAATTTATGTGGGGTATAGTCCTATAATAATGGCATCGGGCCTGTGGCATCTATAATTTTGCATCATGTTAGATTTGGGTTATCAAAATTCTTGCTTGGGTTGCTTGGGCTTGGGAAACCCAAGCCTTATAGCAACCTTGCCTTGTATGGTGCATGCATTTTAAGGCTATAGCTATGTATATTATACATTTTAAGTACACGCGGGTGTGACAAATCAATATTGGCTTTTGAATAAAAATTATCAAATATTTATTGCACTTCCAAATAGATGTACACTTCAATAGAACGTAGCTACTCTGCATCTAATCGGGTGATGTACCAAAGATCAATCCTAGGAATATTGACCTTGCATCTCGGGGCAAACACTCAATTTGTGCGATGTTCGTCTGCAAGTATTTTTAACATATAGCACACTCGATCACCTTCTCCGCGGTCAACTTCAGATGTTTCTAAATCGAATAGAATATGTCTTCAGCTTTGAACAACTTAAGCAAAAAATTCCTCGTCAATCTTAGGCGCTGCGTTTCGCCCTACAAGGGCTCGGTTTGGAAGGGGCCAAGCCAGCTTTAATATCAGGATAAAAACTCAGAGGAGCCTGATTGCAGTCCTTCAGCTTGTTCAGCCATTATAGATATTTAAGCTAGTTTGGGCCCTTCCAAACCGTACTGACGAGCCATTGTAGGAAGCGTCCACAGCTCCCAAGGAATTTTGGTGCTAAAATTGTTCAAGTCTGTACAATTGTTCAAGTTTGAGTGCATCTTTTTATTCTATGCCCAGGTGAACCGGCACTCTGCAATCTTTATGTTCCTAAAAGATTTCAAATTTTTTCAAGTCGATTTAGTCTTTAGAACTGTCAATAAATTTCCAACAGCATATTTTTTTGGAAAACAAACATTCTAATACGCGATTTATCATCGTTAAAGTGTCATCACAGTTCAAGTACAAGTAATTGCGATTTACAGTATTGATCAACATTATAACGTTTTGTACATTTTAGATAATTATGGGTTTAAGTACCCACCGCTTCATGGCTAGCGTCGATGATAATCTTTTGTGTGGCATTTGTGCTGGCGTTCTCGAGGAGGCTGTTTTGACGCCATGTGGACACTCATTCTGCCAGACATGCCTCGACACATGGCTTTCACGGGGGCCGCACACCCTCACATGTCCATCCTGCCGATCTTCTGTTCATCCTGGGGATGCGAGACCAATTCTGGCGATTCGCAATCTTGTCAATGCACTGTCCATTTCATGTCCACACAGAGATCGTGGTTGTGCCGCCATTATTCAAGTGGAACGTTGTCCGGATCACATGGCAGTATGCGGATATTCTCCTGTCGAATGTACGGGCTGTGGCAAGTGTGTCGGCAGATCAGAGCTGGCGGCCCATCAAATGGCGTGTCTTGGAATCCAGGTGAGAAGATCGGCATCTAGTTAACGCTAAACCTTGACAGTTTGCAATAATAAGTGCATATAGACGAACAAATGGAAGAAGGTGATCATTTCAAAGTGCAACATTTTTGATTTCCTGTGTGTAAAGTATGAAATATAGATATTATATTAACGACATAAATGTGTTCATGATCATGGAGTATGTATAGTCGGCAGAGTGCCGGCTCAAATACTACGGTGAATATTTTTCAATCAAAAGATTTAGTTCTTGTGGTAATGTGCTCCTGAAGTCTAAAAAATTTTGATTATTTAAAAGCGAAGTGTGTTGCAAATTATTCCTGTGTTTGCATACCATCCATTCGATACTTGAGAATTTGTGCTTAAGTAGTATGAAACTTATCAGATATTAAAAAAGTGAAATTTTCCTGATGACACTCTTGAAACAATTATCTTTAAAGGTAATTAAGTTGATAACGTTTCAGGACCCGAAGCGTCCGAGAAACTGTAGACATTGTGTTTATATTTCATTTGTCATTTTATCTTTTCAAAACTATAGAGAATGCTTACTTTTAACTGTACATAGCAATATGATGCTTTTCCCGAATGAAGCATCTATACCTATATCCTTGCTTGATATCCAAAATTTAGCTGTTAGGCTTTATCAAGGATCACTGCTATCACTCTATGTTGTTGTTGCTGTCTGGATACGTGGAAAACTTATTTCCTCCCAACATGTATCATGCAACATTTTATACTGGGTACCGGTATATGAATAAGCTTCCTGAGCTCATGGAGCTTATTGCATGAATAATAACATATCGTTCAGTACAAAACAATGAAAATCATGAAAAAAAAGTTATAATCAATTGTGAATTACGGCAATCATTTGTTCAGATACAATTTCCAACTGTGCGATAACTACTGTACCCATAAAAAATCATAACAATAAAACCTCTAGAATGGAAGTAAAGCTTCAAGCTTCATGCAATACATAATAGTGGCACAAAAATCGCACGCATTTTCAATTAGATACACGTATCAACGGCTGAATCATTGGGCTAGAATCAGTCACATCTGCAATTCTATGCTTTTCATTGGTGGTTCATGTCCCAACTTAGTTCCCCCGAATGCGCCGTGACCTTGAGTCAATTTCCATGCTAGTCAACTTCAGATAAACAATCTATGACTGCACCTTATTGCTTGGCAGCGCGTTGGAGACGAATTGCACGGTTTCAGCACGGTGTCATATTCGTGCATAATACATGGGACTAGGAGGGTACCGATCATGGAAATAGATTGTTTATCTGAAGTTGACTAGAATGGAAATTGACTCAAGGTCGTGCCACATTCGGGGGAACTAAGTTGGGGCATGAACCACCAATGAAAACCTTCGAACTGCACATGTGACTAATGCTTATCCAATTATTCAGCCTTTGGAAAGTGCATCTAATTGAAAATGCGTGCGATTTTTGTGCAACTATTGTGCATTGCATGAAGATAAATTTCCATTATAGATAATTTTCCAAATTAGACTGAGTTTTGCAAAAGAACATTTTCCGATAATAAGGTAGTTATCGCACTCTATGCTTCGTATCGACCTTCGGTCTCGACGAAGCCTAGAGTGCGATGACAATCACTTGGTCGGCGTGATGATCAGGGATAAAACCAATGAAAGTCGTTTATTGGAAGGTAAGTACCACGACAAGTTTATGGAGCAGATTATCAGGTCGACTTTTTAGGCATAAGACAATTTTGAAATCGAAACCCGAATTCACAGGTTATGCTCAATTGCTCATTAAATTGAGTAGCACCAAAAAGGGATGAAAATAGACCAAGTGATTTTGCTAACTTGTGCTTTCAGCTTTCTTTAGACTGTTGATTTTGTGTTTGTCATCTCCCTAGAAACATAACAAAGTATAGATGGAATAGGGTGTGTCGGAAAAAGACGAACACAAGAGGTTTGAGCTCAAGGAAATAAATAATAGATTTTTCATTAGTTCAATTAATAACAGTAGCGTTAATGAGGACTGAATCTGATCCCACTGAGACTAAATTTGAAGACAGACAATTGGTAGAAGCAGAAGCACTTACTGAACACAATATATTAGCTTATTATTTTGCTTATGTTCAAGATATCTGCGCAATTTATAAATGCATTTTGATATTTTTTAGGAAGTAATTCAACTACGTGTACAGTACATATGCATAAAGCTGCTCAAATTACGGTGGTAATCGGACGTTGGCAACTCACCGTACTGCTACGCATGACAATTTCCATGATGACAAACAAGGATTCACTTTTTTGGGCTGCACTGCGGCAAGCGGAACCCAAATCTATACACTCAAGTGATAAATTACGTTACTCTTACACAATTTTCAAGTGCCGACTCTCTACATATATAATTCCAGCATAATTCTTTGTTCAAAATTTTTTAGAGGCCGATCGAGCTAATCACCATTTTCCGTGACTTGCTTTGTAAGTTAGAAAAAGCATTCTGCTTCACTCAACTCGTGAGTGAATGCATGATTAATCGTGAGCGGGAATAATAAGCATCAAGAGTTGAAGCATTACAGTCAAAGAGCTAATTTATAAAAACACAATATCCAAACCACAGACGCATTAAAAGTTGTGCATGCTAACTTAATGATATCAAAATACAGAATTATAGACATATTATTTAAAAACGAATCCAGATGTAATAAGTGTAATATTATTTTTATCGCTTTATTGCGAAATGACAGACGCATATCGTTTACAAAAGTGATATAAGAAGACAAAGAACAAAGAAATGGATCACTGTTACTCAGAAAAAGTCACTGTTGATCATTCGATTGATGTATCACTCTCAATAAGACAGGATACAACAGCGTTGATCTCAAGCAAAGTGCTATGAAGCAGCTGCATCAGCATAGTGAAACTTTATTGAAATAGCGATGTTTTTCTGCTAAGCAGCTTCTTAATAATTGCGCGTGCTTTCATTGATTTAATTAATTTCGAGGCTGCTTTCATGTAGCAGGGGGAACGCCACATGGGTCCTTTTGAGGGATCAAATTCTTTTCACTTATGGTTATCTTTTACTTCATCTTCCCCTCAATCAAAGCATTAAATTTCATTCTGACGCAATTGACATGTGCACGCATCTGGGCGACCAGACCTGCAGATTAAGTTTTGTCAATATAAGCAAATTCCGCTATTACTGCACTGCCCAACAAACAGTGTGGCAGACTGGCAGGATTTCTCGTGTAAGTTATCAAATTTTTTTCCTTACTCTACTTATATTTACACAGGCCTTTGTATGTGTTGCATTTGTGTTTTATTCTTATTTTTCACATTTGTTTTACTTACTGAATAGTGCGATTTGTGATTTAATTCAGTATTAAGTGTGTTTTGCCTAAGGTAAGCCCTGGTAATTTGATTAGTAGTATAGATTGATGAATTATAGAAACTCTGATTACCGAAAAGAAATGTTCGAAGGTAATTCATTCATTAAATAAAAATTCACATCTATTTATTAAATCATTGAAGAATAAATTATGCATAAGCGTCCTAAAAACGACGAAGTACGGAACCTAGTCAAATTTGTAAAATATATTATTGCAACTGAACGGGCAGTTTATCGGAATGATTTCTGTAAGGTTATTCATTGAACAGCTACACCGATGCTTAGTTTTGCAAGCGATGCATCTATTATGAAATTCCTATTTGATTATTGACAACCAGATCTCATTATGGGAATGAGCATAGGATTGATTATTCTGCTAAATGACCAACTTTTATTATGTTTAGATATTGATTTTTTGAAGCATATAGGCTACTTCATTCTTTGCTAGCTTGTACATTCTTGCCCTTTGCTACAAAGAGTTGACTTTTCTGGCATTTTTTACTGTTTGTAAACCAACTGTGTGCTTAATCTGACCGAATTCAACTCCCATTTGCATTGATGTAAATTGGAAACGGTCGCTATCTATAACACTGAAAATTCAGCGAATGATTGATGAAATCAAATTTATCGCCAGATAAAGTAGAATTTGAAAAAGTGATGTCACAATATCAAAGTGCTTTACTAACCGCTGATCGATTATGAGGCAGCACTTCACAATATTCCTAATTCGACTTCAAGAAGCAAAAGAGGACAAAGTCTACGACACTTTTCGGCTTGAATTAAAAACGGATGTTGCTTGTTCTCTTTTGTTTCTAAAAGCAGCTTGACAAATATTCAAACTAGTATTAAGGAAGGTAATGCAAATTTACTTCAACCGAAACAAGATGCAAAAATGAGCTCAGTCAAACTGTTTTTTTAGCGATAAAGTGAACGAGACATCCTCTCAATCAAAAGAGTTTAGAAAAATGCGTAAAGTATGTAAAAAGCAGATGC
Source organism: Prostheceraeus crozeri (assembly GCA_907163375.1). Classification (NCBI taxonomy): domain Eukaryota; kingdom Metazoa; phylum Platyhelminthes; order Polycladida; family Euryleptidae; genus Prostheceraeus; species Prostheceraeus crozeri. The sequence continues at coordinate 97,226 of CAJQUW010016065.1, forward strand.
GGAAATTCAGCATAATGAGAAAGGAGAAAGTGTATAGTGATAAATGTGAAACAGATTTCAAGACATGGTAAAGAAATCATAAAACGCATGAACTCGACAAAACTTTCAAAAAAATATTTGGAAAATGAATGACATTTATGACAGTGAAATAATTTATACCATCAAATGAGAAACTACGACGACGGAGCGAAGGGAAAGCGAGACCGCAGAAATCTTTGTCAAGTGATATGGACAGCTTATTGCATCCACAGTATTTTGAGTACAGGTACCGTTATTTCTGTACATTTCATTTTTGTTTTATGGGGTGCGCCTATGGCGTGGGTCCGCCACTGCTTATTCGTCCAAGATGTTAAAGGAACCGAAACGAGACGAAAGCAGTTGGTCATCTTGCTGATGAGCCCCTTGTATATATTCTTGTATATATTTGTTTTAGTGCTGTTTTGTCCAGTTTTATTTTTATATTTTCGTTCTTGTCTGTGTGAACTTTTGAGAATACGTGTGTACAGCCCAGTGAACGCTTAGTGAGTCCAATTCAGGACTACCTTACATCTTTTATATACAAATAATTTCTATATTTTGCTATGTGCTATCCGCACGTTAGCGGACTTCAGTTTCAATGCCTTATTATTGACAGAATGCTACAGAAGTTGCGAGCTCGTCTCCACCGCGGACTTCGGATCATGGCTCAGGCGGGTGCGGTCGAGAATTCAACGGTTTTGGTGTCTTTTATTGACTTAAGGTTGCCATTTTAGGTGTTCAAGTGTGAAGTTTTTTCGGTATCACAACATCTACATCTACATGTACTTGCACGCATACATGTGTGCTACTTATTAATTACAGTATATGTGCATTGTCACTCAAGTATCTATTTGCTTCAGATCAATAGAAATTAAAATTTCTTCGATTTCTACCTTCTCTATAAGTGATATATTCCTTCCTTCCATCCCAATAATATTGTAAAATAGCGGGTAGCCGTAAAACTTTGAAGGCAATTATATTACATGTAATGCACGAATTTATAAGAAACTTGCAAATTTAGATATACTATGCTTATATCAGCATGACTAACTGGTCATCTGTGATGCATTTACTTCCTATGAAAATTATAATGATCTGATCCTAAGCATAAACTTGCAAACTTAGATATGATCAAACATACCGTCGAAAATGCATTTAATCGACTTCATCAAGATGTGGACTCTACAAAGTTCTGATTTGATGCTGACAATTTATCAGAAAACAACCTATTTTTATTAAATGATTTTTCGGCTACTTTGGATTTTAAGTGAAGACTTAACTTCTTACTCACATAATGTATAAATTTCGAAGGGACATGAAACTTTGATGATCTTTCAATGTTGCAAAATAGAGAAAGTCTATAAAATTATGTAATTACATGCATTCGCAGTAACCGTTGCTTAACCTATATGTATTTTTGCATGCAGTGGTCTTAGGAAAATTTTATTGAAGTGGTTTTTATTCCATTTCATAACATCAACACGTAGCTTCATAACATCAAAGAAATCCTATCTATCATTAAATCTAGAATAATTCTAGATAGCATTTCGATATCTTCAATCCACAATGGGCTCCAACAGGATCACAAAATGAAGTGGATAGCAATCCGACTCCGATTACTCCTCTCAATAAAGTATCAGAACCATTAGGATTCCCATTTTTATTGAGTTGAGACTGCTCTACGCGAATGTTCTCACTGAGCATATACATGGATAGATTCCGAAATCAAGATTCATTAATGACATATTTGTCTTACATATAGCATGAACCATCATTAATTTTAATCTTTTGCAAAATTATTTTCACTGAAACTAAGTTTTCAGCGGGAAATTACAAAAAAATATTTCCCCTAATTTGCACACAGTTAAAAGAACAGCAATTTTTATGTTCCTTTATATTACTATATTATGTTCACAAGCGGTAACATGCTTAATTTATCCTCTTATCAGCGAAAAACAAGCACAGTGCATGCAAACCATTATTCAAATTATTATTTGATATCCTACGATCAACAATACGGATATGTGCAGTATACTACACTGAACTAGCTACTGTGTATTATATTCAACTTGCACTTCAATTACAAGAGAGGTCGTTTGATATATTTGCTTATCGGCAACAACACCAATTTGGAGATCTCAATGAGCTTCAATTCTCCCTGAACTTTAAATCTGTCTTTCTCAACAAGAAATTTATTTAGATCAAATTGTCAAAAGCCAATTTATATGAAAGTTTTGCGGCTTGAGCCCAGAGTACAGCTTAACATAAGATGTGATTAATACTGTCATCCAGAAACTTAAAACCTTTTGTATCAGAAATGAGAATTCGAATAATCAGCCACTCCATCAGCAGCAATAATCAGTTGACATAGTTGCTATGGAAACAACATACTCCAAATTTGTCCTCAAGTTGTGCATTACTTCGGATAGAGCTAACAATGAAAGCCGATCCTGACTTCCATGAATTTGTAACAAGCAGTGACATCAGTAATGATAATTTCCCAAACGAGCTGAAACACAAAAGTGAACTGTCTATCGTACATTAGTGCCCTTTTCCGTCATAATTGACTTTTTTGTTTGTCGCTCACAAAGATATTTAATTGTTTAAAAGGGCTAGATGAGAAATAGATGCCTAAATTTGAACCCATTTTAGTACGCTCCTTATCGTGGCAAAAAAAGCATTACGGCAATGGGACGAAATTTCTGTTTTGTCGGCTCTGAGGCGTGCAATGCGACAAAAAGCCTTGGAAATGGCACATGATGTAAAGCATAATTCACTGATATTATATGATAAGTTTCAAGAATATTCGTTCAGTAGTTTCTCTGAAAAAAATTGTTAAAGATGAAAGCAGTAATATCAATTTGGAAGAAAAAATATTCAGATGAAGACTGATGGGGTGTTGATGAACACTCAACTCCCTCTGTAGAATTCATGACTATTAACAAATTCAGTGAGAATCCGAATATTATAAGGCTCAGCCATGTCAACAACACTCTTCGAGTTATTCACCAGGCTGAAACTATTTAATATGGATCTATGTATTGCAAATAATTAACAGAGAGCATTTTAGGTCCAAGTGGAATCGATCATCGGATGTCTGTCAATGTGCATTGTATAACGTGCGCAAACTAGAAACACGAGCAAGAATCGAGAGGTCCGGAACATATATCAAACTTGTGCAGCATTCTCATTAACCGATCCTATTGCAGGTAAGACAATTTGAAGGATCATTTACAGATACGTATTGATAATTATTACGTTTTGCTTTTTCAAGTGTTTTTTGTTCCGGACCTCTCACATATTAGGACTTATTAATTAGACGAGAAGGGTGTCAAAGATTATTAATAAGTAAACATTTATTAATGCCGCTCATCAACATTGTGCATTTTGTCTTGAATGATTGCAAACCTAGTTATGCATGTCATTCCAATTGATGCAAAAATCGAAAATACCTAGCAACTTATATTCAGTATTAAATGAATTGTCATCTCCTTCCTGTCATAGTTATTCGACGTCTATCATTCTATCATTCTCACTTCAAATCATAATTTGTAAATATCTCACTTCTGATTTCATTGTCATTCTTGCAAATATGTCATTTTATGTACTCGATACTTATCATCGCGTAACCTGTCATACATTTGTTATAACCTGATCAACGTGTTTTCATGCATTGGAAATATACGATTCTGATATTCTGACATTCTGAATATATGTTGTTTGTTTTTATTTGCTTAAGCCAATTTTATATCAAATTTTCTGATAATTCATATATATATTTTTTTCTGTTGTATCATGTAATTTCTTGCTGCAAAATTACATTTACACGTTAGATTATTACCAAGCTTGTCAATCACGTTTGGCGTGGCCGGGCAACGGAGGGCACAGCAACGATAGCCTATACATGTACAACCATAACATGCTTCGTACTTATTACAAGGAAACAATCTGCATGATCAAAAGTAAAGACGCGGTTCATTTTTCTGTTCAGAAAAGTCATCTTGTCATGTATTTGGTGAATTGTAGGTGAACTTCACTCTGCTTTTATCTAAGAATGAAACAATTGCTTTTCATTTGTGCTATTCCTATATAACATGCGCTCTTCAGATTTAATAATCCATTGACATAAAATAATGCAATGAAGTCTAATTGAAACAATTGTATCAACAGGATGCTCTTATTTACACCTGCATTTTGCAAATCATCTGAAAAAGTAGAATAGACTATTATATGTTGTAATTTGGACGCTGTATTTAGACATATATAAAAATTTCTTGAATGCGCTTTAGTTCTGTAATTGCTAAAAAGAGGCAATGAAAAGGAATCTTTGTTGCTCGCTTACAAATATTTTCAAATTTATGCAATATCAGCTGATTTTTACTAGTTTCGTTGCACCCAAGGTAAAAACACGTCTATTTCCTATCTAGCTCTTTATAATATTGAATATCTTTGGTCCCTCATGTTACATTCATGTACACCAGCCTTCCAAAAAAATTAATCTCGAAAAATCTAACTTATTGATGTTGGGATTGAAGTTGCATTTTCTCCCTTTCAATCACCTTATGGTATTTTGACAAGTTGTAAAGTCTGTTTTTAGCAGCAGATCAATTATGATAAATAGATTATAGGCCTACAGCATATGTAAGGCTAAAATGCTGAATCTTAACTGTCAAATGTTGCTACGTTGCTATACTGAGAAAGAAGATAATATAGAAAAATTGATAATGGGAGCCCAGTACAAAATATTTTACAAAAATTTTAATCTGACATAGGTTGATTTTGATTTCGTGCATTTTATATAAAAATACGAATCAAAGATATAAAAACAAAACTGAGTAAGCATCACACTTGCGAGCACCTATCAAGTTGTGCTCAACAGCAGATGAATATTTCTCAGCATTTGACAGTTTCAAGCAGCAATCGTTGCAACGTTGCGAAATATTGTGCATACACTGTATATCGCCGTTTGCTGAGTGTCTTCTGCATAGCTATTTCTAGGCGCAGATATTGAATAAGATCTCATCTGATCAAATTTAGATTAGAGGCTACGAGATAATCTTGTTCATATGAATCATTGATAAGATTCCTTGTTCACTCATCACTCACACTAAATTACATCGTTGTTATTGAAGTGAGCGAGAGTGATGAGAAAGTATTTGCAACTCGAAGGTCACCAGTTTTTGACTCTTTCCATTTTGTCTACTAAATTGATTAGATGTCGCTTTATTTGGTTTGGTTGCAAAAGTCATTTTATCGCTTTTAAGTCTTCAATCCTTTGAATGTCGTTTTCCACCTATAGATATAAATCAGACTTGTGTTGTAATTGCAGTTGCAATTACAATTACTGTAATTAGTAATTGCAATGAACTACAGTTTCTGATGAGTAATTAGTAATCGTAATCAACTACATTTTTAGCCACGTAATTGGGAAGTAATTGCAATTACTTTGCAGTCAGCACAGCTTAATATTCATTGCGCACTCAGCTTAAATTACTTGACACTCCTCGTCAAAAAATGCGTCGCCATATTTAGATGTTTACCGGGTGTACAACTGCCGGTATTTTTTTCAAAAGAAATTGATGACAAAACATGTTTCCGAAATCTAAATTAAATGCAAGTTTTATGATATTCTTTCTCCCTTATCTTAATTATAGAACTGAAAATGCAGATCAGAAAACTGCATATTCGAAGAAAAGGCAAAATCTTCGACAACTAGGATTGACTTCATATTCAAATACCTTAACTCGATGTCCACGTTTTTATAGACGATTAATAGAAGATTCATTTTTCTCAAATACAGTGCTCGCTTTGAAAGTGTGTCACTGGAAACAATCATACAAAAGGTTTTAAAGTTGCTGCAAACTTCAGACTTGAAAAAGTACTTTTTAAAGTAGATAAATAGTCACGGGTCAATCACTTAGATTAGTTATATTAGGTTTAGATTAGAAATGTGACACAGAGGAATTACTCCCCTTCAATGGAAGGGAGGAACTTAGATAGTACTGATGTTTTTATCTATTCGCTGTTCTGATGATACTAAGTGCTTATTGACCCTTCAATGAAATAATGTTAATGAGGTAGCTGCAATTGATGCTAATCAATCCTAATTCTATATTGTGCGGACTTCTAACCTTACTCTTGCTCGTATTATCATCTCGTATTGCTTGAATCAGCTTCATGTTTGCAATTTGATTGAATACGCAAACACCAAAGATAAATGTATTGATACTGTGCTGATCAAAATCAGTCAATGTGTATGATACATTGAAGAAAGCATCTGACCATGTGTTTGTTTTGGTTCCAGGCCGAGTTAAGCTGTGATACCCTACGAATTGGTCAACCAACGGTATCAGATAAGACGGTTCAAACAACTTCTCCCAATACCATCGGGGATCCCATCGCAGAATGGGCTTGCCGTGTATCTGCTTTGGAATTGCAGTTGTCCAGATCTCGTAAAGAAGCAGACGTAGCTGAAGTTCGATGTCGCAATCTTGAACGGGAACTACAAAGGTGTCGTCAAGAATTGTCTGAAAAGAGGCGTCAGTTGATTGCATACTCACAAACTGCTTCTTTCGATCCGGACTACGATTATGGTTATGCCCCTCACACCATCGCATCCTTGTCTCATCTAATTTCACGTCACTTGCTAAAGAAACCAAGTTACATTGACCGTGAGCGTATCTTCACGTCGGTTCGCAGATGTTATGACTATCATGCACATGGCTTGCGTGCTGGGGAATTCAGCGCTGATGTACATATGCTGCTAGCGACTGCATTCGCCAGTAACTGGTTTAAGGAAAAACAGAAACTAATGCTTCAAGTTTGGTTACAGAATATGGTCCGTCAATTACCTCAAACAAGACTCTCAAGAATTCACACATGACATCACGTACATGCGTACTAGTGAAATTTGAATGCTAGATGTAATTATGTACAGGTGTACAATAAAGTGAATTTTGCCTTGTGTTTGCGATGGGATGGGGTAGCCTTGAAGGCCGGTATATACTTCTGACGTATAATTACACTGCTAAAGACTGCAGCACGCACACTGGAAAAAACTTCAGTCCACTGATGATGGCAGTCGACCTGCTCTTTCCTTTAATCAATGAAAGCTAGCGTACAAGTGGTCAAACTAGATGCGCAGTCTTTGTGCGTTCACAGTGTAATGATTCTCAGTAAATGTTAATGTTTTTCTTGATCCTGATCATTATTGGCAGCATCTTCAACGAAATTTGAACATAGTGGTGATCAGAGATTTTCAGAGGAGTTTGACGCTCTCTCGATAAAAGTGATAGATCGGCAGTACTTCCAAACGATCGGCTTGGATCTTCCTTCAACACTTTTTATTCCTCGGCCTTTTGCTTGTAGTCGATGATCGCGCAGACACTTCCATTTTTCTTGCATGCTGTTTCGTCTTTCTTTATTTAGATTAACAACTGTAACAACAAATGAAAAATTAACAACTGCACAAAATTTGGCATTTCGACTTTGGTTTCCCGCTGCTTCCCCTGGGTAGGAATTCTTCTGAGCATAAGATTCTCTAATTTTTTCAGTCATAACTGCATTTGATGTCACTTTTTCATTTTCCTAAGAAAATCATTTGCTGGGTAATATATATCGGAGCAAGCAAATTTTGAATTAAATACAAGGCATCTGTTTGTCACATCTTTAATGACAATTCTACTGAGCTTCTTGCTCTAAATTTTCCCTATGACAGTAGGGCATATTGCATTCTTCTGAACTTAAACCGCACGCAATGAAACCATAGAGAAATCTGTAAATGCGATTTGCATGTAAACGCTCGGTAACTAGGTTTTGCTTTTGTGATTGAAGCAGTATGTTGCTAAGTTGCTTATGCGCCATGAGAAGTACCAACGGATCTCAACGAAATCCTGGATCCTCTCTCACTAACAAATATTTGGAGAATTATTGTTAGTGATAACTTATTTTGCACAATTTGATCCAATCTTGAAAACTGCAGATAAACATTTTATAAGATATAGTCCGGTAGTAAGAACGAGTTTCTGCAGGGAGCATGGCCGAAAATGAGACTTTCACAGAATAATGCGCATCTTCTGCGTACTACGAATCTGCACGTCTGCCGAGTTCTAGTGAGTTCCTCTTCTTGTCAGACAGGATCAAAGAAAAACACATGGAAATCCAATGGGACGCAGATTGCAGTTTTTGGCTAAGATGAAATTTTCTATGTTTTCTCTGATTAAACGAAAATACGAAGCACAGAGTCATAATTTTTGACATGGATTATCTTCAGGTCATTTCCTTTCATGTTCATGCATCCCTGTCTGTACAGCTAAACACATTTAGATTTGGCAAAAAGCTTAATAACAGCACATGCACATAATAGGAAATGACCTGAAGACATTCCATGTCAAAAATTATGATTCTGGGCTTGATACTTTTCGCTTAATCGGAGGAAACATAGAAAATTTCATTTGGCAAAAAATGCAATCTGCGTCCCATCGGATTTACATGCGTTTTTCTTTGATCCTGTTTGACAAGAAGAGGAACTCACTAGAACTCGGCAGACGTGCAGAGTCGTCGTAGGCATAGGGTGTACATCATTCTGTGAAAGTCTCATTTTCGGCCTCGTTCCCTGCAGAAATTCTTTCTGGCTGCCGGACTAATAGGTGCATGCGCACGTGATAAGCTTTCCATAAAGCATTCTTGACTATTTGTACAATCAACGGTTCGTAGGCCATAATTTCTTGTGGCACCGAATTTTACAGCATTTCTCTCCAAATACCAAGCTTTAGGATTTTCGTTTCCAATAGCTTGCCCCGGAGTGACCTTAAGGCGGAGGTATTCATCTCAGTGCGCTTGATCAATCTTTGCTTCACGCTGGTCAGGAAAATTGACACTTTGTGTTCTTCTTGTCAATTGTGAGCCAGCATGAACATTAATTTCGAGTGAAAATCGAAGTCCTCTCACTTCAATAATTTCCAATTAAATAAGCTGTAGCATTTGAAACAATGCATCTGATCGGCCTTATCATCGAGATAGACTTCGGTGCCACCCTCACACAAAAAAGCATATGGACGCCCACGTGTGCAGGATATTGAAAATATGCAACAAGAGCATGCACAATGAAGATGGAGAAAAGTTGAAGAGCTAAGCAACATGCACTCCATCTGATGTACTCAACAATGGCTACCAACGAGATTTTTTATGCTTTTCCCAGCTGGTAGGGATTCACGAACGCAAACGAAAGGAGTGAGATACGGTAACTGCAAAACGGTGAACACAAGTAAAACCCTCAGAGACCTTCAGGAGCCTTTTCACACCCTCTGAGGGGTGGGGTGCAGTGGACCCCTTTTACAAATTCTTAATTTACCTGCTTAATCGAAGCAAAAACATTGCGAAAGTTGATTTTAAGTAAAACAACGATGTTGGCGCGTAGCAGATCGATTCAGCTAATCCTTTTAGTGTCTTTCAACCTTCTTAGTGAACATACGCGAATGCATGGTGTTTTTATCATTCGGCGACATCTAGCAGAATACTCACATTCAGAATACTCGCATTTCTGGACATTTGATTCACATGCAATGATTAACTTCGCAGGGGACTCAATCTTTCACACTTAAATTTTCGCTAGAAAACGACAGCAAGTAATAAGAACCATATTGTTTTGTACCACACGATACAGGAAGAAAACAGAAATAAAAGTTGGTAATCCAAAGACTTGTATTCGATCATTAAATACATTTAAGAAGTACAATAAAAATGTCAAGAAACAGTTGTTAAAGTGTGTAGATGGCATCAACATCTGGCAATCACAAATCATCACAATATCTTGAAGCACTTTCTGTAACAGCACATGTTCTGAAACTGTCAACAAGCCTTCGCCACAACCGAGGTCGGTGTGGGTGCCTTCCTTTTCAATGAATGATATCACTAAAAATCTAAATACAAAAATTTTTGCATTCTGATCAATAATCAAAATCGGCATAGGGACACATGTCTTTGGATAAAAGCAAAAAAATATTGGGAAACGCCCGCGTAAAGAAAGTTCGGTTAGAAGTCAAAAAGTTCTCTTTCATTGAAGACTTTTCACTCACATGCGCTGGAAAAATAGAAAAATCTATTAGTAGTTTTCTAATTTAATAAAATACTTCGATATGGAATAAGGTTTGAGGTTCAGGTGAAACCAGAATCGATTGTACCGGGCGTACGGTATAAAACGTTCAAGGTGGCATGAAATCACTGTTGATATAATATTGCATCAATCAGCAATTGTAGGCATATGAAGAGCAGAATAGAACATAACTCTTAGATTTTCACAAATGTTAAATTCGTTAACTCAGGGATAACGAATACTCTCAGTCACATATTCAGTTAATCTTCTACTCTCAGTTTGTCTATTGTCGCACAACCTTCGCTCCTTCTAAGATTTGATCAACCTTGCTATAGATTTCGTCGGGTGTTCCGGTGGCATCGATCTGAAAAATAAAAAATTCGGTCATTCGTGGTAAATTATTTATCATGTGGATTATCGATTCGAATGAGAAGAATTTCTATGCATTTCTATGAAACTCGACTTACAGGATTCGATTCTCTCACCACAAAGTCAGATAATCCTTGATAAAGGGATTTATGCAATAAAGATAATGGAATAATGCTCAAAGAAATTCGACACTATTTTTTTGAAGGACTATAACGGAAATATACAGTGAAGCATTATTTGCGTGGACACGCGTTGTTGGAACAACAGTAGTACTGTCTAAAGAATGGCAATTTCAGGGGCTGGGAATCGTCAGATACCTGACAATGGTTGATATCTTGTCATACTCTGTTTCTAGAGATTTACGATTATAATAATTTCTATTCAAATATAAAAACAAATTGCGTTCAATGCGTGAGGAACCCACGTCAAACACAAGTAGCAGTGTTGCTGTTTTTCCTGGATAAACAGCTAACCTCCTGCTAATAGTTCAACATCTCGAAGAGAAAAATGGCTCTCCTTACAAGCTCGCCAATGAGCGCCACATTTCACCGGTAGACACTGATTTCATTCGACTAAATGTACTGCAAGCTTCAGCGGAATCACTGCCTTGCGGAAAGTAGTTGAATGGGAAAGAGCTTCATTGTCATATGTAGTTTAGAAGTCATTAAAACCTTAACAAGTGTTTCGCGAAACAAAATATGTGTTTGGGTGTAAAACCTGGTCAAGACATAACGATATAATTTCCAATACATAATTTCCAATAATGATAGTCTGTAATGCTTCGTTGCACGCACGTTTACATATCTATGATAATCAGCGATAATCACGTGATATGTCAATCGGAGAGACAAATTTTTGTCAGATAATTGCTAGAACACTACTTTACTACGACACATCGATTTTTGGACCATGTTATTTCATTTTCTCTCATGAAGGTCTCAATAATTTTTAATCACATCTTGTACAACACGTAGCGGTCTATTGGAGACATTGCGGTATATAAACGTTTCAGGAGCGACCTCTTTCCCAGTTCAACTTAGTGCCTGCTCCAGGGTTAAGACAGAATTCTTATCGCAAGCAGATTATCGAAATGAAATAGTACACACCCGTGCAAGTCTTCCTTTGGATTCAAAATATTCAAGAATAGGATCTGTGTTATCGGAGAATGTTTTCAATCTAGCTTTGATAGTCTCCTCGTTGTCATCTACTCGACCACTTGATTCTCCTCGCTTCAGAAGACGTTCAGTCATTACTTCATTGGGAACGTCGAAGAAAAGGCAAACTGAACACTCGGTAACCTGAAGCGAAAGATTTGATTAATGTTGTCACAGGAAGTAGAGAATTTTCATTGACAAACATCGGAAGGAAAAATAATCAGTAAACGATTTTCTGGGAAGGTTATAAATTCAACAGTTACTTAATTAATAAGTAACAAACAATAATAATAATAAGTAATACTTAGGTAATAACACTTACTTCGTTTTCAAACCGGACTCCTTGCTCCCTTTCACGAGGAAATCCGTCCACCAAAAAGCATTTCTTGTCTTTCCCCATTTTTACAAGAGAAGCTTTCAAGAGCTCGAGAACGGTGTCCTATAAAATAAAGACATGAAGTTTATGAAACATGTCAATCAGAATGAAAAAATCTCCGTAAAGATGTTCCACAAGTAGTATACTATTCACATTCAGCCAGCAGTAGTTTGTCAAATATCATTTTTAAATTACTAGTACGTGAAACTTGGCTAGAAGACGCATTTTTTGTATTTGCGCATTTTTGTAATAAAATAATATCTGTTTGTCGAGCTTTCGATGGCGTCGGCAGTCATGATCATATGTACAGTATTTTTTCTCAACCATCGAAGAATTTCCGTAAATTATAAAAGAAAATGAATCCCTTGATTGCAAATAATAAAGTCTTAACGGGCATTAGAGAGCGCTAGATTACGACAGAATAGCATAGAACCGAATGAAAGTGTCAGAACTTTTCGCAGTGATTCAGAAACTCTGGCAAGACAAGACGAGCGAAGAGAATTACTGTTGGAAAGAAGGCTAAGAATTACCGTTGAAGATAGTGCGAATGGAATAGACCCATTCACCTCGACGAGAAATAGTATATAAAATAATGAATGTTTTCACAAGAATCTATCTGACTAAGTGAAAGATTAGCTTCTGAGTTACATGAAAAGTAAGCGAATAACCTCCTTGTTTTTTTGGCAGCGGGAGCGTGAAGCCTTTCCGTTGAAATTGTATAAGTCCTCGGATTTTTGTGGCCTAAGCATCAAGCGGAGAAAATTTTTCTTTCGTCGGAAGGATTGCTACTTCAGATCGATCTTTGCTGTCTCCGAGCAGTGCTGTGCTTAGAGAGTTCATGAAGATAGGCAACTGACATGGATAGTAACTTGCATCTCCCGGAATCAATCAGTTTTCGAATTGATTCAAAGAATTCTCATGATTTAAATTTGTAATTATAACTCATTCTTACATGAACAGATTTTTGTAATGCTGAATCCATACAGTCTAAATCTAACATGAAGAAAAGACAATCACGGGTCACGCATGTGTGAATGCTAGGCGTACATTATAAATTACTTCATTTTAAGACTTAATTCAATGCAGATAAGAGGAGAATTTCAAATCCATTTAAAGAAAATTTTCTGTATAGATAGTACCGTACACAGTTAGATTGCTAAATGGTTGAAGGACCTACTATGACTGCATATTGAATGGGCCATAGGTTTTTAGGGTACACTGTATTCTACTCCTGATTTACATTGGGGATGACAATGTATATGAAGGACTCGTCAGAGAAAGCTGTGGGCTCAATTCATGCAATAGTAATTGAATGAAAACGTGACCTTAAAAATTTGCCGGTCGACTGATCGGTTGGGCTGAGATTTTCCGCACCGGTTCCTAGTTGGGTTTTGTCGAGCAAAGCCTTACCGGTTACAACTCCTACTTTACGCGCTGTGCTATATTCATACGGTTTCGGTTGTAAGTCCTGAAATATTCACATTTTAGTTATGTTCACCAGATGGTGAATAAGCTACCTATCACCATCTCTAATACAGAACATAACTGACTACGATAGTCACGTTTGCTGGTCTTGAGAAAAACTTCAGAAAATACAGGGTGACAGGCATTCGACCTCCAGCGTCTTCTGTGATTCAGGGTCAAATAATCAAGAATGCTGAGAGTGGTTTTTTGAATATCGACCGCAGATGGTGCTAGACGTCGAAGACCCGTCACCCTGTAACGTAGGTAATCAGGCAATTTCTGAAATCAATGCGACAAATTTTGCGCCGATTTGATCTTAAATTTACAATCAGTTTGTGAATTCGTTCAAGGAGCTTTTGAGTTTATGCACATTCAAACATAGAGGTTACAAGAGAGGCTTTCTATCATCGCGCGAAGATATTTCTTTGTGTTTTCTTCGTAGGCTTTATCAGACGGTTTCAATAAACACAGAACTGAGCAATAACTTTATTTTTCACTTAGAATGAAAACAATTCATTCTAAAATAAATCTGGGTAGTCTTGCTTTTATTGCACTTTATTTTTAACATTCATGCTATGAGATACTCATGACAACCTCTACCAACCAGTCATTCAATACGCTTTTCAATGAATGGAATTATAAAGTGCTAAAATTGTTGTGAGCCTCACCAAGGTAACCAATTCTCCTTTCTCCATTGTGTCTTTGAGCTTCTGACCCAACTCTGAACCGCTCTGCACTTCAGCACGCATAAGGTCACCCGTGGAGACATGTCCTACTTGGAAATGTTCAAGAATTTTCTCGCATTGAGTTCCCTTGCCACTGCCAGGACCACCTTCAATGCAATGATTTCATTGGAAGTTAACTCTTTATTCAACATGCGAGTGATTCATATTGATTCGATTCAAAAAGCGACATTTCATCAGCATTCTAGCATTGACATTCTATCAGCAGGTAAACATGTTTAAGTATTCAATTAACAGATTAATAGCAAAATTCTTACATAGCTTAAACATCTTACCTTTTCTACACCACTGTGAAGTAAATTCATAACATACAAAAGAGCCGTGAACACGGGGTGCTTTGCATTCATAATTTGAAAATTAGATTTTCCGATGGTACCACCAGATAAAAATATATGGCCAATTTCTCAAATTGCATGTATATTGACGACGTTTCGGACGTTTCGACGTTCAAGGCACAGAAAAACTTAAATATGGACATGGACATGCGCACGCGAACAGATTAAACTTAGATACACTTAACATGATACACAGTTGTGACAGAACGATTAGAAATCAGTCATTTCGATCTTTTTTTTAAGTTTAGATTCCAAAGATTTGATTTGTCGAGATTCGGACAATGCAGTATCATAAGGATCTCTACATTTGTCAATAAGTTGCCAACAATTACAAGAACGAACTTTATGAGTCTTCCAAAAGTTTTGTGGAAAAACCTCATAACCAGACGTTCGTCGTGGTCATGCAATTCAGCATTGCTGCCATAATAAATCTGTGGTCATGGTATGAGTTATGGAAAAACAACACTGGCGTCCAGAATTTCGATTTTGGTTTAAGGGCTCTATGATGGACTAGAGAGGAGCACTTCAATGAACACGAGCAGTCTACGTACTGACCGCTTAATGTCCTTTTTCAAGCCATTAAGCTGGGAGACTGAAGAAAAATATTTCATAAATATTTGTAAGGCTGCGACGTGTATGTAGGGGGACACCTTTGAGAAATCGCAGAGTTCGCCTGGAGGCTTTTACGACGTACTTAAATGAAAAGTTAGATTTTCATTTCAATCATCAAATGTTCATTGAAGTACAATTTATTTAAATGTGTTAAAGGTCGGTAAGAAGAAATGAATGACCATGTACTGGATGGAATTCAGTGGAACGAAATATTACCTTTAAATAATTCATTTTTTCATTTAACATGATTCAGTTGAATATCTAAAGAGAATGAGAACGACTAAGTCAACAAAATACACCAAAACCCTTGATTCCCCAACCGCACTCGCCCGACCTAAGAATCGAACCGAAGTCCGGTGTGTAGGCGAGCTCGCACCTTCTTCACTAGGGCACGCTGACGGCACAAGAGGAATCCGAGCGAAGGCAGAAGTCATCTCTGAGTGATATCGACAGCTTGTTGTCCCATTATTTTTGAGAGAACGCTACCCACTGAAATAGACAGGTCGTCTCGTCTTCTGTTTGATTAGAAAGGAAGCATTGGAATATGTAACGTTAATGAAATGGCACATTCTGCTGACGTAATAACATAGCAATCGAACAATAAGCAGTCAGTTGAACATTAAACACGCCAAATTGTGCGAAGTTTCAGTGACTGTTATCAACTGGATCACACAGTAAAGAGACAGTCGATATGAAGCTCTACAGAGAAGTTTGTGAACGTTTTTCGTGCGCCTGCTAACTTGTTTAATAATCATCGAATGACCAACATTATCGAGAAAACTTTTGTGCAATGATCTGATTTCTTCGAATCTGAATGAATCGTGGCGATCGGAGTATTTTGAAGGAATTTACAGCAGTCCGCAAGCGACGCACGACTATTTTTCTCTCTCTCTTCATTGGAAATTTCTTTTTGCCCACTTAGTAAGTTTCTGCATGTGCCATCGATTTGAATCAGTTTGCACTTCTGACAAAGTGATACGCTTAAACAATTTAATTCTATGACCCTACTAGCGTTATATTTTGCCAGCGTTCATTTTGTAGCGAGACAGCATATATCAGCATGTCATTCGACTGCGTCACACAGTAGATTGATAAAAGGTCTGTCGCAATATATTGAATATTAAAGAGAGTGACAACGATTGTCAATAATTGATTCCCCGAGCAGTCGATATCACTTAGAGATGACTTCTGCTTTCACTCGCAGTCGGTTTCTTGATATCCCTGAGCCAGAGCAAGGAAAGTGTCAAAATATATTTAGAATCTATTTCCAACTAGTCTTCTATTTCCCTTCGAGGAGCTGTACCGCTTGTTGTTGAGGGAAAATTCAAAGCGCAGTTATTAAGCAAAGGTACTTATGGAATGAAACATGAAAGCCAAAGGTTATTTCAGTGGTATTTGCATTGAAGAAGAAGTTGCTACAAAAATTGATCAGCTCATCCTGGTGATTCATCTATGAGCATCTTCCCTCCTTTTACTTAAGCTGATAAGTGATAGCGATTCGCTACAACACGTGATCTTCATATGCAGTTATCCTGTAAAAATGATCTATGAGAAAGACACTCTAAAATGATCAATTCTCCTAAAAAGTTTGATATTCAAGGAAAACCCAGTGCAGTAATTAATTTCTTTTAGCGAAAGTCCACCCATATCCAACTCGGCCTAGACGTGGAAATTTAGAAAATGGAAAAATATGTGCCGTAAGATGAGGATTGAAGACATCGATATAAACCACTGAGAAATATGAAATTTGACATAAAATGCTATTTTACAAGACGTCAAGTGTTGATGCACTTGTTTATAATCAAGGATGCCAATTAACGTAAATTTCAGCATCATCTTTTGATGCCATCTCTCTTCTCTAATGGACAGTCTGCGAAAATTGAGTGTGTTTAATATGGAATCAAGATTGATCCGTTCACAATTTTATAAATGTACAAAGTCCTTGATCTGAAATCTTGAATTAATCCGAATTGGATAATATGCTTGACTTTCAGTGCTAGCATGATCTTCCGACAGTATTTGTTGACATGATGGCAGTTAGAGAAGCAGATGTTCAGATCATTTGACGATCATTCGATGGGAAAGCTGCGTAACTGTATGTTAACTGAACTGTTGACAAGAAAGGTATTTCAAAAATGAAAACCTTATTATGTCACGTTTGGAGAGAAAGATCCTTTAAGAAAGACGGAAAGCAAAGTCAAGAATAGGAAAAAGTTCATTCACATGTAAACGAGATCTCGCTGATCTGTCATCAAATGTAGAAATATTCATGTGCTATGCGTCATAAAGTAACTCACTACTACAGCGGGAAAATGCACTTGATTCAGTGGGAAATCGAGAATCATCATTTGTGTTTGTAATTGAAAACAGAATATGCAATTTGGAGTTCTTTACTAGACGCTAGAATTCAAACAGATAACGGGAAAATAGATATTTTGATATTTTTTGCTTGTTTACTTTAATATTACAGGAAGTTCTATGTCGCTGCTGCAGAATCATTGCACCCGAAATTGAAATGAGAATTGCATTACATTTATTCAAAATGTAACTATATTTTCGATTATTTTAGATATTGGCAGCTAACCCGGTAATCGAACATTTATCCACTCCCATCCCTGTATGTGCCTACTGCTTATAAAGCCATAAAATTTCAAGGGATACAACAACCATGAGATTGTTTTGGCCTCTTATGCCTTATCATTTGTAACCAGGTTTCAAGGGCCTCAACTTCATATGCAGTTATGCGATTACAATCCGCTTCCCCCACTTGCCTCCGTAAAGCAATGCTGGCTAATTCAAGCTCTCAATGTATAGTTCTGTGGCTTTGTGGTTAGAGCTCTCGAACTCAAACGTCGATGGTTTAACCAGGCGCTCGGTGGATAAGGCCCAAACATGTCTCTCGATGCTTGCCTTCTTTTGAAATTTGAGAAGATTTTCGATAGCAAGATTACTTATAGAAACCATTAGCATGTAAAGCATGTGAGTTTAAATCTCCACTGTTCTCGTTGTTACTACGTGTGCACCTTATTTAGGTTCCTGTCAAGCTCCGTACAATGAACCCATATAGATTGAAAATAGCTGAGGAGATGACATTAGAGTACGAAATTGGATTTGGATTTACAGTGATGAATTTTTCGTGTACATAGTCGGTTGCTGGATCTTTTTGACAAGATTGTCTGTTGCGTTTGTCCACTTACAGATATTTGAACAGCATTAAAAAGTCCGCATAAACATCAACACAAGACGGGTATAACGTAATGGGTACCCGAGATGGTGCATAAAACAGATTGGCACACTCTTTAACTTCAAGGTATTCTCCTTTGATGCTGCTGAACAGCTCAACTGGGATTCCTTCATCTTTAGATGCAGGTGTGAGGTCTTCATCAATTTAGTATTAGAGGAATCTGTGGCTCCGAATTGCATCCATAGGTAAGAAAAACATCGCTTGGAATGGACATCGCTCCAGGATCCCAAATTAGAATAGACAAGGTCTATGAAAATTTATCACAACAGTTAAAAATTTCAAACACCTTTGTCTCCGAAATGCAGTCTTCATCATCTCAAATAATTCAATGCACAGTATGATGCAAATTAAACGATATATTTTCGAGCGGTTGTATCAGGGTACAGACTCAATCTTGAATTCAGATTTCATGCTTCCGATATAACCAGAGTAACCACCTTAGATGAATGATACTTGCCATTAATTTTATTATCATCTTAATACCATCACTTTCTAGCCCTGGTGATGATTACTCATGTGAAAGAAAAAATATGGAAAAATTGTATAAAATATTAACTTTTTCTTCTTCTTTCGGTAAATTTCATACGAGTAGCAATTTTTCTTTAATTCAAGATTGAGGGATGAGGACGGGCCTATACACCTCAGCAGAAGATCACAGGCTAAGTAGCAGAATATCAAAGAAAGAAAAATGGGGATGATAAAAGAGCATAACTCACTAACTAGGTGACAGTCTCACAGTGCAATAAAAAATATGTAACACATAACTGTATAAGTAGTAAGGCCAAAAATGGAAATAACGAAAAACATGATTGCATTAAAAAACCAAGATGGCATGACGGAAATACATTATGAAAAAATCCTTTTAATTATCAACTCTTCAAAGAGCTAGAGCTTAGTGGAAGCTTATTGAATGCATTCTCTGGTGCTTGAGCCATAGAATTAGATTGTTTCAGCATATCACTTTGCAAAAGTGCAAACTCATTCAAAATGATGGTACATGCTGGAACTTACTAAGTGGGCAAAAAGAATTTCTAATACCTTGTAGAGATAGGAAAAATAGTCGTGCGCTGCTTGTGGATTGCTGTGAATTCCGTCAAAGTGATCCGATCGCCACGATTCATTCAGATTCGAAGAAATCAGATCATTGCGCAAAAGTTTTCTCGATAATGTTGGGCCCTCCGATCATTATTAAAAAAGTTAGCAGGCGCACGAAAAACGTTCACAAACTTCTCTGTATAGCTTTATATCGACTGTGTCTCCTTGATGTGTGATCCGGTTGATAGCAGTCACTGAAACTTCGCACGATTTAGCGTGTTTAATGTTGAACTGGTTGTTCATTGTTCATGCTATGTTATTATGACAAATGATTGTGCCATTTCATTAACGTTACATATTCCAATGTTTCCGCTCTAGTCAAACAGAAGAAGAGACGATCTGTCTAATTCTGTGACTTCAAAGGTTGGAATCACCTCCAAAGGGAGCATGTTCCCTAAACCTTGCTGCTATACAAAGTTAACTGCAATTGTTGTAACAAATACAGGACTACTAGAATTAACTGCAGCAAAGTCAGGGAAGTTAGTTTCACTATCAAACGTTCAGAATTGTCACGATTCTCAAATTAGCTTTCAACTTGACCACCGGCTTTTGAAGAATGAGCTGGAAGCCGATTATGCTTGTACGAAAATTGTTTCTTCGCCGATGAGTAATTGACAATCACGAGCATAAAATTGCCTTCCACACACTTATCTTACGAAGTAGTTTTGGTAAATCTCCATTATGCTCACTTTTAAGCAGCAGAGAATCCTCATAATGCTAAGAGAATAAGATCATAATGCTGTTACAGTGTGGGAATTGCTAATGATATGTAGTAATCGCATAGTAGCTTATGATATCAACACAGAAACAATGAGCGGCTCACGTTATTGCGTTGCGCTCAGAGGAAAGGTGTTTCAATACTTTTGTGAAACGATGCCGTAATAAGAATGTATCTAGTTGACGGTGGGCAAGTTGAATGTCAATTTGAGAATGGTGACTATTCTGAATGTTTAGTAGTGTAGTTTACTTGACTCTGTTGCAATTGTTACTCATACGAAATTTACCGAAAGAAGAAAGAAAAAGTTGATATTTTGTACAATATTTTCTTATTTTTTCTTTCACATAACTAATCATAATTAGAGCTAGAAAATGATGGTATTAAATTGATAATTAAGTCAATGGCAAGTTCCATACATCTATGTTGGTTACTCTGGCTACATTAGAAGCATGAAACATGAATTCAAGATTGAGTGTATACTCCTCTACAACCATTTGAAAATAAAACGTTTTTTACATCACTCTGTGTAATCAAGATTTTTTGTAGCAATTGCTGATTTGATAGAAATCGATGTTTTTCCTTAACAGTAAAGTAATAACCCTCGTAAATGCTAATGATTCAGCGAAGCGATGATGTCAAGAAGTACATGAACCGTTAGCATTCTCAATCGTCTTCCTCTCCATTAATGAGATAATTGATCTCTAAGTTGGATTACGAGCAAGGATTAAAAAACGTGCGCTATCGATCATAACATCATTAACTTCTTCTACTCACGTACATGTGATGTCTAATGTTGCTATCTTGAGCACTAATTTCTTCCTAATGAGCATCTACTTCAAGCTGGATGAGGACAACCGCTATGCATGTGGAACGGATTATGCATCTCAAAACATGTTCAGATTAAGACTATGAAAATGCATATACGCTTGCGGAGCATGTAGGTAGCAGCACAAGATGGCGTGTATGTCTTGTGTCGTCCTTAACTCAAAAACCTAGATATCGGGATTGCGTTTATTCAGCTCCATCACTTCCAATGGGACTTTATAATATAGGACTAATTTATTGATAACCAGGTTCCTTGCGAAAACATATGATGATTTAAGTGTGCGTGACCGCTTCAACTTTAGTTGGGTTATCGGCAGATTACAGAATGTAGCGTTCTCCCATGACTCCGCAAAATACTGCCATTACAAGCTATCATAACTTCATCAAAAGATGTCCCGGTGACTTTGTGGTTTGACGGTTCTTCCCATTCCAACGTCGCTCAAACCCGCTCACGACTGATGAGCCCAAAGGGCCGAAATAGAGATCGTGGTAGTCAAATCAGTCAATGAATGACAAAATTTATCGATGACCATGTCACTTGTGAAGGTCAGCAAGGTTGGTGCGCAGCGAATTAATGATTGTATTTTTGCATGTACTTCAAACTTGCTTATGTATCTATTGACGAAAGGTCATCAGATAGAAGAAAGAAATTCGGAGAATGAATCGTTTTATGATTCAAAGGTTTAATTAAAAAAAGGGTTGATTTGTTTATAACATCGCCTCAGATTACGGAATCTACAACCACACGGACTCTCGATATACACTAGAATATTTATTAGAAACTTATCGGAAAATCTGATTAGAAATTTCGGCACCGCGCCGTTTAGGTAGCATAATCAAAATATCGAATTTTTGATTTTATTGGTTGAACTCTAGAACACTATATCTGATTCAATCTTTATATTTTAGAATCGTTTGTGATAATTTTGACTATTTCATTCAATATATAGGACCACGGATGGCATTGGACGAAGTCTACGTAGAATACTTGAAAGTATACATGCAAGTCACATTTATAAGTGACACCATGAGAACAGAAGGGACTAACCGCGGGCGTAGAATGTGAAGACATACGTGCCTAAACATTATTTCTGTAAACATTTTTTTCTGATAAGACATTTATGTCATACCATAAAAGCCATCATTCAGCGCAGATCATCTTGATCATTTTTTGCGACCGACAACGTGAGAAAAGCGCATGACTAAACAGCACAGAGAATGATAAAAATAGCCTAGAAGAATTGGACTTTATTTCAATATCCTGTTCATTGATATCAAAGAAACGGAGATTAATCATGTATGACCACCTTTATTCGTAATTGGTGCAAATTTTCTTATTGACTAATAACATTGAATATTTAAATTAGCCTAACCAGCGAAGAAAAGTTAGAAATATGACAGATCAATGATCACATTGAATCAGATTAGCCGAAAGCTTCAGTTTCGCTATTTTAAGTGAATTCAATGCTCCTGGTGATTTTCTACATTTTCACTGCTTTTTCTCATTCATGCATTTACTTGTTCACTAACTGCACTCAAAATTTTAAACTTGCTGCCTTAGGCTCCTCCTTTTAAGCAGCAAAAACCAGTGTCTCTCGCACTACCATAGAACATGAATGCATCAAAATTCAACAGTCAAATTACATTTCAATCATAACTATTATGTCTCATAAGTTCACACTATCCGTCTGTCGCATCGTCTTGCCTTTTTGATTCTGGCAATGATGCGTGACTACGACAGTATAGTTAGCATTGTATAATGACTTGAGCTACTGTTTTACTTAGCACATGCATGTAGCTCAGATGTATAATTATCACAATCTGTTATATGACTAAAATTTCGAGAAATTGATGCATTATTCGAAAAATAATTCCAAAATTTTGATTGGGGAAGTAAGACAGGTTATAGAGATATTTGGACTGTCCTGAGCAGACTAGAAAATGTATATTATCAGAATCACTCACCGATTACAAAGACGACCTTCAAAGACTTCAGGATTTCCTCTGGAGTTTGCTCTACAAATTGAAGAAATAATGCTTAGTTCACTTCACCAATGACGAAATTTACCCTAGAGAAAGAAGTTTACCAGTTGCCATTCCGTTACACTCGATGTGTTCGCCTTGACTGGACTGTAACTGTTTCTTGAATGAACTATACATGTTGATGCTTGCCGGGAAATATTTTCTCGTGTCCCAAAATTGATCGAAGACTAACACAAGCGTCTGCCGTTACACAGTTCGCCGATAGATGGGTGGGAAACGTGACAGCGTCAGAATCTAGGGCCTAAAGAATCCGCGCGATCGCCTTTTTAGAGGTAAAAAGAGGCAACTTGTGGCGAAGAAATAACGCAACACTTAAGTGAAGTACTTTCCGCTTGAAGTGAATTCCACAGCTCAAATTCTCGTTGGATGACGAAGCTTTCAATCCCTTTGAGATGATATTTACATACGGCGCGAAATGATGTTTACAGAACTGTTGAACGTCGCGGGATGTGAGTAACTAAGCAACTAAGATAGTCTATTAAGCTTATTCGCTACTTTATTGTCTTCATGATTATCCAATCGCAAGATCCTTTTGTTCTGAGCGAAGATTATCAAAAAAATACAATAGACATCGTGAATGCTAGCTGGCAACATAATACGTGATGCTGACAGTCTAATGCCAGTATCATTTTGATCATTGTAGGACAAGTAGCGGTAGTGATGAGTCGCTTACAATTGTCGTTCTTGTAAATTGTAATAGTAGACTTACCTGCTTCCTTTGCTTCAGCGGCATCTGCAGCCTCAGGTTTCTGAAACATAATAGTTTCATTAAATACCATATGAATACAGATTATCTCACTGCATTTTTCAGATCACTGCACGAGATAATAACACAGAAAGTGTGTTGAATACATATGACAGCAGGAGGTTGTTAGTTAAAAATGAACAGAAAAATAGTCTGCGCATCAAACACAATTTGACTTTTTGACAATTTGACATCTCTGAAATAATTCAACATAAATGGATGCAAGTCTATTACATAACTAAACGTGAAATTGTCTGGAGCTCGGCTATTGAGATTCGCGCTAAGATATCGGGGATCGATCAGTTCAGTTATATATTTTAAAACATCAAAATTTTAGTATTAAGCACAAGTTGATGACGCATGATGATAAATGAGTGAACCATTTTAGCTAAAGTTCATATGAAAAAAATGCCTACCTATGAATCAAAGGTGACACACAAGAAAATGTTGAAATGAGTCAAAATCATGTATAAATCTGTTAAACTCTAAGCCAGAAAATTCTTATCGATGAAGTACGCTTGTCAATATTCAGACATTATTAATTATGGTAAGTCGCAAGCATTAATTGTGATTGGAGTCGACCTGCTTTGATGTCATGACTAGTTTGGTTTAGTTTAATCAACGCGTTTTTCTTAATTGTTAATAACCGTCACTTTGAAGACTTCTATCGCAGGATGGAAATTAATTTTCCTTAATGGTGTAGCTTTCTCAACAATTATCAACACAAAATGGAGTTCATTTCATGAAACTCTAAGGTATCTCGGGAAACACTAGCACATTGGCATCTCTTTTAAACGTCTTTCCTCTTTTCTCATGATGAAAATATTTTTTCTTTTGTAAATACCATTAATTGATCGTAGAAAAAGCATGGCACTCGAAAGAAAAGAATTCTCTCAAACCTGAATCATCATTAACTGTAATTGAAAATTTCGACTATCCAACACAGCATGAATAAAATAATGAACAATTAGAGTATCACAAAATTCTATGATAATTGTAATATCAATGACAATGTAATGAAAAGCACGTGAAATTAAAGCATTAAGACAAGATTAGGACAGCATTTAAATAGAGCAAGATTAGCTGAGGTCGTAGTCAGGCTCACTCTTGGAGACAGGTCATAAATAACGATAAAATCTTAATTATACTGTCACGAATTCACGCACGAGCATGTACTATGAGGTATTCAAAAGCAGCATTATCATACAAATTGGAAATATTCTTGAGCAATCATCTAGATCATGCACTTAAACAATAATACTGGCTTTTAGTTCTGCTTTTAATATTAAACAATACCGCCTATTATATAAAGCCTTTTTATGTATGAAAGGTGTATCAGACCGTTCGCGATGCACTGAGGAGGTTTGGAAGCATGTACGTGTATATAATGACATCGGTAGCTGCGATTAACATAAATAAGTTATACGTTCCCTTCATGGCTCGACTGCATGCGCAAATACCTTCGAATTTTCTTTCTCTGTGGCAGCTTTTCCCAATTTGTCAGACATAATCGCATCTTTCTCATTGTTATCACATGATATATTTTCATCATCTTTATTATCATCCGCAAATTGTTTAACATTTCCTCTATTTTTTCCGTCGGAAGATGAAGACGATCGAGATCGTGATGAAGATGAGGAGGATGACGAAAAGGAGGAGGCGGACGTTGAGGAGGAACCTCTCCTGGACTTCTTCCTGCTACGAGTCCTTGACGATTCGTCAAGCATAATGTTGGAAATATCCTGAATGGACAAATAAGGTCAGTATGTTACCGATAATGATATGAAGCATTGTCTCCACAGGCGTCACATATAGCGCGTTCTCATAAGAATATATGCAGCACAGTGGCGGGCGCGATTCTGACTATATTTAGATTCAGTGAATAGAATTTCACAATTAGTCTAGCTTGCATTATTTTTATTTCCATACCATTTTTCACAAAAGCAATATTAAATGTTTTATAATTTCCATTTAAATTGAGAGTAACTATATACAGTCAATTACGACTAAAATTATAACTACCCTATTAATTTATGCGATAGTCTATTTGTAAATGTTTGGGAATGCATTACGATAAAGCAGTATGCATGTACATAAAAAGTCGCAAGCAAGGTATGAATTATTTTGATAATCTATTTTAAAAATGTTACCGCAAATCTGCTATCATAGAAGTTCTGCAAGCTACATGCACCTACAATGATTGATTCCTTGTCACCTTCCATTTGGTTTTTGATTGAAAAATCTTGTCTGTTATTTTCTCAAGTCACAATCTGATAAATTCAGATGCACTCGATGAACTTTACTTTCAGAAACTGTAATTTCTCCGAAAAGGACAACGGCAACGATATTATCTTCATTTTATGAGCATAATAAATTAATTTGCGAATCTATAACATAGGTCATGAAGACAATAGAGATCGCATGAATAGGATCATTATCTTAAACGATGAACGCTTAATGTACAAATAATTAACATTCGCTCATGAGCTGAGCGTGGGACGGCAATCGAGGAAGTGGCGACTGTTATTTGCTACTGACATTTCGAAGATGAATACAACTTCAACAAGAGAATATTTTGTTATTTAGAATCTATGTTTTTCTAATTGAGCTAGGAACAACGCTGAACTATCCACAAAGTGATTGTGATTATCGTTAATTTTTCATTGTCAAAATGTTTTCACAAATTTTCATTGAGCTGCTATGATTGCGCATATCCGACAACTTACATGAATATAACCGGAACCATGTACTAAGTAAGAAAATAATGATCTTCCCAAGATGCAATTGAAGTTTAATTAGAGAAAAGCTGGCACTGTCAGACGTAGGTCCGCGTTATCTTTTTGCACATAAGCAATAGTGTAACCTATCAAATTCGGCAATTAATCAAACATTCAGCACATGTTCCTTCTCAAAATAGCTCACAGGATCGGATACGTAGCAACCACTATGTTAACGTCCATTGTTGCCACGAAACTTAATCTGCAGATATTGCTAATACGATTGTTCTTTAGCGGTCGGCCGGACGGCCACTGATGCATTGGAATATGAGTTTGAGCGGATTCAAATACAGCTCTTACAGCGGTAAAATTAAATTAAAATTAAACAGCGGTAATCTTACATGTGCTGATCAAATCTTCCTACTTATAAACGCATTAAAAGCGATGAAGAAAGGGGTTTTCATAAAAATTACAAGGTACAGGTATTTTCTATGACTTTCCAGCTTATTTCACTTTCATTTAAATTACTTTGAAAAGGAAGTATTTACAATTAATTTGCAAAGTGCTAATTGTCCTGCACCTATTTATTTAAAATTCATGTTATTTTGTTTTAGACTTTCAATCATTTTAAGACAATGCAAAAGCAGTTAACGATTTCTCAATCATCTCTAACATCAAAATATTGAGGTCAGAGATAGACAGTCTTTACATCCATTCGAAAAAAGTGAGAAAAAGTCTTCACATGACCCATGTTTGAAAAGGAAAAAAAGGCATTCAACATGCCGCTTTGCTTTGCTTAATAACGTTTTATAATGTACACGTATCATACTGACTGATATACCTATGTCCATTGCATACAATGTGAGTGCAGATAAAAATCCGATTTTCGAGCGCAATTTGGGCTGGAATTTTCTCCTTACGCGTTGGCTATACTACCTCAGGTGGTACGAATGTATGCTGGTCAGCAGTCATTATAATATTGCACACAATACTTGGAACTGTTGAAAATAAGAAAATTGCAAATTTAGACAGAGACAGGTGATTGATCATTTCAGCCGTCATTCACAAGTTATCACTGGTCAGCAATGTAGCGAAGTTAGTTTACTCAAGTTATGACGCAGTAACATGTTTCCTGCTTCAATGGTTATTTCTAAAACGAAATAATCTGGCAGCTCGAAAGATCGAGCTTTTCCGTTTTTCAGATATTTTTGCTAATGACAAGTATGTTTGTATTTCAATATTTTTCTCTTTCATTTGTAGATATATTTATTACGGCATTTGTGATCACTCATCGAAAAGCATCTTAATGTCTGGGCAGCTTCACTCGGGTGACTTTGCTCCTCATTTATCCGGTCGGGGATTTTCACTTCCAAAAGATATTTCGTGCTGACATGACATTCTAATGGACATGTTTCAGCTGCTCTCCGTACTATGCAAACACTAGAAAACTTTTACTTTGCCGAAGAACTGACCACTATATAAAAGCGACATTACATGAATTTAGTACAACTACTTTTCATTGTATTGTATTGTATTCGGAACTCTTTACATAAAGGCATTTAGTCACAGATGACTTCTAGGCCGCTTTACACAATTCAATTCATATCAAAAAACTTGTGAAAACTTTTGTAAAAGAAATTTACAATGAAGCTTTTTAAAGTTTGATAAAGAGTGCAACATGCGAATGTCAACAGGAAGTGTATTCCAAAGGTAAGACGCTGCAACTGGGAAACATGGCCCACCAAAGGTAGGCCGACGATGGAAAGGAGTTTCCAACACTCTAGTGTCACTCGAGCGCAGACGTCTTATATTTGGAAATGTAGCAACCTCCTTCAATTTTGAAGATAGGTGAACATTGAATTTAATAACATCTCTGCACATCACCAAAATGTCGACATCCTATCTATACAGAATAACAATGCATTGCATGATATACTCCTGCTGAATAGTATCGCACAAATCTGTTTCTATCTTCTTCATAATTAAGACTCATACGAAGCATAAACAAGTCTAAAGCCATTTTTTCTGGTTTAAGATTTGCTCTGATTGAAGCGAACAAAATAATATTATTAGGTCAAACTAAGGAGTACAGAAATAGTCTGCACATACTAAGCACCTTCAGACTCATATTAAACATCCTAAAACACATAAATTGCAAGTTAATCATTTTAAAGATGCACATGAAATCTACAAGTTTTGTTAGCGCATATATACGGTGTATTCCAGGTGTAATAGTCCAATAGATCTACAGCAGATATTTTCATATGAAGAAAGCCAGTCAGAGTCATATTGACTTCACATTGACTTTCACGTTATAATATAAATGAATTTCAGATGTTGGCATGCGAAGGTAGTCAGAAGATATTTGGAAGCGAAATATATACAGGTTTGTTTTCTACAGTTCTTCGAAGTTACCTCAGAAATATCTCCTTCTACAGTCATAGCTTCTGATGATGATTTATCGTCTTCGATCTTATCTTTTTCCTGTTCTGTATCTTGCTTCTCTTTTCTTTCAGCCTCTTCATTATCTAAGATTTTAGTGGCATCCGTGTCTTTATTCTCTTCATCATTGTCTCCATCCTTTGCTGCTAATGAATCAGTTTCGTTTTCGATTCCTTTGCTAGCGCCGATTTCATTGGTTTTCTCTTCAACTGATTCTTTTGTTTCAGTTTCATTCTCTTCCTTTTTCATTTCCTTTTCTGCAACAACTGCATCTTGTCCCTCATCATTTTTCATTTCTTTACTAGATTCTTCAACAGAGGAATTCTCAGTCACCTTCGCCGCTTGCGTCTCTGTCATTTCAGCTTCTTCAGCTTTCATTTCCTCTGTTTCTTGCTTTGACTCCTCGTTTTTCTCGGATTCTTTGTCGATTTCCTTCTCGAATGAAGTTTCTGTGTTGTCTGCATCTGATTTGTTTTCAGTCTCTACTTGCTCAGAATCTTTTGACTCTTGTGTTTGTAGGTTCTCGGAAGTATTTTTATCTGCCGCAGTCTGTAGACGGGACGTGGGAATGAAACTTTAGAATACTTGCCACAAAATGTTATTCCGATATTTCTTTAATAGTTTTCCACTTGTTGATGATTTATCGTCAAACTAGTTAAATATATGCATGTATAGCCTACATACAACATATTCCTGACAAAGTAGAATCCTCGTTGTGAAGGCAGATATTGGTTCTTAATATCAATGTATTACAGTCTACTTGCTTTTGCATTACTCATTAGTAACGTCATTGAATGGATATTCATAAACTTTGAAAAAGTTTTTACAAATTGAGGAACTAAAAGTGGATATTGTTCCTAGTGAAAATGAAACTCAACTTTCTCGTTGTATGTTTGATGACGATTCACAGGAGGTTGTGTATTTTCATCGTTCCGCGAAGGCACTCTCTACTCTTAAAATCGTCTCTATTCTGTTGCAATAAAATATTGCAAAAGCCCAATTAAATTGGTTGAGGCTAACCTCCGGTAGATCATAAAGAAAAATAATAATACTATAGGCCTAACTAAAAACTGAAAGAAAAAAATATAACTTACTACTGCGTTTTAAACAAAATTATAAATCTAACATCTTACTTATGACATTAGCGTCTAAAAAGGAGTGATTATAGACATGACACTTGTGTGTCTGCTTATATACTTCAAACTTTGTAACTTATCTAAATCCCAATCTGCTATCAGTCAAATACAAATACAAACAGACCTGTCATTTCTAATGCGAATAACTGGTCAACCACGTGTGGTGTTACGCAAATGCTTCAATCGAAGTGAGAAGATGAAGCTGAAGATAATGAAAAGTAAAGAATTTGATCCCTCCAAAGGACCGATCTAGCTTTCCCACAGGTTACATGAAGTGCAACTAAAACAGATAATTGATATATGCTGTGATAAAGGCAGAGCTTGTCCTTCGATAATTCTGTCTACCTTTATTTAAAACAGATTCTTATCTGGATTAATTTCTAGTATTGAGAAAGCAGAAAAATATGAAAGAATCCTTGCGATTGCATCAGGTTTAACTAAAATCTTGATAAAGATTGAAATGACATTTCAACCCGATTTCAGATTTGACAAACATTCAAATCACTAATATAATGACATCAATAAAACAGCTAATCATAGTCATGATACAGAAGATCAATCGGTTGTGTGTGATCAAAATTTGCATATACATTCATCGGATACTTGGTGTGTTTGTGTGCGAGAGATTGTGATCTAGAAATTTAACATTTTAACAAATTATTGTTTTCAATCGTTTACAGAAAGGTGAATATTTACAACGAAATCATGTAAGGCCTATAATAAAAAGACGAATTGTACGTAATCTGCATGCATACATGCTACTTAGAAGGCCTTGTTTGGCATAAGATTGCTTCCTGAGACAGAGAAAAATGAGAAGTCGTACAGGGATGGACTTGCTTCTCACTTATTTGCTCATCAATTAGACAAAATTCCGATGGCTATAATATCTACCTAGTCTTGACAAATAGTGAGCGCTTGTATCTGTGAATAATGAATGAAGATTCTAATCAATAATGCATCGATCAAATACTTTATCATGCATAACTGAAAGTTACAAGAATGTAAAAGGGTAGAAAATGTGTTTTGGCATTGATAAATTCTTGGGGAAACAAGAAAAAGAAATGAGCAAGCACATCGAAATATCGAAGACACATCGTGACCTTGCTAGACGAAAGATGAAGATGATTTTGTATGTCATTAGTATTGTGATGATGGAAACTGACAACAGATTTCGATTAATGAGCGCAAATTCTTTGATGCTGTGCAGACCTCCGATTCACGTGTTGTCGCACATTTTTATTCTCTGAATGATTGAGTTTATGAAATCTAAAACAGTGCAACAAAGCAGCTGAAAAATATCTGTCACAAATTTAAGGTTTTGAGTTTAAGTCACGGTTAGTAATAGTTCGATGAGAGTGGTGCCTCCGACAGCGACCAGTCCAGACGGGGTGAGCCCTTCAGAAGTGATTTTGTTCCGCCATGAACTAGGCTATCATTAACGGAGTGTACCCGATTTTCCATTCCTTTGACATGAAGGTGAACAACGAAAGCAATGTGTAACGCTTAGCCAAAAGGATTCCATCAGAATTCTCTGTCCATTGTTTCGGAAATTTCAAAACATTTCTTAATCCACCATTAGAACCACTAGTAAAACTGATATTTAATCATTCCAACGATTTGTGCAAATATGACATTCTACATGTCAATTTCTTTGAATATGCATTTCTTATCTACATGAAAACCACTGTTATATTCTACCCAATTATATTATGAAACAGAAGAAAATGTGCAGAGAATAATCTTTTCATCTAGATCTGCATGGACAGAACCTCTGTTCAAAGAATAATTAAAAAGAAAAATTGCAATCGACATAACATTGAAGTCAGATATTCGAAATGAAATATTGTCGTTGTTTAAGTTGTTTGCACATCATTCAATAAGCGGTGCTTTAATGCACAAACCGAAAACGGAATTTTAGATGCAGCAACATTTAAAATATGGTTTTCGCTGTGTTTATTCAATGTGATGAAACAGTGAAACATTTAAGTACATTTGAAGCAGCATATCTGCATTAAACATGTAGAACAATTACAGTTACTCACTATCTTTCTTCAATATTTTGGAGGATACCCGCAAAATTCTATTGACATCAAAAAATGAATAATGCGAATTGCTTGATTGAAGAGATCTCAAATCTCGATAGTAGATTCAAAATGCTAACTACATGATTTTTTGAAAGTCATTTCCGTTGTTCAGATTGACTAATTCATCCGAACCAGTCTCCCTACATTTTATCCCTAGATCAATATTTGACACTAACAATTTGTAACTAATTTAATCAATTTTCATGTAGTTATATGAAGTTCTAAGCCTAAATAGTTTGCCGAAATAATTTTATCAAATCATCAGTAAAACATAAGTACAGTATGTATCTTCATTTAGACAGGAACGTGATCGAATTATCGATATTTATAGCAGTCATCTTAGAACGGATATTTCGATGTCAGATATGGGACGATTTCGTGAAGCATCTGATGTAATCGTCAGGATTTGAGTCGCCTAGCACTGCATCAAGATAATTAGTATCTTAACGGGATAATAATTCCCTCTGCACTTAAAAATCAACAGGTGCATCCATATGTCAATCGGTAGCCATGACAACTCCATACTTTCGAAAGTGACTGCCACAAACAAAATTTCGTGAGATAAATTGTTCCATATTGCGATGACTTGAAGCTTCAAGAACTTTTGGGTGTTCATATTACAATGATCACATTTGCATTATCTGATTTAGGTAGATGTTCGGAGTGGATTATAATCAAGAGTTCATGTTTAATAAATTTCCATGAAACAATGATGAGTTTGCTTACTTTTTGTACTTTTCTCTTAAGTTTTTCAGCCACTCCACTTAACATGTTTCTCTGCTTCCTCTTACAAAAGATATCGTGAAAGCAACACTTGAATACTCTTTGTGATGCTTGAATCGAATATATAGCGTGTTTGACGTAAAGGAAGATGCGAATCATATCTATGTCTGTATTTGATTAGTGGAATTAGATATCTTTCATTTACTAAACTGACTGTGGCTATTTAAAGTAGAACGGTGCAATAATTAACCGATAAAAAAGAAACACCTAAAAAGAACAATAACTTGCACCAACAAGTCTTCACGTGCTCCCCTGACAGACGTTATATTTTATCGAGTTTTGACTTTCAATGGATTCCATTTTTTTCTAACGAATGAAAATCAGCAAAATGTCGTAGGGGTCCTTGTGTCTTACGATTCATTTTCATGTTTGGTTAACACCGATACACGAGTGCATTGACCACTAATAGTTAAGTTCATGTTGCTGTAGATGTTGTCAGTAAAACATTAAACGTTACGGATTGAAATAGTATTGAACATTTCAAAACCAAAGAAAATGAAAAGGTGTCGCAGTTACGCACATTTATGATGTGATGACTTCTACAACCATAACAGTGGGATGTGCTCCACACGATGCATAATCCATAGGTGAACGTGACTTCATACAAACAGCTTTTCAAGAAAACACATCTATGAAATTCAGATTATACAGGTGAATAGGAATATTGTTGCATGTATGTCAAAAATTTAATAAAGCATTTTTCAAACACAATTAAAATTTTCACAAACATTTTTTGAGTAAGATATTCAATTTCCAAGTTATTGCAATGAGCAATGTTTAGGAATTTCAACGCATGAATGTATTTTATTTGTCTCCGTGCATGTATGCTATTGCTATATATTCTATTGCTTTATTTGACCTGTAAAGCAGATTATTGCCCGAATATGTGCAGAATATATATTAGAATATAAATAGATAGAATATTTATTTATTTGTTTATTTTCATTAGAATATTTAATATATATTAGAATATGTGCAGTGTACATGTACAGATACAAGCATATCATCGATGGTCAATTCAAATAAATTGTGACTTTCTATTTTCATCGATTTTCCCATTGTCTTATCTAAAACCTACTCCTGTAAAATAATTTGGACCACTGGTGGACTTTATTCGAGAATTCATGAGCAATGAAGCGATGTAACATGTGTGGTTTATTTCCGGTCTTTTATTACTCAACTTTCATTAAACGGAAATTGATAGCTATTTTTCTCACAGTGATGGGTGAATGCTTTCATATTCACCGACGAAATTTATACGGATTTCGTAATCAACTTAAATCCTTATCAATGCTGTTCCTGAATTGCCTAATACGGTTGGACCTTAAAATCGTGGAAAGTCACCAATCACCCCCACTTGGTTTGCTTTTTATTCAATATGATCTCCCCATTTTATGAATCACTGACATCATAATCACATTTTATTTGTTCCTCGGAGTTTGACTATAAATTGAAGGCCTACTCACAGATGATGCTCTATAATCATGAGATTCTATTAAGAGATAAAAATATATTGACATCGGTAACCACTCATTAGGAGGAGGTGCACTTGGAAAGACAACACTGGTTGCGCTTTTCCACCTAAATCTTGATAAAGGATCTTCCGAAGGAATGGATATTCAAACGACTCTTGCTTAATTTCTAGCATTCTCATTAGTTATGCCAATCAAATAATTGTCAATTTTACGTTTCAATTTGCTTTTTGTTCGTTTCTGATTGCATCATCACTAGATTTTCTTTAGATTTTAATCATGTCTTTTACTTGTAACCTATAACAATGAATAAGGCATGGGACATATTACTGCAATGATTGTAGTAGCAAGTAAAATCATTACTGATCAGTTATCACTTAATCCATGACTGCTTTTAGCAAAGGAAATACATAATAATAATAATAAATAGCGTTTATTTGATTATGCCTCAAATGGAAATCGAGAGGCTGTACAGAGACAAGCAACAAACATTACATGTGAACAATGTCTTAACAAATGGAAAATAGGAAGTCAACACAAAGTACACGGAAAGCACCAGATCAACGGAAATCACTGAAATTATGTCGAAAAATTACTATTTGATAACTTTGCCATTGTCACGATGAAGCAGTTCTTGCGCAACAGTGTTCTACAGATGGGAATTTCGAACTTTCTTGAGGTTGGCAATAAACGAGGTCCGAGATGGTGTAATGGATGGGACACGTCATTAACAAGGGACTCAAACATCTTGAAACCATGAATTATGCGTCTATACTCTAAGGGCACAAAAGTTGCACACTCACATCCTGAAGTTCGACAAATTACTTTGTGGCATCGAGATTGAATCCGCTCAATTTGATTGGCGTTGTGTCTGGACAAGTTCGTGAAGAGAGGGGAGCAATATTCCAATATAGAACGTATGCAACTGTAGTATATGCGGCACAAATTTTCTTTATTCATATATGACTTCAATTGTCGCAGAACGTGGAGCTTCGACGAGGCTTTTTTGCAGACAGCATTGACATCAATGTTCCAATTCCAACTTTCATCCAAGTAAACACCAAGAAGACGAATATTCGCTTTGCAAGGAACATCATCCAATTGAAGAGCAGTATTGTCAAAATTCCTGTCACTTGAAACGAAAATTTGCTGACATTTCTCCTGCTTTATAGTCATTTTGTTGATCATAGCCCATTGCTTTAACTTATTCATGGCAGTATATATGGGACTGATGTTCTGAGATTTATAAATTGCTCCGCATAAGGTTAAATCATCAGCATAGCTAACAAGCATAACGTCATCATTCAATGCAGGATAAGCATCGAGATCAGAAATAAAGAAGGCAAATAGCGAAGGACCAAACGAGGAACCTTGGGGAACTCCACTTGTAACCTCACACACAGAACTGACTTTATCTCTCCATTTGATTCTCTGGTGTCTGTTTGATAAGTAGTTGCAAATGAAGACGGTCAAAAAAGGGTTAAGTTTTCTTCCAATCATCTTCCTCAAAAGCAACTTGTGTGAGACTTTATCGAAACCCTTTTCGAAGTCAATAGTCACAATGTGGCAGCTCGAAACATCACGATTCTG
Source organism: Prostheceraeus crozeri (assembly GCA_907163375.1). Lineage (NCBI taxonomy): Eukaryota > Metazoa > Platyhelminthes > Polycladida > Euryleptidae > Prostheceraeus > Prostheceraeus crozeri. The sequence continues at coordinate 133,284 of CAJQUW010016065.1, forward strand.
TAGAGTTTTGTTACAAAGTCTTCCAAGTGGAGCAATGCACATGCAGTGGAACTTTTTGGCCGATATCCATATTGATGCTGGTTCTGAAATCTGAGCAACTCATCTTTGAAATGCAGGAGAATACGACGCTCAAAAATTCTCTCCGGTATGGGAAGCAGTGAAATAGGTCTCGTATTAGATAAGGTGGGAGGGTTGGACTTGGGTATTGGAATAATGTTTGCCAGCTTCCACATTTGAGGTATGTCTGCAACCCTTAAACAGTGATTAAAAAGAATACATAGCGGTTAGCAAAGAAAATCAGCAAATTTCAGCCATATAATTGAAGGAACATCATCTGACCCAGTTGCCTTTCTTGGATTGATGTTTTGCAGCAATTCGTGTACCCCAGCAACATGAAATTGAAAAGGAGCAGAAAAGTTAGGCAAATTGTCTTTTTCAATAGGATCAACGATGAGTTTATCCGAGTACTGTTGGTTAAGCAACTCAATAATGGCATTCACATTTTGAAGTGGATCCGCATTCGGAAGCCAATTATTGTTGACGGATTTTGACGTGACCGTCTTGTAAACCTGCCAAATGGATTTCTTCTCTGCCATTCTGGTGCCCCATGAAAACTTGGCCTTGTTGATTTCTTGCTTCACTTTCAATTTGAAATGATTGAATAAAGTCCAGTTTTGGCTTCGATAGGCTTGATATCTTTTGTTTATCAACACCTTGATAGATAGTGTCATCCACGGAGCTTCCTTTCTGCCATGAGTTACAACGTCTGTTGGAATAAAATCAAGGCCACGACGTAAAGTAGAATAGAACTGCTCACAAGCTGCATCAATGCTATCACAGCTTAAAAGTTGACTCCAAGGAATGGTGCGAAGAAAATCTCTGGCCACTTTCAGGTTCGAATCACGGAGGTCCATGACAACAATGTTTGAAGGCGAATTAGTAATGGCATCATGTGAGGGCAGAAGAATTACCATGTGGTCGCCATCACCAAATGGGGGAAACAATGGGGGAAACAACATGGAACGACAGATTCAGGAATGAACAATTTATCCAGCCTTGCACTTCCACGAGTAGGTGATAAGACAGCTTCATGCAGATTGAATGCAGATTCGAGAGCATCAGTGCTAATGTGATTAAAGAAAACATTTTCCAGCAGGAAGCCCAAAATAAATTTTTGTAGCAAATAAAATAAAAACTATGACTTCTTCTTTTCTTCTCAGTTCAGCTATTTTTTTTTATTTCTTTCTGTTGATGTCTCTTCTTTTTTTTGCCTTAGTAGTTATAGTTATTCTTTTTTTTTGGTATTTTGAAGTGCTTGCTACATAGATTTACCTATTTTCTAGGTTTCTTAGTACTCTTTATTTTAGATAATTTGAATATCTTTTGTAAGATATGTACTATGTCCTTTAATCCCCCCTTCAGTTAGATTGTTTTCCCTGATGACGGGTAGGTTGTTCCTACTGTTAAAGTAAAATATTTACATTCAAAATTATTTAAGTACAATTTTTTATTTAAAGTCCTACAATTTTTATATTTTATTTGCTACAAAAAAAAAAAATTTTTTTTTAGTAATTGTCTGCTGGTAAGGGTCGTTTATTTCCGATGGAAAGCCCCTGAAAAGCTAATCTATGAATCGCAAACTGGAAAATAGATTCAGAAAGAAATAAAACATCTTGATCTATCATTTCAATTGTCATGATGTCTACAATTGTTAAGAAAGATTTATTACGAATGGTCAGATTTAGAAAAGCATCAGCGAAAAAGCGAAGAAAATCTTTCAAGAACATTAGACTATCATATACTTGAACTCTCATCTGAAGTACTACCATCATTTTCATTACTTTAGGATCACATCTCTCTGGCTTCAAATTTCCACCATAATCAAGAGTCATTCGTATCAATCAATTATGAAAAAGCATAACTATCTCTTCAATTTCTACAAAACTTCTTGAGAACCTGATCTTCTCCAAATGCTTGAGTCCCTTCATCTGTGAGTCAAAATTATTACTTCCAGAGTTCTTTCCTGATGACGAACGCAAATATTCATTGACCAATCAAACCCCAATTCAATTACACCCACGATAATTTTTCAATATTGAAAATGAATTCAAATAGAGCGGAATCTTTTGTGAAATTACACACAAAAGAGGGACTTTTACTGATTCAGCACACATGAAAAAACTATTGATTCAAAGAATTTTATGAAATTTGGCATATCATTAAAAATAATCTGTGATCGCAAGAAAATTATGAGTGTCTCTCGCGTCATAAAAGTTGGAGAAGTGAACTACAATGTAAGAAAGTTTCGAACGACAAATGGTCGAGCTGCAGTTATCCTGAATAAAGAAGATTATTTACGCAAAATGTCGACTATTATTTGTGATGCAAGCAAATTTGAAGAACTGCATGAGAATTGCAGTGATTTATTAAAATCAACATGAATCTTATTGAAATATTAGAGAAATTAACATAATTTTATTCAAATCAATCGCTATATGAGTCGCTTATTTTTCTGAAGTCTAAATCAAAATTCTCTCTGCTAAGGCTATGCTCCTGGTAAATATAATGGTTTGGCCAAGAAATTCATAAATGTGATGTGCTTTACGTCCAGTTTCAGTCCATGATAGAAACACGCAAGACTTCGCAAAAATTTTTTGATTCAATTCCATTCGCAAAGAATTTTTCAGTTCCTACAGCGTTTCATAGCACAGCATTTTTTCAAAATTCACTAATTATATTTCAATTTGAGTTCTCTCCTAAACTATCCAATTTGATGTATGTTCATTTCACCATTGTCCATCAGCGATATAACAATCGAGTTGGTTGTATTAGCATTCTTTTTGAAGAATTGAAAGTGTTCAGGGCGACTTTGAAAAAAAAAATGTATAGCAATGCAAAGTATATTTTTTTTTGTTTTTTGCACGGCATCGTCAGATAGTGGAAGTAGCAATGGGGCCAGTCCATGCAGAACATTTTTGGATTTATATTCTGGATCATTATCCAAGGTCAGTTTTCCTTGAAGACAGACATTTCATTCTTTATGTTTTCTATGTCGATGATATGAAGCCTTTTTTGCGTTTTAACAGACAAATCAAAGATATGATGCTTTTCTCGACACTCAAAATTAAAATCCAAATTTAAAATTCACTTGTCAATCAGAAAAAAGAAAAAAGCAACTTCTTGATGGTCATTTTACATAGACAAATCCGATTCCACGAATATTGCCTCTACTCGCAAGACATCGAATACTCGTATTCAACTGAATTTTTGCGCTATCATTCCTAACTCCAGAGTTCACGAAGATAATTGAAAATAAAAGAAAATTTTATCGGTATCCAAGCAAGCTGGTGGTGTTTGGGAGAAGTTTAGGAAAGAGAAAAATTTTAGCAAAAAAATAAGAGAATGTGAAAAAAAGAAAGAAACATTAGAAAGAAAAGCTTGACAAAAATTGTAATTCTAGGACAAGAGAACCACATAGACTCAATTCTAATGCAAATAAAAAGAGAAGACAAAATTATAGAATGTAAAGATATTTTTGACACTTTTAGTTTCAGAACTTTTACTGTATGTTAAAGGCTGATACTGTGAAAAATAAGTCCACATGTGTCTTTTTCTTTTCGTAGCCCAGACTTGTGTTTTTTTTTCCCTTGAGGTCTCCTACCCCTGGGTCTTGTGTTTCTTCGGTGGTTTTACCCCGAGGTCTCAAACTGTGTTTCATGTTTATGACATACATCGGATGAGAATACCATATACTACATACTTCGATTGAGCACAACATGTGTCAAGACCTGGGTCCAATTTTCGACCATTTGCATGAATGCAATACTGCAGCAGACGTGACATCATGATAATGTTTCAGCACATTTACAAATATGAACAATGTTTCTATCATTTAAAAACTCATGTTGTCATTTTTTTCAATTTTAAAAGTAACTTTTCTCATTTGGTCTAAATATAAAGTCAAATTTTCTCATTTAGGCATTCTGATTTTCTTTTTTTTTTTGCCTTTGTATTTTTTTTTTTTTTCTAGTGTATTTTGAATTAGTTGGTATTGACCATAGAGTTTGTAGGTTTATAGTACTCTATAGCTTGTTAAATATTGAATTTCTTTTGTAGAAATTTTTGTGTATCTTTTGTTAGAGATTTGTGTTGTACCCTTCAGTAGGTTTGCTTTAAGAAAGCTTGATTAAAGAAAATTATCGAAAAATTTTACATTATCGAAGAACATTATCGAAAATTTTCCAGAAAGAGTCCACAATTCTCCGAAAAAGCACTACTGAATCGATTTTCACAAAGCATGTATAAAATGTACAGAATCCACACCAATAGCCATTGATGCTACGTGCAGTAGGTGAACAACTAGCAGTTGATATTGCAGCTGTTATTGTCAGTTGCTTATTCTTGTGAGAGTTTTGTAATTCTGTAGTCACTTCTTGACTGGGTCCAGAATCTTCTTTCAATAGATTCCCTGTATGAATGAGCGTATTAGAGTACTGGATAATTGTATACAACTTGTTTCACGCTTTTATCCAGATGTGCACAAACAACCGTCATTAATCAAATCTACCAAAGACACTGGCCTGCAGTCCAGTACATGGTATGGGAGTTGAACGTCCCTTAGATATCTTACATTAATCATAGATGTCCCTGATGATATCGAATTCTTGGCACTTATTAATGATGTGCATAAGATTGCTTCATCATAGCATTCGAACTCGTTAGATTTAAATAGCCATGTTATACATCTAGGAGTCCATGGAAATAGCCCCATAGAAGTCCATGATAGTCCTCACCCATGGAAATCTATAACTAGCATCTATGTTATAGAAGTCTATGCCTCACCCTACAGGCTCGGGCATTTAAGATATCACACTCGTGGAAGCAATCATCACTGATTGCGCAAATATAGGAATAGTATCCACTTTTAGAGGACATAAATGCATAGATTTCGAGGGCGCGTTAGCGCACGAGGAATTATGCATTTATGCCCGATAAAAGTGAATATTATTGGTATTCTAACCCAATGAAGATGAAATCTATGTCGCTGCCTATAATCAATGATTCTGTGATATGTTTATAAATGAAAATCTATGTTATATAAAAGATATCTTGAAATCTCTAATGATTCGAGAGAAGTAGGGCCTAGATACTACTGCTAATGTGTATGCATGAATCTTCCCAAAATAGTGATATTTGCATCATTTCTATGTATAATTGGCATAGAATTTACGTGCCGGGCAATAATGCAGTTTTTTATCCAATTTAATTTCAATGGAAATTCAGCGGGCAATAATGTCAACTACTGCATTATTGCCCGCTGAATGATAGTGAAATCCATAGCAATTTCATCTTCATCGGGTTACAATAACTATTACATTCAATTTATGAAGCTTATAACTTTTCCACATAATGCTTGATATCAATTCCGTAGAACAAAGAAAATGTAAAAACATAATACTTTTAAATTGCAAGTTTACAATATGTATTTGGAAATAAACGTTTATTGACTTGTTAAACTTCAAGCAGTCAAGTCTGCGGACATCTTCCTATTCAATGCTCTGGTGTGTTGCACACCAGTATTTAATGAATTGTCAGCACTCAGAAAAACCATGATAAAGAACGTTGAGTAGTTTGTTGTGCAATCCATTAGCTTATTCATCGGTTCTAGATGTCATAAAGTAATTTTAGCCGTTCCCCTAACTTTACTGACGATTCAGTGTAAGACGAAACGCACGTTTACGGCCGCCAAAGAATTTTGTGTGTGATTTTCGAAGTCTGTTGACATATTTCTACTATGCCGAGGAGCAGAGGCACTCATTTATCTATTTTTTGAACGATGTAGTGATGAAACTGCAGCCAAAGATAAAGATAAAAAGACTGTACGTATCTAGGCAACGCTCAAGATTTACAAAAATAATTGATGTGGCATTCGAAGCATTCTTTTAGTCAAATGAGAATTCAAGTCAGAGATGTACTTTTCATCATTTACGTGTTTTTGCTGCATCGACTGATCGTTGCAACAACAACTCAGACAAAATGCATCAAAGGATATCTAGATAGAACAAAATGATTTCGAAGTAATCCCATTCGTAATGAATTGATAAATGGCTGTTGCGATGATAAACTCAAGCAGAGAAACTGTGATGATAATGCAATCTCTAATAGGATCTGACAATGAATCTATGTTTCAAAGAAAGAAATTCGCTCCTAACTATATTCCCCTAAAAACATTCAAGAAGATTGCCGATGACCCTTTAGAATTACTTTGAAATCAATCCATTTGTTTTAAACAATGATCATATTCTGGCTAATGCTCGAATGCCTACTTCCCATATAAGTCATTAAGTCATTGTCAAATGAGAAAAATCAAATAAGCTAGTCTATAACAAAGCATCATTAATGACTGTGAATTACAATGAAAATTCCTCAATGTCAATACATGCTGGAAAACAAAATAACTAGAAAGTAGTGGATTAAGATATTAAGACACTGAGGCCAGGTTCAAACAAACAAAATTCTACAGATTGTTTTTTAATGAATACCTCACATGTTATTGGCAAAAATATACTATAATAAAAGTACCCTGCTGTTTCCGATTATATTACTCTTTAATGATTTCAAAATAATCATTAAGTCAATTACTGTTCTCAGCAGGAGACACCAAACATCAAAATCTGTTAAAGGCAAGCTTCGTTAGCCCAAGGGGTATATACGTTGGCATTCACGGCACTTCAGTCAATGAGGCAGATTAAAAGGCAAACCAAAACAACTACAACAGCAAGTACAAATTCGTGACGGTGCTGTGTTAAGTTATGCAGTTATCAATACTAAGTACCTCGGCTGACGCTTCATCAGTTCCGCCTTCGATCTCAGCAGCGGCAGGTGCTTCAACTGGAGCACTCTCAGCAGCTTCAGCACTTTCGGCTGCTGCGTCAGCTGGTGCACTTTCGGCTGCTTCAGCAGGTGCACTTTCCTCCGCTTCAGCTGGTGCACTTTCGGCTGCTGCTTCAGCTGGTGCACTTTCAGCTGCTTCAACTGGTGCGCTTTCAGCTGCATCGGCGGGTGCACTTTCGGCTGCTTCTGCCGGTGCACTTTCCGCCGATTCAGCTGGCACATCTTCCGCCGCTTCAGCGGGTGCACTTTCGGTTGCTTCCACGGATGCGCTTTCGGCTGCTTCAGTTGGTGCACTTTCATCAGCTGGTGCACTTTCTGCAGATTCCGCTGGTGCACTTTCCGTAACTTCAGCAGGTTGTTCAGATGCAGTGGCATCTATTGTCGCCTTGATAATAGGAATAAATGCAGTCAGGACAAAGTGACAAAGGATTACATCAATGCAGGAATGGAAGAAGCTGAGGTTCAGGAATTTCCTGGGTGATCATGGATAGACATCAATGGTAAAACATGGATATGCACTATGCAGTTAAGGGAGAAGTAACTCAGAACATCAGTAAACGACCGTCATTCTCACCTGGTTAAGGACTTTGGTGTCAATAATTTGAGCAATTTGTGTAAAAATGTCATCTTGTCCTTGATCTCCGAGTACCTGAAATAAAGTTTGAGTGAGAATTCGAAAAATAATAGAGGTAATAGGATTCAACGTACAATAGACAGCTTCTCCGCAAGGTCATAGTGGCGAACTACACAAAGACATTCCTCTTTGAATTTAGTGATCTCTTGATCGATGTAGGGCTGAACTCTTTCTTGGGCTTCGCATCGTTGTCTTAGAACGTCTTCATAACAGTCAATGAGGATTGCATGAGTTACGCCACCGACCTGAAAAGTGTGATATCAGAATATGAGAACGCTTATTTTCAAAATGAAAACATGTTTCTTAAGTAACAGAATGATTGACAATAAAATTCGTAAGTCAATCAGGGTCCTCATGAAATTGCAGAAATAATGATGAATGAGATGTGTTGTTACAATGTTCAGGTGACATATGCAAATGGTATGGAACGATATTTACAAACGATACATGTTGATGTGTGAAAAACTATGGATGATGAGACGCTGGAAGGAGAGGACAATCAATGGTTCATGTATGTCAATGAATTAAGCTAAGTCACGAAACTCCATAATATAATAGTACTTATAGTACTTATAGCCCATATCCACCTCGATTCCACCATGACTTCCTTGGCAGTCCTGGAGTCCGTTAACATAACTCTTCGCAACAACCGATTCTTGCGTCCACATACACAGACTCCTGAGAAGAAATCCAATATCATAGGAACTCAGAGATAAACAGACTCGCGGTTCTATTGAGTGTTATAATCATCGTTGTGAACATTGACACAAATAGAAGAAAAGACTAGTTGACATTCAACACAGCAGTTTCCTAAGACACAAGTCGCCTTTGTTTTTGAGGGCAATCGTTTTTATCTTTGCTAAAACTTGGTTAGAATGTATTTCAAACCGCCGACAGAATGAAGTAAGGCAGTACATTTCGGACTTTCTCACTTGAGCATTTTACCACCAAACATCAAGGATATCAAAATTAGTACATTTGCAGATTTTTGAATGACTGAAGCACGTTTCTGAAACCATGTTACATTCAGTGTTACTTTGCGAGATACCGCGTGGTAGGACACCAATCTTGTGATAACAGTGCTACACTGACCCTAAACCAATTATCGGGCATTACAATTTTATTGAAAAGTCGTTGAGCATAGATGGCTCCAGATGAGACAGAAATAACAGCAATTAGACGGAATTGACCAAATAAGTTCAGTAAATTGCAAGATATTTAACCCGTCAATGACGAGCGCATCGTTCAAAGTTAGTTTTTTTAAAAAAATCAAATGCAATTTGCAGATGTTCTAGGCAATGTGAGAGGTCGGGAGTGATACCATTGGAACCGCGTTGATCTTCTCTCTAATTTGGTCATTCATTTGGGTGCCCTAGAAATAGCGCTTCAACGTTGTCCCAAAAAATGTGAATCGATATGGCTGCAGAAGTTGCCGTTCGAACTTAATGTGTTAATCGCTATAAACGTTTCTTAAGAAAACTATGTAAAACGTATCCATCATTTGAAATGTTTTCTTCAAATCAATGATTGAGTGATGAGGACGAGTCTATACCCGAAAGGTTTATCTCAGCAGAATATCAAAGGCAAATAAGCAGATAATCGAAAGAAGAAAAGTGGTGATGATAAAGGAATATAACTAAATAACTAAGCCATGTCTAACAGTACAGTGAAACGATATATCACTTATTACTGTGAAACTATGTAGGCTAATCACATAAACACTGAAAATAGAGGGTAGAAAAATGAATAGTCCCAGTGTTTCTCAAACTGTGGTCCAAGGCGTTTCAGGTAAATAAATAACTATCAAAATCACTTTCTGCTATTTTGGAAAAGTGAAAGTTCAACTAAGCTGTTTCTGACAGTGACTCGTCTGACAAATGTGAAAAAGACATTTCTCATAGCGAGCCTTTGTCCGCCTTCCAGTTAAATATGAAATCCTCATATAAACGATTTGCTCAAAGGGCTGTGCCAACTCTACTCGTATTTCCCTCCACTTTTATTTATTATTTCTATTTTCTAACCTTTCAGATATACTAATATAAGGTAGAAGTAAATTAATTACCAATCTCACATAATCAGTAAAATTGTGTTTGATGGAAATAATTACACTGTTCGTGCACTAAATTGTTAGCAAAACAATTTCATTTTTTTCCTATCATTTTAAGTGTATAAAGAATGAATATAATAATTGTCTTAAATTCATTTGGATTTTCTAGCATTTAATTTTTAATTTTCTTTATTTTGACCGGGAAAATAGCTTATATCTGGTTATTGTGTCGTGCAGGGGAGGTAATTTAAATTAATTTATGGAGCTACAATGATTATATTGGATTCAATTATGAGCATAGAAATGATGGTGCTTCATTCTAAGACAAGTATACATGTAGTATGTAGATTGTGTTATTAGTTTATATCTTATGAGTAGTATATTTCATAAGCGTAAATAAAAAAATGTACATGAAGAAAAATAAAGCAATTCCATAAGGTTCCTGATGATTTGTCATCATTCAACAGATTAAATTACATTCATCCAAATATAGTCCAGTAATATTTTTCTCAGAGATTTCTTTGAGTAACGAGTATCAAACACCTTGAATGTCTGATGCAGTCTTTAACCATGCTGATCACTGACTTGAACCTGGCGAGATAGCAGTTCTAGCAAATGCAAATCACGGTACTGCATTTTAGGGCTATAATTTATCTCCAGTCTCTGAAAATACCGAATCATTATATCCACCAATCTTCTTTTTTCTCTTACGGTAACAACATCGGTTGGAACTAGCATATTTCTAGATACCTCAAGAATGGACGTGAAAGATTCTTGCTCTTCAGAAGTAAGGGCATTCACAAATCTATCGTTGTCAGCAATTTTATCTACCTGTGGCCCTGTGAAAATCCCTGCACTAACCTTTTGAGTCGATGTTCTTGGAAAGAACTCACGAAGAACAGAGAGAGCATCTTCCATTTTTTAGATATTTGATGAACTGCTTGAAAATGCCTAATTTCAAATGTAATACAGGGAAAATGATCCTGGGATTTTCGATACTAGCTTGTCCGACAACGAAAGAATGTCGAGGTTCCCAATCAACGCAGATGTGTTTTTCTTGACTCTGAGCATGAAAGAGACAAATGACACACGGATTTCTTATATTTCCCGCCCTTTCAATCCCATAACAATTGAAGCATCTGAAAAAATGTAATTGACAGTAGTAGGCATACTCGTGCACTTACATTGTAAAATAACTTATCTTGAAGTCTGCACGAATTCCCCATTTTTCATTTTTGTATTTCAAATCTTCCATCAACTTGACAACAGAGGTATAGCACTCTTTCAAGTTTGACCACTGAGCAATAGGAACAGGAACCTTAGAGCCATCTAACGTCAGAAATGCAGCTTTCAATCCAGTGACAGAAACATCCAAAAATATCATGTAATCATTTGCATCATATGTACCGAACAAAGCATTCATCAGACCAGGAACATCATTGCAGTAACAGTATTCGTCTTCCTCAGTAAAGTAATCACATCTATCCCTCACGTAGCGGCAAGTTACATCAGATTTCAACACACCAATTTCACCAAATATTTTCCGTAACTCTTCACTACCTGACTTACTAAGTTTTAGTCGTCTGACAAATGGGCCTCTACATAAGACATGTCACTGATCTGATCTGTTCATGAAGACTTCAAAAATATGCTTATATGAGTATCTGCCTATTTATGCCTGCAAAAGTGCAATGGAAAGCTTTCATATCTCGCAGTCACACACAAAGATCCTCCCACCTATTCATTCCAATGCTGTTTGCTGTTTGCATCGATCGGCTCGTGTCAGCAGAATCGAGTACACCAATCACGAGCGCTCCCATGACATCAACTCGTAGAGCCAATTAGACTGCCAAACCGCTCATTTCCCTCTGTCAAAGTTTAGTGAGTCAGATAGCTCGAGATCCGAAAAAACAGGTTCAGACTACTACAAAAGTTGACCTGGAAAGTTGTTCATTATGCTAATATGAATACATGTAAACACAATATTAGTAATTCCACTGGATTTTGTGAATTTTGTTAACTGAGAGAGCCTTGCAGACACCTCTATTGAATACAGCACGATAATGCTGATAGGCCTCAATTTACGCTTTTTTATTATTTGCCATACAACAAAACCTCAAATAAGAGTTGAAGAATCCAAAATAATCAAAAATAAGTATCATTTTCGTAATCTGCGACCTCAAATATGGTAATAACAGTCGTTTTTCCTCTGCTAAAAGAAAAAAAGTTGAAAATGCACGAACAGTGTTATCCAGCTTTATAGAGTTCTACAAAATTATAGTTATCAGCTTTCGATTTTATTATGGCAGCTTCTGAACTTTCAATGATTGTAAAGATCCCATACAGTGTATGTATATAGCCTAAACTTCATAGTTTCTCTACAGCACCTATTTTCATTATCACAATTAATACCACTAATTTTTAAGTATTGTGTGTACGCGGCAGAGATTCCGGCTGTCAAGTGGTACGCGATAAGAAAAAGTTTGAGAAACACTGCTCGAAATGATTCTTTGAAAGCTATCATCCTTGTGAGGGCTCGCTCAGATTGTACCGCAACCATTACCCAAACAAACTGTGCAAGAAATCTATTGTTCTTATTCAATCATCTTGTCTTTTTCTATAAGCCGCGGTAATGTCAACTATCAGTTAACAATGCCAGAGTTATCCTTGTAAGTTTACAGAAAGGATTAATACCACCGCCTTCGCTTTCTTTCACATGAGTTTCGTGCGTTCATGGCCGACAGATATATAAGACTAACAGTTTGAGGATTCTTGCATCTATTACTATCTTTTACCCGTACTTGAGGTCCATACTAATGTTTTTTACAACTACCGATAATGGCCCTCTAGGTAATGATGTGTGGGCTTCAATATTTCTATGGATTTCATCACTAATCAATGAATTTGTAGCTGATGCAGATTTATTGCGGATGTTATTTCCCACTCCTTTGGGACTACTTGACATTTGTACCGCTTCACAAAGAAACAAAATGACTAAACGCGGCAAAATAAAGACACAAGCATCAGACAAAGCCGCGTTGGTCGTGTACAAAAATTGAGGATCGGAATGTGAGGAGGTTGTCGATGCCAATATATAGGCTACATTGATTATGTAGAGATTATTACTACTACATTAGTATGCAAATCCGTCCTCCTCGATTCCTCCATGGCTTACTTTGCAGTCCTGGCGACCTTGTATCCTTGCGACGATATACACAGACTCCTGAGAATAAATCCAATTTCACGGGAACTCAGAGCTAAGCAGACTTGCGTTTCTTTTGAATTAGTTTTTTTATTGATAGTGAAGGTCAATTGATATAGACGAAAGCAGGATGGATGCTAGTGATGGAATTTGCTAGTGATTACTGCTAATAATTTGTTAATGAGGGCGGATTCTTCTTTGAAGAGGAAAAGTGAATTATATTCAACTTTTGTCTGAGCTGAACTCGTAGGGCAGCTAGAAAAAGTTTGCTCATCAATTTCTATACAAAAACATGAAGTTTCTTCAATTCCAATATCTCACGGAAGCCAAATACTCAATAGACAAATGTATGTAGATGATGAGCACAAGAGATTCCATGTTTGAACTCGTCTTAATTATTACTTACCACACGGTTGAAGTCATTCAGATTATCCTCTGTGGCCGGATAACCTTCCAGCAAGACTCCCTTAACGTCTTCACCAAGGTCGCGTAGACGTTGGAGCACCACCGTCGGATCACCGTCGCAAGCGTCAATGGAGAGATGGACATAACCGTAACGCTCGCTAGCTTTCGCCGCTTGCGTTGTCCGTCCACTTCCTGGTCCACCTGGATAAGAAAATGTCAATTAATGCAGAATAAAATTTCTCGACATTGCCGAGATTCAAAGTTTACTTCGTTGATGTCCGATACATTCCTAGAAACACTCAGGCTTTCCTGCAATATATATTCACCTATTTAAAAAAGGGCTAATTTGTAATTTTAAATGCATGATGCTCACATAAATCTATTCTTAGTCATCGCAATGATCAAATCGATCACATCATCCATCCGTCTGGCATTGATATTCATGAACATTTCCGAACTATAAATGAAGTTCTATTTATTCCAGAATGTATCAAGTATATAACACACTTGTTGATTTACTTCTCATGCGACTATACTGCTTCGCACCTGCGTAGTTTCTCTCCTTGAATTTTCACGCAGACGACGATATGTACCGTTTCATGGGAAACAAGTGCACTTATTGCTTTAATGGATATTTAGTCTTGCTGTGAATTGAAAGTTGAAAATATTAATTATTTTGAGGATGGATGACTCTTGAACGGAAATAACAAAATTATCAGAAAAACACGAAAATTGAGTTTCTAAAAAATGCCGATTTATGCGTTTTCACATTAACAGAAATAAAATGAAGGAGAAACTAATTAAGTTCGAATTATCTTTTCTTGTAAATAAAGACTTTGATTATTGTTAGATGTGAAAAGATAATCAAAATTCCCATCAGAACATCAATACAAGCGAAGTAATCAAAGCCGACAAAATGATTTGAGAGTCACAACGGTCTGCGGAGGGACACTACTGTCATTAGCTGATCATTGATATCAAATAGATTTCCTATTCTACTGAGCTAAAGTAAAACGACGAAGTAGAACTCAGAGGTGAAATCTTTTTGAACACTGTTATCAAGGTAGACAAATTCTTGTTAATTTCACTGCATTAAGACATTCACTTGATTGTAGAGGAGATGATTGACTGTCGATATTTAATGTGTTGGGACCTTTTTCTGATGCCTTTCTTGATGACAATTCATGGCCCATTTCTTTATAATCAATTTTCCTTTTACGGCACCCACATGAAATATTGTTTTCTGAACGTGCATAGTATTATCAATAGCATGTAAAGCACAATATAAATTGTATATTATCATATTGTATATGAGAAAAGGATGAACCCAACACTCAAAACCCATCAAATTAAAATCATTAAATGTTTTGAAATTTCTGACTCATTTTTTCTATGCACCCCGTACACCAAAATCTGCAGCTTACCTGATAAAAATTTAAATTGAATACGAACTGAACAAAAACATAAAGCAACGTAGCGAAATGCCGTGTTCATTCTCAGAGGTAGTATAATCCTTTTAATACTCAAATCAATCAAGGAACAATGTTCACTCGAACCTGCGATCACCTAAACTTTTGCTCAAGCCAATTAAGACATCGAAGAAATTACTTGTCAAAGTTGTCAAGCTGCTCCTTTTCAATTTCATTCTTTAGTTTGAGCTTACTTTAATTTCCTCTCACGGGGATTACAAAAGTGTGTGGATGACCTGCATTGGATAGTAAATTGTCTGTGTCATCGTGAATAGAATCGAAAAGAGAACGAACCAATGTCTAATCTTGAAATGCACATAATCATGATTGGAAGTGAGATAAATAGCGGTGCAAAAACACCGACGATTTGTTGCAGATCGTGACAGCAGCAGGAGTACGGAGACTTGTTGAAAAGTCGATCAAGCTGCAGCGAATCTTCAGTTAGAGATTAACATCAAGAATTGTGAAATGGCATTAACCCAAGAGTGAGAGCAAGTAGATTATCACAAGTGAACAGATTTAGATACCTGGTCTGGTTGATTGACCAAACAATTGACTAATCAATACATGAGGACCAAGCATGGGCATTTTGGTCGAAAAATGTCGGCTAAATAGGTCTTCAATAAGTTTTCAAAAATCTTATTGAGAAAACGAGGCTTGAGATATAGTTGCCGAGTTTAAAACACTACGAACTTTAGTAAGGGCGATCATTGATTGTAAAGAATATATCGGAAACTCTAACCGGCATGACTAATAACATCTATTTTCCTGTGAAAAGTGAGGGTTTGTTGCCATTTTGATGATGGAGCGCCTTTTTCACGAGATCCCTCCAACCACAAAAAAATCAACAAAGAAGGGTCTCTTGTAAAATGGCTGCTGCGAACACGACATGCAAATAAATTAGAGAGGGTATGGAGAGTTTAAACTTGCAGAAATAATGATGGTAGAGATGAATGCTCCGGAACGTAGCATTGATATTCTACCTATACGGAAGAGTGAGAACGTTGGATAGCACGCCACAGGCGATAAAGCGACAATAGCAATGAGTGGAACGTATGTAGAACAACCTGGACGCGGCAGCTTGCATTTCCTGACATTTGACGATGAGGATGGGATTGGGAACATTCAACGTTATGCACTTTAGGATGTTTTTTCAATCAGGAGAGAAATACATTCATTTGTTCTCGTTTAGAAGTTGGGAAATAACATTATGAAAGAAGTGACATTTTGAATTCTAGCCTTTATCTAGAGTTATCGAAAATCTAAGCCTTTATCTAGAGTTATAGAAAATCTAGATCTTCTAATCGATATGACGTCTTCACAGCTCTTCCTAACAGGCGTTCTTGAATGCTTGAAAATATCTTTTTCTGACTTTACATTACTTCGTTTTTTAAACCGATCCATCAACCCTATGATAGGAAAGTTTGGAAGATCGGGAATCGCAGTTACGAATTCTCTCAAGAACAGAAGATTTTGACGGGGTATTACGGTCATATTGTGTCTATTGTGGCCTACTTCCACGAACTATCAGAAGCTATTGAATTCCTGGTCAAAAGTTTAACAGAAAAACAGATTTTCGATGCTGCTCAGAATGTTTCTGCTATTCAAGTCATTCATTGGAACAGTCTTATCAAAACTGGGTTTCTGAACCATTTTAACCGGGAACTTTGTGATCCCTTTTATCAATTCGTTCTAGTTGTTTAAATAAATTTTCATTAACACCGCAAAAAACACATGGACACATACATCCCTCTGATGATACCACAGGTCTCAATATTCGCAACGTGTGTTGGACACGTTTGGAATGAGGCACGATCGGAATACTTACGTCATGTTTGCGCGTTCCTCATCCAAAACTTGTATGACCAGATAATGCAGGTTACTGCTCTATGTTCTCTCATGGCATCTCTCTCAATTTCAAATCTTTGATAATCTTTCATTATATCCTTGTCCTGTCAGGCTGACTCCATTATTATTTGACATCTCGGCAACTAAGCGTCAATTTTGAAGAGCAATTAGCCTGAGTAACCGCTAGGGTAACCATTTTGTCATTACTCATATCATATATCTAGCTAACTCCTGCGATGAATGAATTAGCTTATGATATTCCCATCGATCGGATGACCTTCGCTAATTGTTCTGTGTTGCTGCTTGTTGCCTAATGGAAATTGAGATGATTGTTTTTCCTTCAAGAGACGAAGATTTGTGTCCAAGATAACTGCATGCACACTCGTCTAGAATTTTGAAAATTTGATTTTTTCTGAATCATGCTTGATGAAAAAGTTAGGTAGATTCTACAAAGTTTATATTAGTCAAATTAAATTATGTGAATTAGGCTACGGCTAATTTATGAAAAATTGACATAATCACTTATGCCACTATTGTAGTAATTTTGAGAACGTTGTACCGAGTCCATCTCAAAATGATATTGACATATTCTTCTTCTCAATGCAATTTCTGCAAGTTCATTCGAATAAATGTGATCAAATATTCTTCAAAGGCTCGATCTCGTTTATCAGCCTACATCGTTAGGATGGATTGAAAATGTCACTGAAATTTATGAAACCCTGATTCTCAAACTGATTTACACTATAAATTTTATCAGCAAGTTAAATGCAGTCTTCAATTCACTTCATCTTGGTTTTCCAGTTACACAAATGCATGATTTATCACCATTTTTCAATACTATGCATTGTTTGTGCGAGTAGCAGGTTGTCCGCGCCAGAGAAACAGTGAAATTGAGGGAATTTTCAAGATCAATTTCCAAATGTCAAAGTTTTTACAGATTTTCAATTTCAGATTTCATCAACTTTCCAGTTTTAAATTTGAATCTATTGCTTCAAATTCTATAGTAATCTAAATGAAATTTCCCTCAAAATTTTGTCTTTACCGCTAATTTACTTCGAAATTCCCGTTTTCACATTTTTCTGTGAAATACTTAGAACATTGTTGAAATGTTAAAAAATAAAATATTCATTGCAACTAATAATATTGCGCTGTTTCACAAGTTCTGAGAACGCACATTCATTTCAGCCAAATTTCATTCAATTTTCTAGAAATTTTGGACACAAATACTCTAGTTCATATGGGAACTACGAAAGAAAGAATTGTGAATCATGGGCATCTCAACACTGTTTCATAGCTGAATTATAGCTATCCATAAAGTATCAAAATTCTCATCTGCAACTAATTATAGGCCTAATTATCACTACTTATAAACACTGAGTATTGAAAACTGGTCTGCATAACAATAGTTTGAATTCGATTTCACAGGAAATATAAATCAAAGGCATCTGATATGATGATGTACATGACTAGAATCAAAAACATATCTTATCAACTTAATTAATGCTTGAATTTCAAACTTAAGTTTTTCAGCCAGGAGTACACGTTTCACAACAGACTTTTGCATGATTGATAATGGACGCATGAAAAGAGCATTTTCATTTCTACATTTACATTGAATGGAGAAGAGGAAGATCAGCTCGAGAAATTCATGTGGCACTCTTAGAAAATTGGCCTGATGACTGTCCCGGTTGCTCCACCGTTACCCGTACGATTTCGGAGTGTTCATCGAAAACTCGTATTTTTATGCATTTTAATTCGTAGCACGTTATTCAATGTCGCGGACACCTTGTACTAATCATGTCAGGTTCGAATGAAAGTAAAAGTGTTGCTAAAATTTATGCAACTTTCTTCATTATTTGGTACAAATGCACCGATGTCAAAGCACTCCTGAATACTCAGATGTTTTCAATGTAAATTGAGCTGCTAGATCTCCTGCGACTTATTTCATATTTTTTGTCTGTAGGAACTACTTTGTAAATTTCATTTTTAGCTATCACCTTCTGAGTGTAGACTGAAAATTGAGCAAAGTAAGAAGGTAACTCTCCTTTGTATTATAGTCGAATTTCTATTCAAGTTAAGTTTCTAAATCACGACAAGTACTTCGGTGTTCCATTTAGTTCTATCGACCATGTAAGGCGCGGGACGCCGAAGTCCTTGTCGTGATTTAGAAACTTAACTTGAATAGAAATTCGACTGAGAGCAGAATCTGGGAGCAGTCTGGGAATCAAGGGTGTTGATGTCTTTTACTGACTTAATAGTTGCTATTCTCTGTAGATACTCGATATATTACGACAGACCTTTCATTGTATTGTGTGACGTGGTCGAATAACAACAAGCTGGCATGCCGTATCGCAACAAAATGAGTGTTGGTGGCATTCTGTCAATGATTCTAGGATAGAAGGCTGTCGATGCCACATGGAAAGGACTTCTTTCTTCACTCACATTCCTTTTGTACCGTTGGATTGGCCTAGTGAAGAAAGTGCCCAGCACAACCGCTGACTACCTCTTTCTCTCTCACTTTATCTCCCTGCATAATCATGTTTCTTACCTAACAAAAGAACAATTGGTCCCATCATGAGACCTGGGCGACGTCCAGCGTCCTCATCTTTGAGATGGATTTTGCGGATTCGCAGTCCAGCGTATTCTTCCACTTCCTCTTCTTCCAGTGTATCACGATCCCATTGATTCGGTCTTCTTTTACTGGGCCGAGGGACTGAAGGAGGGCGCGGAGCCGGAAATTTCACTGTGGATGAAACCATTTGAAATAATCTGATTATGTCGAACATAGGTCACTTCAAACATTCACATCAAAACATTCATCATAAAAAGCAAGTTGAAAAAGGACAATATATCAAGGAAAAGCGGGGAAACTTAAGAATTCGTGAAAATTGAGAATTAACTACAGATTGCTCCCATTGGAGCAGACACTAATTGTGCTGTGTGATAGCTTTCATTTAATTCGTAGAAATGTCAGAAATTAAAGAACGGAAGGAATTGATGCTCTTCAGAAGCGTGTGGAGTCACAGGTGAACGATTATTTAGAAATTTTTGGAAAGGGATGGATGAAGAATCTATAAAATGCACAGCCTGTGTGACTGTGAAATGTAAGGTATAACTGATAGTACTCACATTCTGTACGTGTAGGCTCTCCAAAATCATTCTGCAATATATTGGCGATATCTGCAATGATAACTTCTCGGCTTCTGTTTCCATCAATCTGAAATTCATGGGAGAATATTGGCTTAAAACTCAATTTAACATTACGATGACAAATGAAACAGAAAAATAACTACTTTTCAAAAAATTAATTGAATTCTAAATTATTTTTGATAAGGCCTTGCAGTAGGATCAAACCACCATCATCCGGGAAATGATAACTTAGGCCTAACAGGAATACCAGATATTTGTAAGCAAATTAATACAATATAATTGTATAATGTATAATGTATATATAATCGCAGATGCCAATAAAGACAAAAAACTTAGATTCATGAAGCGAATCACCTACTCCTCATTTAATGTCTCTTCTTCAGGTTTGAGGGTCGTACTAAATGATAGTTACTAGTTTCTACATACATGTAGATGATTCGCAACCTATGTCCTTATACAGATATCTAGAATAAAGACTAAGAAACTCGAAAACTGGAAGAAAAAATAAACTATCATGATGTAAGAGCTGGCTGTTCAAAATTGCAGCATTTTTGAGAAGAGATCCTAACCAATTCGAACAAGGGAGTACGATATAAAATATCATGTTATTCCATGTTTGCTACTCAAAAGGCAAAAAAGATAAAAAATAATTTTGAATTAACTTAAGTACTTGAGAAATGTTTTTGCAATCAAAGTCTATGTTGGGCCTTCTATCGGAAAATGCTTTCAATTGATTATGGTCTATAAAAACTGCATCTCGTGATGGACAAAAGTTATCCTTTTACAGGAGAGGTACGTTATCATCATAAACATCAAACAATAATACAACACTATCTTTGGTAAAGACCAAACATTTGATATGTTATCCATTTTCCTACCGAAAGGCCAAGGCTTCAATTCCATGGTTGGCACTGACATTTTACATCATATACTTACGTACAACTCGACTGTAGACTAGAGCGTGCATCATGCTCCAACTCATAAACTAGATGTCCATAAATTAAAACAAATGTCCAGTTTGAAACAACCACATATACGTACTATATAATCAACCCAGTTGGAAAGCGTTTAGAATAGAACCGTGTAGGATCGAAACGTATAGATGCATACTATAATTCCAATTTCTTTGCCCATGTGCAAGTCCAAGTATAGCAAGTGTAAACATGCGAATGTACACCAAATTTAACGTTAAATGTGAGAAGAAATATTTTGAAAATGAAGCCGTAGTTGCTTCACATGTTCTTCAACGTGTACCAATAAAAATTAAGCGATCAGACTAGCAGCGTGATGGAGTGAGATAAGATTTGAGAAAAAGAAATCGACTGAAAAATCAATTCAAATGAACTTCATAATTGAATAAATAATCGAAATAAAAACTCAGCATCGCAGCACCTAACTTTGAAAACAATGTTGCAAAATTACTGCGTTAATAATCATCTGAATTCCGATTACTTATCTCTAAAAATTATAATAATCAATGCATTACATTTTGAACGCTTCACTCACCAATGTCAGTTTTCCTGAATCCTCGAAATGCTTGCAAACGTGAAGGGTCTGTTCCTTAAAAATGTTGACTCGTCGAGCACTCGCCTCTTCAGTATCGTCATCTCTGCCGCCTTCAGCTCGTCGACGTTCCAATGTAAACATTAAATCGTCTTCTTCATAATCGATCAGAAGGAGTTGTTGAACGATTCCAATCTGTAATGTGGCATTTTTGAAAGAATTGAAGTATTTATCATACTAGTAACAAGAATCTAATTCTATAGAAGTGATGAATGGATAACCTGCTATTATTGATCTAGCTTGTCTACTGTTTGAACGCCGGGAAATGACATTGGGTCTTGCAAACAAATTTCCTCAAATAAACTGAAATTGCTTAAGTGTGACATGATCTACTGACTGGTGGCGATGATTTATCACTAAACGCTCAAAATGCTCAATACGATTGTCACAGAAAACTGATTTCGGTTGAGAAAAGATCTTTTGAATATCTCAAATTGACACAAAACTCAAAATTCGTTGCTTTGAGCAAGTTAACTAGACAGACACAAAAAGAGACACCGACTTTGATGTCATGTTATTCAGCTCGCCCGCTTTCAACGGTAAATTATTATTTGTTGTGTCAATGCTTTGAAAGTGCTGGTATATCATTACCTTTTAAAAGATCAGTTCTTATATTACGGTATGTCTCAGACGAGTTATTCTGTTAACACATTGCTTCCCACTTGTTCAATACCCTCCCGGGAATTACGTTCAAGTAAATGCAAGTGTGTAGTGTAATGCATGCCTGTGTGCCGTATACTACAAATCCTTTGACATCGAAAACATTGCGGGCGAAACGTGTGGTGTCCACAGAAAAGTTATTGCTTTCAATGCATCCGATAACGTCGAATGAAAAATGCTGAATAAATGCAACATATTAGGCTACTATGTAATATAATGGTTTCCGCATAAACAGGCTCCGGTTAATAGCATACTCCAGAAAGTCGGGCAAGAAATCCAACGCACTGATTTTTCACGATACAACTATAACAAAAAAATCAAAGCAGCTAAAGAACTGCCAAGATTTCGGGGAAATCTCATTTTTCAGTCAGTATTATAGGTGTAAAAACATGTGCCAGACTGCTTCCACATCAAAGTGAATTGAAATTGAAGCAGTTAATCAATCAGTGATTTCCGGGCTTCACTCCTGCATACCTTCAAAAATGAGTGCAAAGCCGCTGCTGTGAAAGACAAAAAACAGCCAAAACTAGGTGTATGTAGTGAAAACTTTGTTTAGAAGGTAGTGCTACACTTGCGTTTTGATTGAATGCATCTTACATGTACAAAACGTGCGAAATTCTGCAAATTTAGTCATCACTTACTTGTACTTTTCAAATGAATAAACTGACTGCTTTTGAGTTGCCAATAGTTGCCAAGCTATTTGCATTTGATAAATATTGACTAGAAATGCTTTTGCAAAACAGTGAGAAAATGCACAACGAAGGCATAAAACTAACAGGTTGCGGTGTATTAATGGATATGGCAACGATATTTTGACTAATTTTCGATTTTCTT
The DNA here is from genome assembly GCA_907163375.1 of Prostheceraeus crozeri. Lineage (NCBI taxonomy): Eukaryota > Metazoa > Platyhelminthes > Polycladida > Euryleptidae > Prostheceraeus > Prostheceraeus crozeri. The sequence continues at coordinate 155,990 of CAJQUW010016065.1, forward strand.
CCGATTTTGATGAGTGACAATTTTCTCACTTCCCTCCACAGACAATCTACACTTTAAGGGGAGCGCCTAGTAAGAAAACATAATATGTTTTGTGGATGCTTACTATTTTACATCTGAAATCAGTTTTCCTCTTTTGGCTTCTAAACTTTTTCTGAACCACTGTGTAAAAATGCCAGCATTTGCCGTACATTTCTTAATTATATTTAAATGAGTTCGATGGCCAAGGTTATTGTTTATCTGTTTCTCATCAACTGCCTAGTGATCGAATACTTTTCTTTTAAGGGACAATTCTTTCGCTATTCAATTTTTTACAATTTCATGTCCTGCATGGCAGCAGAGAAAAGTCGAACGCAAATGTGTCAACTAAGTAGTCTGTTAGACAGGAGTTGATGATATGATAATTGATAACTTATCAATAAATAATTGCAATGAAAAAAATTATTGATGACATCTGAAAACCGAGAATGTGACAGCTGACATCAAAATCGAAAGTCGATTGATTGCTAATCCTACCTTACCTCTATTTCCGTGCTAAAGAAAAATGTACGCTGAAAGGGCAACTACTGATGATGGCATTAAATTCATAAATGCCATGCAGACACTCTCAAAAAAAGAATAACACACTTTCAGAGGTTCAGCTTTCTGCTAGTCAGTCAGTGTGTCAACAAAATTTCTGGTCTAAGTTGATAGTAGAACGCGCACCAGTTTCTGTAGCTCAGTTAGCTAAAGAAGCAGATCTAGATGACCGACTTGAGCGGTCTTTGGTTCGAGTTCTACCAGGCGCCTATCCTTTGCATGCAAATTTGATCAGCCATTTATTCATCTCATTCATTTTCATATATAATGGGCAATTTGGAGACATCCTAACTCGCATGGATCAGTTACAATGAAGATATATGTTTATGAGTATTTTCTCAACAAAAGTAAAAAAATAATGCTAGGCGTAAAGGCTATTTATTCCCCATTCCCCCTCATTCATTTCGCAAAGCATGTTAGTTGGGTAACCTCTACAATTGAAATCTCTAACTGATCTCAAGCAGCACTATTTAAGTATTCAATAATTTATGATATGATAAACGCAGGTATACTGCAATGATGTTTGCTGATGTGTCATTGACTTTTACTTTGCACTTAAATTTTCACCATAAGATGGCTGTATCAAACGACAAATTACATAATCTCATTAAAAAATAATAAAATATCTTGCTTGCGGTAATATACTAAGCAGTAATGCGGTAAATAATGATATCCCATCTTTTGGTGAAATTTTGCATATTGTGCAAATTAAGAGCTAATAATAAATCAACAAAAATCTTTGCTTGACTTATATCTCACTAATAATATAATTCTTAGAGAGTTTTGCGCCTTTATATCACTATTTTGGTAAAATAAGAAAATACTATTCCTTCTCATAGGATTTCATAGGATGGTTGACCTATAATTTGAGCCTCTTAATAAGACTCTTAATTAAGTGTAGCAACCAACACACTTATCTAAAATTCAAATCCAGAAAAATATAACCAAGACGAGACTACAAAGAGAAGATTATGCACGAGTGGCGCAGGCTGAGAAGCGCCTCAAGTTGAATGCCGCAGAGGTCACTCGCCACCTGCATGAGAAAGGTTTTCTTATTGGCTGACTCACAGTCTCAGCAGAATGCTCGGTGGTCCGATATGTCCTTTAGTTACAAAGTCACTAACTCTCAATTCTATTCACGAGATATAACTCTCAATAATGTGACACATGTGTCGTGTCGTTTAAATCTGCTTGTCATCATGCATTTGCTTGTGTGGATCATATCCTAAATTCAATATGGTCAAGTGCAAAAGAAGCTACGGCGATAAGACTGCAACTTTGTACATGATACGAGTTATGTCAAAGAAATCCAATATTTACCTTCTCTTTCAACAAAGAAACTTGTGATTTAGAACGAGGGAAGCCAGTCAGTAAAATTCCTTTTGTATGAGCACATGCAGATCTGATAGCATCAACGAGGAGAGGAATAACAACATCCTGAAAAGTAATTTTCAAATGTCAGGTTAATATCTCCACATTTGATTGAAAACTCACATCTGGCAGAAGTTCTCCGCTTTTGATGGCTTCTTGATGATCAGCGCCAGCTTTTTCACGTAGTAAGGCACCTGTAGAAATGTGCGTGACTCCAGGGAAATGTTCAACCAAGGCCTCACAATACGATCCCTTGGATGAGCCAGGTCCACCAACCACGATGAACAAAGGAACATTTGATTTGAGAGCAAGAACACCGTCGACTTCATCCTTAACTGCACTGCCAATAGGTGGCAGTGGTGTGCTTGGTTTGATATCTCCATTCTGGGATGCTTTAAGTAAAGATCAAAGATGATTAACAAAGTTTAATACTAAAACAGTAAGTGAAAAAAATTGACGTGCGATAACAAAGCAAACCTATGTGACGAGTCACATGATGCTCAAACTTTTGCATGACATCCCTACGAGAATGACGAGTGGTTGATGCACTTTTACATATGTAGGCAGAAAAAAATATTGAAGTGAAAAATGCCGTGTCTTCGTCGTCTACGCAAATGACTGATACTTGACAAAACAAACTCCATAATTTTGATCAACTTTATGTACCCATAAATTCAAACTCGATATTGAAGGTTGCTTCTTACATCAATTTATCAGAACAATGTATTAAAGTGACAATCTTTTAGGCACGAGTATATCAGACTGTCAATTTGCTTACTATATTTGCGACACTTTCAATCTCATTTTTGAGACCATTAAACAGGCTTATATTCTGCCACAATAAACATACTGATGCTAGGATGCAACGAATAGTGATTTTGACATTATGTCGAATTTTCGATGTACCCCTAAGGCAGACTATTTAAATGTGCTTCTCGAACATCTACAGCATGCACAGGAAATTGATGACAATACATGCAATATTAATTGCGCATGCAAATAGGACAGCTTCTTCTTTTCAAAAATGGTGGAGCTTTCCATATCACAAATGCTGACAATGATGCGAAAACATGACATTGTCGACTTGTATGCGCAATGAATAAACTAATGACTAAATTTAATGGGTACATCTTCACTTGAAAATCCCTACTCGATATTGGGTAGCCTTGAACCTAAGATGCTGATTGTCTAGATCGAAAATGTAATAAAATCGATTCATATCATATCTGAAACATCCACGAAGTAGATCTTTTAACAGGAGGAGGCTCCCTTTTTTTATCAAAATTAGAATGTCTCGCTTTATTCTTTATCTCCTTCGCTTTTGAAACTTTTCCTCCATAGGTTGAACTTTTCCTCTTGAGGTTGTACTTATATATGAAATACTAATGCTTGAAATGTGCTCGAATACGTTTCCTGAGCATTCGCATTTGCAATCTAGAATTTCTATATACATGCAATTTCTGCTTGTATCTGTCTTGTAGCATTCAGTTAGGAAGCGTTTGACATTTTAAGAAATATATTTATTCCAAGACAGGAAACTGCCAAGTTATAAGAAATCGATTATTGTAAGACCATAATTAGTGTATTATCTAGGAATTATTCTTATTTATATGTATTTATGAAATCGAATCCAGGTGAATGCTTACCCGCAACTGATGCCTCACGACTTACGCCATTTGAAGGGGCAATTGGTGGAAGCGGGGTTTTTGCTCTTTTAGCTTCCAGAAACATGTCCCATCGCACTGTATCAACGCCGACGACTTTGATCTTATTAAGGCATTCGATCATGTAGTCCACATAATTTTCTGGTCGATGATACATCAAACCAGTCATGAGGCACTGAAAAATAACAGGATTCAGACATCTCAGCGAGCAAAAAAGTAAATATTGGGACGAAACCAAGAATGATGTACCGAAAAAGTTATCTGCAAGTATGCCAGTAGGGCAAGTTTATGCAAGCCTGAATGCCGAAGATCAACTTGACTTCGAGCTACTGAAACCATTAATCAGTGGCAGCTCATGACTTTCTGCTCAAGTGGGACATTAAAATGGCCTACTCTTTTCATTGTGATATCACACATACCACGACAAAACCATCAAAACGGTTTTTTATCTGAACCATATTTATCTGCAATTTCTTGATTTCGGTTGACGTAGACCTATATAGTGTTTAATACTTCATTTAGGCTAAAGCTAATTTCTGATGAACCCATAAACAAACTCTCTGTGTATATTTCCAAGTAGTTTTAGTTGTAGGAATTATTAATTACATCATTGCTGTCGGTTGTTTTTAGATTTACGTGAATGAGTAGGGTTATAGAGACATGTAAACGGTAGCTTCATTAAATGTCTCAATAAAGCAACTCAAAGGGATTCATTTCGATTCACAAATATCAGCGGATAAAGGTAATTGCTCTGTTCTCATAAATTTGAAACAATGCAGACTGAACAGTGTAAGTCTGTAATCAGATGGTAATTAATGTCATCAGAGCATCATCGTATCGCGCAATGCGTCAAGGTTTCTTTACTTTTGTGTCTACTGGTGAAAAAGGAATGAAGATTGAGCAATGATTAACAAATGAGAGGCGCTGAGGGCTCCGTCGACATGCCAATTGATCACGTATTCCTGTAGTTTTGCATCTAATAGTTTCTGTCTCATACGACGACATCGAATAATGCAATGTCATTTCTTTCGTTTAAAATTTGGTTTGATGGCCCTTCTTCCGCTCAAAATTAAGAAATAAAAACTAACCAAATTTATAAGCAACCCTAAAAATTGGGTTGCTTATAAATATATTTAGTTTTTATTTCTTGATTTTCGGCGGAAGAAGGGCGATTAAGCGAAATTCTAAACAAAAAAAATCATCTTCCTACGCGATTGCCACAAAAGCATTAGATTTTAATGCAATGTCAATGCCATTTAGAGGGCATGCATCTGACGGACTCTACATGATAAGTATTTTTATTCTATCAGTCTAAAGTCTGTAACTAAGGTTTCTATTTTTCATTAAATATGACAGTTGCTAGACAACATACAGAACTATTGAACATTTGCTAGATGGGACAGTACCCCACCTGCCCTAATGGATGAGCCACCACTGCGTGCAATTTAGTTAGGAGAACAAGTGAGAGAGGTAAAGCCCTTGATATGTATGCGTGATAATGGAAGAAGGATGTCAATAAATGCCTAACCGAATTTATATTCATTTCAAGTATATTTCTGCAGAGTGCTTGGTTTACTCTGCTGGAGATGCCAACACGGAGGTGCTGATTTCTTTATTACGAAAAGCGGGGGAAGACAACTTGTTCTTGATTAACACTGTTGCAAGTTCTGTAAAAGCCAACAAACTTAAGCTTTTGGATTCCGAACTTATGTAACGGTCTTAAACCTGATGTATCCTATAATTTCGTGGCAAAATCTAAACATTTATCTCTTATAGATTTGCAACTCAAGACTACAGCACTAAGTATTCATTTTAGGTTCGAGCTTAAAACATCGATCGGATACATAGTTTGGGATAGCCTATCTTTTAACTGTATGAGCTACCTGTGGGGTGGGGGAAAGTGAAGTGACAGAGCATTTTGCGAATAATCGGAATTCGCATCTTAGCGAGGCGTTTCATGATTCATCATTCAATATATTACTTTGGTTTCTGTGCCTAGTTGGTAACGCAAATTGAAATAAATGTGTGCTTTTATACTCCAACGCAAGTTAGTAAAAATTGTGCTTTTTGCATTCACAGACCTCGTAAATGCTCACAGAAAAATACTGAAAATTCCAAACACATTCGCACATCCGTGTGGCAACTAACATCCGTGCTAGTAAACTAGTGTGAATGACCGTTCTATAACTATGGCAAAAAGGCTTGATATGGGACTACATAGTAGACCGAATATCAAATTCGATTTTTTTCATTGAAATTTGTTCCGATATTGGAAACGCAACACAAGATGTGTCTTAAATGTACTGGGATTTAGATAGTTTTGGTTGGGCGATCCGTTTTGGACGAGAAACGACGGACGAGGTGATATTTCTCATCTTATCATCTAGCATTGACTGATCTCCGGATTTAGACACCATCAAGCCATGGTTAGGGTCAGATGGTTTGTTCTGAGCAATGCAATTCTTAACTTATCATGTAATCACATACTAAGCAGACAGGAACGTGTTGTGCAAGCTAAATGTGTTTTGCTACAACATCTGACCGAATTTTCCGGATTTGTGTAATAGAAATTAGTTGGATCAGAGCCAACTTTAATAATGTAAGCGACCGATAGCAAAATATGCCATGGCTGGTTTGTAAAGAAGCTCGTGTGAATATATCAATGAAAGATTTAATTTTCTTTTAATTGACTACCTATTTTACAATCTATAATTGGTTTTGATAAAGTTGACATAAAAGTAGAAAAAATAGTTTCCACGCTTACTGCCATGTCAACTACATGTAGCTTAACCTTTTATCAGTTCAAGCACTGAGATATTTGTACATTGGCTAGATTTTATCAAATGAAATGAACCACTAATGCAAAAAAACAAAATGTGGAATGACTGCGAGTGATGATGAAACGAAAATTGATAAATCTCATTTTTCGTTCAAATAAATATACTTGTAGTGTCAAATCAAACTCGACCTAAAGTAATAGAAGTCGGTCAGGAAATTATTGGCCACTAGACCTTTACGTGTTACTAATAAGTTCAACGCTTCAACTTGAAGTATTGAAGTACATCTAAGAATTTTAATCTTTAAGACAGTAAAGGGCTAGACCACACTGCTACGTTACCCCACTTTGTTCCACATTCCGATATAATGTAAGCAATTTAAGTTTGAGAGATCTATTTGATGACTGTCAGGACAACTCACATATTTTCGAATAACTCTATCTGTGCACATTAATGCAATACTTGAGTATGAACAGATCGTGCTACCGTACCAATGCATCCATAACGCAAGCATGTCTTTGTATAAAATGCCAGCTCTTGGAATTGAATTAGGGCGTACATGATTTTGTTGCAAATAGACTTATGAATTCTGTTCACATAGGTCAGCCATTTCAGTAACATGCAATTGCATCATCAATATTTTGCAGTGATGTAGGAAGCCTACATCAGGTCTACTTTCGCTTTGAATCCCAGAGCACAAACCCGAAACGGTGCTTCAAGACGAGAAAAAATACGAGAAATAACTTTTCCACTAGAAGATTTGTACCACATAGCCTAGAGCATGTATGATGAACAGGTCGGTGACAGTCTTCAATAACATACTGAATACTAGAATATCAGTGACTGCTGTTGGACTGCTACTGTCATTCGGCAGCAAGGGTCAGTAATGCCGATCGCGTGAAAATAAGTGCAGATTACTTACTAGATGCGTTGCTAGCATCATTTGATAGTGAGAGCATGTCAGTAGTGTCTATCATGTGAAAATAGCGTAGATTACTAGATGCACTGTGTTGAAGTATCCCAAAGTACTTAATCAATCTCAATTGGAAAGTGGAAGCCCTCAATAAGAAATGCTATAAAATATCGAATTGTCGCGTTCCAAGGCAAATATACATCAATCGCAATCACAAAAGAAAGGACACCTTGATAATCAATTCCGAGAAGACATTCTACGATGAAGAAAATTACACGCGAGTGCTCACAATAACATGGACTTTGTCATTTGAATATACTTTCATGACCAAAATTTGATCAATTTAATCGGATGAATATTCTTTGCCTTCATGCGGAGTTTTCATGATTTCTTAACACAAAGGATGAAATCTATGCATCACTAGTAATCATTCGAAATAAATATTATACCACAAGTCCTCCCCCTCACTCCAACTCCTTACATGGGCTATTAATTCAATCAATCAAACACATGCAGAACGAAGCGCAAGAGTCATTACCTCAAACAAATTAGCAATTTCCCTTCTTGACATGTAGTCTTTTGCTTCCATGATTGTCAAAAATGTGAAAATGTTTTGAGTTGTCTATTATCCTCAATAATAATCGAGAAAAACGTGCAAAATAAAATAATTACTACAAGGACTCAAAATTTTTCGAATGTAGTTTGTCAGCGCCGTTGCTATCCAGCATTGGAAACTAAGCAGTCAAACAAAAACAACATTTCGCTCATGATGCCTCTGTTGCCACAGCCAGATGTTAGTACGGTAAATCAAATAATAAATGATCGATATCCATGAGCCACGAATGTCTGGTTCCTCAACCTGTATAGATTACAGATTTTTCGTTTATCTGTATTTTGGAATCAAAGAATATTTTTACGAATAAATTATCGAGTTACTTAAAGCCTTCCATTTGCAAAGCAGAATTTCTCAACATTGAATCAGCCACCATTTCAGATGAGATCCATGCATCGCTGTTGGATAAAGCCAAGAAGAAATGAATGAATGAGGCATGAATTTATCTTGAAAGTTGAGATCAAATCGTGAATCCTTGGAGAAACGATTAAGGTAGAGCATGAGTATGTCTGAAGCACTAATTGCATTTATTGCAGGTGAGCATGCTCTAGACAACCTGATGCTTCAACAGTCAATACTTCACATTCTTCACATGTAATGGAATTGCAAGAATCACAGACAAATGGGCATGGACATTTTTCATTATGGAAATACATGTATAGAATATGTGCTTTGCGCTCAAACATACGGTGACAACTTTTTCGTGAACTTTTTGATCAATTTCTTTCTAGTTGTGTTGATGCTTATAATGAGATCAAAGAATTAGTGACAAACAATTTTGTCAGACGTTGTCATTTATTTGTTTTTATTTTTAAGATATCTTGTAACTGGCAATGCAGTAAATAAACTTCTTTGAATTTGCGAAATACACGTTTGTTACTTCTGTGAAAGACTGACACATACTTTGCAAAAACTAAGAGATGCTCTTCATTCGATGGCTACAGTATCGGACAGCAGGTTGTAATGTCATAACGAAATCCCGTTTTTACACGTTTTATACTTTCAGATCAGTAATTAACTTTCCTTTCATCATCATTTATCAAAATCGTTTGGTTTTGTGTCGTCGTCTCATGGTCCGACACCCAACCTCCACGAGTGTTTTCCTCGCACGTCTGACACTCACGTCTTACACATCTTCTCACGTCTTACAGCTTGTTCCCAACTTCTGCTGTGGTACGCGAATCCTTTATGACGACTTTTTCATGTTTCCTAGCGCTCGATCGTCAAAAATCTTGCAATCGCCGCAATTATCAAGCGCAGTGATTGTTGTTCCACGTTTTCTCACACTTCGGATGATTTTAGAGAAACCTGACTGAGCTACTCCAACTGCCTCTGAGATTTCATTTCGCGTCTTTGTTGTGTCGAGTAAGAGTCCACACTTGAATTCGCATCTTCTCTCTCTCATTCATTTTTAACTGTGAAATAAGCAAATATTACATTGCTTTATACCATTGTTGATAGACAGCACTGAATAGTGTTCAACACAGGCATTCGTTGATTTAATGATCAAGATAAAAGTTCAACATGGCGTAAATATCGCACGAAGAATGACCTATCTGAAGAAAACAAGATCAATGACACTTGACATGACAACTAGAAGTCATATTTGATGCGTAGACCTGATTGTGCGATATGACAGCTTTCTGTCCGATACTGCGTTTTACTATTTGGAGCTATCAGTTTGAAATTGTCATAGGTTTTGATGAAACCTACATCATATTATATTTGTGAAGTGCTATGCTTTGTACTTGATCATTTGTACGATGATTATTGAAAATTTGACATAGATCTATAAAAGTACAATACCTGGCTGCACATTTGGCCCAATTTTGACTAATATCATGGAATATCTTGTTTCGCTTAGTAAGTTAACCCCGCATGACTTCGAAGGAGATCGCCTTATCGACCCTTCTATTGACAATCAACAATACAATTTTTTCTACTGTCACCACCGAATGACTTCTTGGCTTTAAAAGTATAATCTTCCTTATCAACTGCTTCAGGATTCAGAACTCACGTCAAAATTCCCCATAGTCTTACCAGCAAAAATTTCGAGAGTTTCACCGGCACGTATTCTGGATTCTTGCCCGATTTGTTCAATCTGATTCTGCCTCATTTTAACTTGTCATTGTGAACTGATTTTCATCTGATGAATATTCCTGCCTGTCATGCTATTTCAACGCCAGTATGATTCAACAATTAAATTTTCACTAGCAGAAGATCAAATCGCACATTCAATCAGGAATCAGAATGCATACTGCGTAGCTGCGTATAGTAGCGTCAACTACTAGTGCAGAGAATTCAAAATCTTTTTTCTATGTGAATGCATTACATGCCGTATCGTTGTTTGTTCATCCTCTATGGAACTTATTTTGAAGGAAGAGCGAGTCACATAGTACACTAGATTTATTATATGATTCATCTTACTACTCTTGCAAAAATGCTTTCACTACTCATGACCTACTCATTTAACATCACCGATTTGTCGAATAATTCAATAGTAATCGAAACAGCATATTTTCGGTGTTATAATTCGAATCATCGTTGTAAGAGGATACAAATTATTCACTAGTCGCAAGGTTTACATTTTTTGAGTGGGGATGAAAACACACCAATACAGCTTATCAAGTCTTCGGTTGATAAGCATCAAGAGAGTCCTGCTGCAGACATATATTCCTGTAGAAACTAGCATCTGGTTTTATATTTTCCTAGTACGAATGAAGTTCCGCATTTTTTTACCATCTCAAACCACGATTTTGTTCATGACAAGATTATGAGCATACATGTAACTCATACAACGTCAGTGCATTGCCCGATATTGAAGTTACTTAACACTTACTTGACCTCAAAATTCGGTGCTTTATTAGTTTCTTGTCCAGCTGAATTGTTTCGAAGACACCATCTCTCCCTGAAAGCAAGTTGTTAGTTGTGTGCCTCAGAGCTCCATATTGTGACCCTTTCATTTCGTTATTTTGATGAACGATTTTCTTAGTTTCATTGTAAAACCACGCTATTGTTTATGCTGATAATTTAACACATCCTCGTGATGTTGAACTCTCACTGAAATTGATAGAAGACGCCGGTTACAAAGCTATAGTCGAAACAGCTATACCACGTGCTACATGTTTTTCAGGTGACTCATGGTTGTAGGCCTATACTTCTGAAAATTTTGACTCAAGCCCGGGTTCATAAGCCCGATCTTCCATGACTTTCCATTTCCAAGCCTGGACAAGTCCTAGTTTTCACAAGAATCAGTCTGTATTATAGTGCTAAAAGTCCTCTGCAATCTTTTATTTTTATGTGCTTGTAGAACCTTGAATGACAAACTTGGAAATCTGCATACTTTGGCTAGACTTGTGCTGTAATTGTAATTGCAATTACAATTACTGTAATTAGTAATTATAATCAATTACATTTTCTAATGAGTTATTTGTAACCGTAATCAATTACATTTTTAGCCATGTAATTGAGAAGTAATTGCAATTACTTTATAATACAATCAGCACTGTTAAATATTCATTTGTCAGCATGTTTAAATTACCTTCAGCAGTAAGCAACATAGCTTTTTTTCTGGGTGATGAAAGCTGAGGAGGCACGTGATTGAAACCATCCAATCATCAATCTACATGCTACTAGAAAGCATTCGTGTGGATTTACTTCACCAACCATCATGGGCTCCTTCGTTATATGCGAATTTCCACAGTCCAAGAAAGGATATCACGTGATTAAAAACGTCAATCTCCTAGGTATCGCAAGCGTAATGACGTTCTGTCACTTAACAAATCTATAGTAAGGAGTTGAATCAGAAGCTTCATCGACGAAATCGGCTGATGTTGAACTTCTCGGGTGAACATGGCTGAGATGTCATCAATTATCGACGGAAAACTATTTGAACATCATCCAGATGATGAGAACAATAGTGGTCTACTGAAGGCAAATTTTTTCTGTGTCCAACGACCAAGGCTCCGATTTCAAACTACAGGAAAACTTCGTCGAACTTTTTGACTCATTTGAAACGGTGTCATCCTAGCATCCTAGTAGTTTTGCTGCGTATGAAAGCGCGAAGAAGCAGAAATTAGAAACTGATAAAGCCAGTCATTCCGGCTCTTCTTCAAAACAAATGTCCATATTAGACTTTAAAAAGCCCGCGAGGAAGAGCTCGCAAAATGAAGCGGCGTGTGCCATATCGACATTCATATAGAGACTGGTTCACCAACTTTCATTGTTGAACATTCCACTTTTAAAAGTCTTGTGGAGAAACTTTCGGGTGGAGTGTGTCATTCGATTACCAGAAGAACCATATTGCTCCGATTAGAAGAGCAATTTGACAAACATACGACGGAGATCAGAGAATCCATCACAGCATCCGATTTCGTTCGTACGACCGCGGACGTCTGGTCCAACCGAAAACGAAGTTTTTTAGGAGTGACTGCTTATATAATCGACAGAGACACTCTAGAAAGAATGTCCTACGCAATCGCATGCGAACGCTTTCCGGTCCTCATTCTTACGACGCAATAGCTGAAAAATTGCAAAACGTAGATGAAAAGTTTAGTTTGAATCCCCATAAAATTACAAGGGCAGATACAGACAATGCATCGAATTTTGCGAAAGCATTCAGGGAATTTGGATTGAAGGAAGTTCAAGTATGTGAATGTGAAGAAGAAATAGGTCCAATTCGTGTAGAAGAAGAGGACGACGAAGACGATGTGAGTTTCCAAGACATTTCTCGAAGTGAACGTACTGAAATTGATAGTGTCGAGGAAGATACTTTCCAGCTACCTCCTCAAGAGCGTTGCTTTTCTCATACAATGAGCTTGACCGCAACAACTGACTTGAAGAAGGCAGCTTACACTGCACTCACAGAAAACTTCACAATTCATCGTTTTCAAAAGCTACTGCTCGCTCACCTTGTCGACCCTTGTCCCGCGCATCCCAGGGTAGGTCCAGTCTTCTTTTTCCATTCCTTCCGGTTGTGGACCAGGGAGGCATCCACTCCTTTTGCCTTCATGTCGGCGGTTACTGTCGCTGTCCAGGTCTTCTTCGGGCGGCCTCTACCTCTTCATCCTTCCACTTGCAGACGTGATGCTTTCTTAAGGGGATGGCTCTCTCCGCGACGCTGCACATGACCAAACCATGACAGCCTTCTTGCTCTTGCCACTTCTTGAATAGGGGCTATCTCCACATTAGATCTTATTTCTTCATTGGTCTTCCGGTCCAAGCGTGCGTAGCCCTGTATCCACCTTAGCATCCGCATCTCCGCCACGTGCAGCTTCTGCTCATCTGTCTTGAGAGGGGCCCAGCACTCAGAACCATAAAGGATTGCTGGCCTGATCATAGAGGAGTATACTTTGCTCTTTATCTTCAGTGGCATCCTTCTGTCACATAGCACTGGTGTCAGTCTCTTCCATGTGTTCCAGCCGCAACGTACTCGATGTGCAACATCACCTGCACTGGTCACCTCAGTATTGACCATGGACCCCAGATATTTAAAGCAGTCCACACTCTTCACCGGCTGACTCTGAATCTCCATAGTTGTTCTTCTTGGGTCGGACGACAAATATTCGGTCTTGGAACGGCTTACCCTCAGGCCCTTGCTCTCAAATGCTCTCCTCCATGCTTCCAACCTTCGCTCTACATCTTGATGACTGCTTCCAAATATTACGAGATCGTCGACGTATAACATATCCCAGGGACCACCTCTTCTGCAATCCTTGGAAATTTCATCCATTATTACGATGAAGAGAAAAGGGCTTAAAGCTGAGCCTTGATGTAGCCCAACCGAGACAGGAAAGGCACGACTTTCACCTTGTCTACATCTCACTGCAGTTGTGCTATCCCTGTACATGTCCTGTATTAAACGGATGTAGCACTCCGGTACTTCCCGTGTGCGGAGACAATTCCATATCAGCTTCCTTGGGACTGTATCGTAGGCCTTTTCGAGATCAACGAACACTGCGTGGAAAGGCTTATTTTTCTCTCTGAATGCCTCCATCGCCATTCTCAGACAAAATTGTGGGTCTGTTGTGCCAACTCCTGGTCTGAAGCCAAATTGATTCATATCCACCTCAATAAGATCACGAAGACGCTTCCCCAAAATCTTCTCCAGAATCTTCATGGTGTGACTGAGAAGCTTGATACTGCGATAGTTGCCAACATCTTGATGGTCTCCTTTGCCCTTGAAGATAGGTGTAATAACACTTTTCCGCCACGCGTCCGGTATCCTTCCCGATATCAGTATCTCATTGAAGAGGTACACCAGAAGGTCCAAGCCATAATCCCCAAGCAACTTGAAAACTTCAATAGGAATGTCATCCGGTCCACAACTTTTACCCGATCTCACTTTTTTCAGTTGCTCAGCCACTTCATCCCTTGTAATCATCTCTACCGGACCCTCAACAGCAGCTCCAGCAGGGATCTCTCCATGCGGCCTTGTTTGATTCAACAGGGCTTCGTAGCAGTTTGCCCTGCACTGCCTGTTCCCACTTGCCGCTGTGATAATGTGACCCGACTCATCCTTGACGAAGAAACCTTCATAATTGTCCTTTCTCGCTTCATCTCTCGCAGTTGCAATACGGTACACCATCTTTTCCCCTTCTCGGGTACCCAGCTTCTGGTAAAGATCTTCCGTTGCATCATATTTAGCCTTGGCCACCGCTGCTTTAGCCTGTCTCTTTGCGAGCCTGTAAGCTTCCTTGTCCTCTGATGTACGGGACCTCTGCCATTTCTTAAAGGCCTCTTTCTTGTGCCTGACTCTCGCTCCACTACCACTCCAACGTACCTCCTGGACGCATGCCACGTCTACTCTACGCCGCCTCAATACGTCAGCGACTTCGATGCCTCTGCCCGTCATGGAACCAACATTCCACGTCGCGAAATTCATTGATTGCCACCCTAGCATACTTCTCACTACACCCGGGTTTAGGCGCAGCGCGTCGCTTGCGGGGGACGCCCTAGCATTAATCGGAAATCTGTTAGAGGACATTAATCAAAATTGTAACTGGCGAGATTTTTATGGCCGGATGCCCTTCCTGACGCCAACCATTTCTGTCTGGGGTGGTCCCATAGCCCTGTGAACTAAAAAGTTCTACCTACCAGAGCAGTAGGGGGAGTTGCTCAAACCCAGTGTATCAATGTCCATCACTGTGTCCTTCTATGAAAGAAAGAAACCAACACTGGGTAAACCATCCAAAACTCAAGGAGCTCATCCGCCCGAGACCGTTGGCTCTTGAGGGGGGGGGGATCGGATATACCGCCGAACACTCGGTTGACTGGTTGTTTGATTACTATCGGCATTAAAGATAGCATCCGGGGAAAACGACCTGCCAGTGCCACCAAGCAGGTTGTCCAAAAAGGGGGGACGCCGCCTGGACCTTAAGGACACGTGGACGTACAACCAAAATCCCCCAAAAATCTTTCAAAAGCTACTGCCATTTGGAATAAATCCAATTATCCGAACTCTGCCGAAATCATTCTCAGCATTTGCGGTAAGAACCTTCTGACTCCATGTAGAGTGACCTTCTGACTCCTTCCAGAATTTGAGACGAATAAGATTGAGTTTCTTCGTGACTATTGTGGCGTGTTGTGCCCTCTTTGCAATCGCCATTGACAAGTTTCAAGAAGAGAAGAGCGGCTATTATGGCTTCGTCATTCCCGTTCTTGAGCAAGTTGAAAGTCAACTGAAAAGGAAGCAAGTAGAAAATTGAAGTTAAACAGAGTAATTTGTTATTGTAATCAATTACATTGTTAAGTAAGTAATTTGTAATTGTAATCGATTGCATTTCATAAGTATTTGACACAAGTCTGATTTGGCCTAATATATACCCGCGCATTGTTTGCTGCCTTGAATTCTGTCAGAATTATTTAGAGATAGCAAGTATGGACAGTGATACATGGAAAGTTACAGACATTATATATTTATTGTAAAGTTATTTTTATTGCTTTCAGAAAATATGTATACATGTAGAAATGATGGAATCTACTGACTTAAGCTGCTCAATAAAGTTGAGAGTTCCTACATTCAGGATTTAAGCATAAGAACGATTGATGGATGTTGCGTCTACAGTTATTTCTTTCTGAGTGGCGAGGTATCACCGTAAATTTCAATAGTCATCTATAAACACATTATGCATCATTATTGCTTGGTAAGCCTTTTTTATTGACTCACAATACAGTTAACTAAGATATTCGCAAATCAAAAGAAGCTAGGATAGACACATTAATGCATGTGAGTGCTCTATGATCATAAATTGCAGCTCTATGTATTTTTTGATGATTCACAATAATATATCTATTTTCTTCTAATCATTATCAAATAATTTTCAAGCAATATTTTCCATTACTTCAATTATTTTCCAATTTTAGCTATGTCGAGAGCAGTTCCATATCGCCGTACAATTAGTGACCTAGTCAGTTGGCGTCAGGATCAAGCCCTAAACGCAACAATTTTCATTCTGCGACAGACGGGACCCACCGGATATCTGCTACAAGAAGATGGGAATTTGAAGAAATATAAGGTAATAGTTAAGGCATATTGCAGCTTCATGGATATTAAGGACATGTGATTGTAGTCTTAGAAGCTGGCTATCCCATCAAATGTAAGCCTGTCCATCTCTATGCTTAAGTGTCAGAACTTTCACATTGCTATTTTCTACCTTGTAAGTGTGTTAAACTTTAATGGATTCATCATGGAAGGAAAAATACTCCGGTTGGTTAAAAATACTCAATTGGTTAGTTAGATCGAAAGAGGCTGACATTATAGAATATTACATGTATAGAATTTAGAATTATTTAGAATATATAGAACTTTATAGAATATAAATTAAATTATTTTATGTAAAAAGAGTCGGCAAGGATTAAGAAATTAATGAATTATAGAACCTCTATATTAAAAGTTTCAAGCTTTTCGGTATTATTTGTAGAATCTCAATATAGTTCTTTTGCTGCCGTAAGTGCATAAAGCACCAATACAAATCAATTTTACAATTCGCCGGAATGGTTATAGAGAGCACAGGATGAGGGAAACGTAGTTATTTTCCGAGGCCCTGTTCAGTAAGGATCAAACGTTCAATACTTAAATTTTTGTCACCATTTGGCGAAATACAATGGCGTTCAACCTCCTCTGTCCCGAAACTTTTACTTGATTTTCATCAATCGCGTAGATGTGCAAAGTAATGTGAACATGCATCGGAAAATTATGTCGTATCAAAATACCTGGGTCATTCCACGCCGATTCACCCAATTTTCGGAACATTTTGTTGCATTTAGTCTCCGATTTCGCTCATTCTGGGATGTGTTTGCTATGCATTAGTAAACAATAAATCTGAAGTATCAGCTTCTAATTTTGAATATAGCGGGATCTAGAGCTATTTTTCGAAATTGGATTTTTTCCAAAATTTGGAAATTCTCAAAATTTTAATTTTCACGCAGCTGTAACTTTTCTCTGCGTATTCGTTGCTCAACAAAACATTGCATGCAGCATCAGCTCGGCATAAAGGAACTATTGTATGAATTTCAATGGTTAACTGGCATGTAGAACGGAGCCACATGGCTTCAAAGATGGTAAAAAAATAGGGTTCGCGAAAAATTTAAACTAATCTCACAACTTTCTATGTTCTTGTTACCCGTAATAAGTATGATAATTGTGTTGCTGTTTATCAGTGTGGTTCACATCTTTGATCTTAAGCGGTAACCAGAATACAGAAAGCTACACCAAGCGTTCAAAAAACGTGATTTTTCAAAAAATGCCGAAATGGCTGTTTTCAAGCTTTGCTAGCTGTTTTCTACATGGCAGTTTTGACTCCAAATTAATACTGAAACTCAGAAACATGCTCAATTACTTGTAGAAGAAATTTGATCGGATAACCGATAGTTAAAGTGGCATAAATTGGCCAATTTTGATTTTGCACATTTTTTCAATATATGATGTCAATATTATAGAAGTAGTATGGAGAAGTAGCATTTTTAGTACTTGAAAACGTTAAGATGGTGTGCAGTAGGAAATTATTCCGTGATAGATAATATGTATAAAACTGATATATTGCAATAGAGCAAACTATGACTGTCGAAGTTCGAGTTTTGTTGGACTAGATATGCTTTATCAATCGACATTGTAATTTTGAATAGTAAAGTTTCTAAAAAATGCTCAGGATCCATTTATCTTACTGTTTTCTGAAGCAATCAGTCACTTTTAATAATTTCAACTATTCTAATTGGGTGAATGATCGTAGTGGAACGATTGACATCCGCCGAGTAAAGACGAGTAACGAGACCAACGCGGCAAGGAGAAGAAAGGGAGAGCACGTAATAACACATAACAGGCGCAGAGAGCCCTGATAAGTCGCACCATGAACGCGGAAAAGGAGTTAGAGGACCGTGCTACGGGTGCTGTCAGTTGCGCGCGCGGCACAAGTGAGTGAGAAAGTGTAAGAGGTACTGGCTGAAGTGGCCAGCGCGCAAAGGAAAAGAATGACAAGCGACGGTGTAAGCGAGGAAAGCGAAGCCCGACAACCGACGCTGCGAGAGAGGGAGTTAGGAGGGTGTCGCGGCAAGGGAGGGCAACTACTACGAAGGAGGCGAAGCAAGGGAAAGGAGAGCGGCGAACAAATGCGCGAGCGCGCGGGCAGAGGAGTTAGAGCGCGGACGCGGCAAAGAGAAGGAGCAACTGCACACGACCAATAGGGGCAAATCGATACCGACTGAAAACGCGGCAAAGAGGATGAGAGAGGAGCGACCACACGAGAAGGCGAAACTGCAACAAAATGAAGGTGCACCACGACGCGTTTATGACTCAAAGAAGAACACGGGGCAACACCGACAAGTTGAACAGACAGGTGATGACGGAGAGAATGAGGAGTTCATCGGAAAACGTCACCAATTATGGATCAAAGGATGAACAGAGACCACTTTGATCACATGTAATTTGAATGTCAACAGAACTAAGTTGAAAAACAGCTCAATTAACAAAATATATGATTGAAATTAGTAAAAGATAGATTGTAATCAAGACTTTGCAAGTTGAGACATTTATAGCATCACAGAATAATGAAATGCTATAAATTAGCTCATAGAAGCCAACAGATAAAAGAATCGGGGGGGAAAACTTGAAAGAAAAGAACAAGTACTTATTGCAAAATATAAAAAAAAACAATGGCTTCATTAGTCTTCATTTAACTATCTACCAAAAGAGATCAAAAACTTTTTCCATAAACGAATGGCGCGTGTATATTAATGATTCGAGTGAAAAAGTAAACTCAAAAAAAAAAAAAAAAAATAAAATAAAAAAAAGAAATAATCAAATAAAAAATGCATAAAAAAAAAAAAGAATCTATCAGGCGCGATATGCGCGAAAAAGTATCGTGTGTATTACCAATATAAAAAATCTCGATGATCAGAAAGCTTTTGGATCAACATCGTACGACATACGTGCTCAAGAACTTATACAGATGATAACAATAAATTTTTGAAAGATGATCCATAAGCGAGTATTTAATTTCTTCAAGGGAAAAAAAATAAAAACCAAAATTATTTATGAGAATCGCAATTAAGTAAAAAACAAGGACCACAAAACAAGCAAAATTTGGGCAGGGCACTTAGAAAAACGGATATAAAACATTAAATACAAAGCCAATAAATTTAAAAACATATAGCATTAATGACAAATATATAATGGAGGCAAATAGGACACTTGATAAGGGGGGGACATACTAACTAGGAAAATACAAAATCCAAAGGTCAATGGAAAAATAATGCATATGATGAAAAAGAAAAAAACTAATCTGATCAGACAGACACTATAAAGTCGCAAACAAAATAAACATACAAGCTTCCACAAACCAAATAAGACCATTAGTGCCAGTGGGGGGGAAAAAAAAAAAGTTTATCTCGAAGGCAAGGCTGATAATATTTAACTTGGCACTAATATTTATTAATTCTACATTAATAGACATGAAAAAATCATTATACAATCAAGGTGATTCAGATAAAGGTTAACACTGACAAGAATCTAATCGTAAGTGATACATGGTACTCTTTGACTGTGCCCATAGAAAAGGTCCAAGACAAATTGGAACAAAGACACGGAGCAATCTAAGTAAAATAATAATACTCTGATGCAAAACTTAAGGAAAATGTGAGATATATGTGTCAACGTATCCCAAGCTCCAACCTAAAGATTGTCCATTTTGATTTGACAATTATAAACTGCATAAGTTATGCTCAGGAAAACATAAAATAAATTTCTTAAGGAATCAATACTTCGAAAGAAAAATCCAAAATTTGGAATAAATGCATAATAATCTCAAACTTAATCCAATAAAATGAATAACAAAAAAATATGACAATGTATAGTAAATTAAATTTATATATTTTAAGAGATATCTTGGCCATTAAAATGAAAAACGGCTACTATCATCCCATAAAACTATGTCTCCACGGTAGAAATACCTGCTTATATAACATACTATACCGATTTTTGTCATCACTTAGGTGACATACTACAGCGTTTAGCATAAGCAGCAGATGATGCAAGAAAAAATAGCGCAGGCAACTAAACATTTTATAAATGTAATCATTTTACAAAAGTGAACAGTATAATGAAATATACTGCATACTATGCATGAATATCGAGCTACTAGTCTCTTCGCATCATACAAATAAAACAATAGCATATATACATGCCTTCATGAATGTATACTATTAAAACCCATTTAGAAAGATATTAAAAAAGCAACTAGGCGTTGTCTAAATACATTACAAAATCGCTCATATTTTAGTACAACTCACTAAGCAAAAGAGTAGTAAATTTAAATATGACCATTTTTGTGTGAATGAACGACCCACCTGTAAAATAGTCAGAAATAGTCAGTACCAAAGCAGAACGCTCATAAAAGCAGCTCAGCCTTCACAGTTAGAGCAAGTTCACATTCTCTTTGTGTGTGTTGTCACTAGCCGTGCATAATTAATAGAAATAATAAAACAAACTTCATAAAATATAGAGATTGCTTACCATGAGCTCATGATATATGTTCATGAATGTGTAAACTTAACATTTTATCGATGGCGATGGTGGCATATATGCAGCCAGTACTGATAAACATGCTCCATCTGTGGTTCGTAGACATGTGACGTGTGAATTGAGCTACAATCTGCCGTTATTTGATGCTTGCGCAGTAGTGATGTATGTCAATTTAAATAAAAGACGAGGTCATGATAAGGCATCTTTTGCTTGGTAGTTTAATTTACTTCACTCGTTGTAAATTTCTCTTTCATGTTAAATATTTTCAGTTGATTTCAAATCATCAGCATTTTGTCAAAGTTATTCTCTGCAATGCTTCCAATACTCATCAATTCGCTTTACTGCAAAAGTGTTCAAATTCCTTTCAAAAATTCTTAATGATCATCCCTTTCTACAAAATGCATTGCAGTCAGAAGATCATAGCCCTCGCCCCGTGGGAGGGGCGTTTTTCGTCCCCCTGGTGAATTTTTTGAATATCCTTAAAACGAACAAGCTATGACCACCAGATTTCTAGTAACTTACTTCATACTTTCTGCGCATTATGCAACTTTTGACCGAAGGAAAATAATTTTGGCACCTTTGTCGTGACATCTATCTTAAACTGTGAATGATTGGAATATTTTGGCTGAATTCGGTAGCCTATATTCACTTCTAATGTATAATGCGGCATCAATTCTTGATGAAATATATTGAGATTGTATAAAGAATTCTTCCTATCAATACAAAGATATTAACGAATGCAAAGTTTTTGAATTCGAAATTAAATACTTATTATTTAAGCACTTGATATTCAAATTTCAAATACATGGCTTTTAATAATCATCATTTTTTTAAACACCTTAACCAGATCTTTCAATTAGTGTATGTTTTATTAGCTCTTGATGTCCTTTTCCATTTCAAATAATGATCTAATGGAAATTTGTTAAAAATGGGCGGTTTCTAACCTTTGACCTTCACTTCAGCCTAGCGGTGACCTTAAAATAGAAATAATGCTGTATTTCTGAATCCCCTTTCAATGCCCTTTCGAATGATGTGTGGATTGGCAAAATTGTTAAAATAGTTTGGAGATCCGCCACCTTTCGCGGTCGGAAAAATACCTCACGGGGGCGAGGGATAACAGATAGATGTTTTTCGAGTTCTAGATTTACAAATAACATTGAATATAAGTTACAGATTGGTGAAGTGCATTAATTAATGCTTTTGCAGGCATTTCTTGGAGAGCGGCATACATGCACATGTCCAGAATTTCGAAAGGATAATGATTTGTGTATGCACCTCTGTTGGATATTATTGAGAAAGTTTCGAGTGCCAAGAACTGATCCATGTAAGTAATACAAGTTCATCGCTATTTTTTCATAATTATTGTTATTACATATAACCAACATATTGCATGCAATGTTGTAATAACTCATCAGCCTGCAAACAACGCTCCTATTAATTTCTCATATTCGACTTTTTCTAATTACATAGTTTTATCTCAAATATAACTTGCACTCTAAATAATCACCCTCTTCCGAACATGAAATTAAGCGCTTTCAGTCAGTATAATCGAGCTGGCATGTGTGTAATGTGAGGAGAGCACAACGATTAGAACTCTGGCCATGTGGTTTCATGATTTCATTTTCTATAATGAAAATATAGCAGTATGACAGTACTGTTTAAGAAGAGAAAGTAGTAAAGAATTTACAGAATTATTTGAAATGTTGTTGAAAAACATTAAACAGTGTCGTTAGTTAAGTGTCGTTTGAGTTTTATCGTCGTTTGTCGTTTTATTTCAAACACTGATCAGTCGCGAAGACACAATCCCAATTGAATACACTGATCAGTCGCGAAGACACAATCCCTATTGAATACATTGATCATCATTGCAGATTTCGGTTCTTCTATTCTCCCCCCCACATTTTCAGTTCACATTCACCTCTTCTCTCTCACCTAAGTGTAGTCTCATTCCATGACCACCGTCGCAAAAGGCGTTGAGTGTGTAAAATTCCTCTGGTTTGGTGAAAATTTACGACACTTGCTTTGTCGGTCACTGTGGAAAACAATGCCCCGAAGTTCAAGATCAAAACTGTGTCTGTATTTTGGCCTCGAATCTTCTGTTCTAAATAGTATCCAGGGGCCAATCCTTCATGCCAGGATTCAAGCTAAGAAATTAGCTAAGATTTATGGATTCCCTAAAAAACGTATGTCCTAAGTAGCAGCACCACTTGTTCAATCAATTTCTACCATGTGATATTACTTTAACACGGAGAGAACACATCTGGCCATGTGGGTAGCCTATTCAATTTTATTTCTATAAAACTGATATATCTATGTACATGTACATAAAAAGCTGGGTTCCAAAAACTAGATGTCCTCAAATTGGCATGTCCCGTAAACTACACTGTCTGAGCCATCAGAACATGAATCTAACCGATGAGCTTGGTGAGAAAACCTTTCTACGGTCGCAGCAATATTGAATCAAAACGTAATGATTGGTGATCAAAATCATCCAAATTGTGCTAATCCTACCACAAAATGTCCCGTAACCGACGCTTCCCTTCAATGATCAGATCAAATGTTAGATCAACATCAGCGTGTAGCAACGGAGTGCATGGGAGATGCATGTCAACTGAATTAGGGCAACTCTTTGCGATTTTATGTGCACCTTTTTATCTACAGTAGTGTGAAATATGCACAAAATGTCCCGCAACCGACGCCGTTTTTAAGCGTCGGTTACGAGACAGAATGAAAATCAGCTAATATGCATGCCTCACATCGCTTGTAAAACTGTGAATAGAACGGTCAAACTACAATTGTGATACACCATTCGGATGCTAAAAGCGTCAGGAATTCGAATATCTTAGCAGAAAATTTGCATCTCAATGTCCGTCTTCTACAGAAGGCAAAATCCAAAATGGCCGCGAAAAATATGTTTCCAAAGTGGGAGCAAGCTTTATTTGTACACGAAACACTGGATATTCATTAAAACATGTTTTGCATTAATTACCATTGGAGAACCTCATGGACAGAGGGCTCTCAGCTACTATGTTTTGAGATCCTTGAACGAATAGTTGAACCAAGCGAATATTAAGGCCTATTTGCAATTCATAAGTGGAAAAAGCAATCACCTTTTACTTAAATTGATGTCGATTATATGGCAACTTTGGTAGCATTGTCGATTTTTTTGCTGTGACATTATTCATTTGTGCTGCATTATATGCTATTCATATATTTCCATTTCGAAGTATTTTAAAGAATAACACATGAATTTTTAAATTAATCTTGTGACAGTTTGGTTTTCGCGGCCATTTTTGATTTTACCCTCTGTACAAAACGGAGATTTCTTCTTCTAACAGTTCGATCACATGTAGGTGGACAAAATTTTCAACTTAATCACGATTCCGACCTACAGTGATCCATTGGAAAAAGAGTTCGTTATACTATTGCACTCATGCCTGTAACTGAAGAACACACAACAACCATTTTACATGCAGTTTGCAACAGTGGTGGCTTGCTTTATTGATGCACAATTTTCGATGCCAGCAACCCATGAGTTAGATTAAAGCGAAGGGGCTCTAATAAGCACTACTTGTCCCGTAACCGAAGTTGACAAGTATCAAAATTTAATAAGAACTACAAAAACTTATTTCGTTTGGTCGACACATGCATGGATCTTCTTATAATGATCAACATCACACATTGAGACGAAAGAAATTACAAATTGCGATTTGAAATGTAAAAGGCAAATTTCACTCTGAAAGTGGGAGACAAATCCGGATTTTTAGAGTTAGGATCCCATTGGAATTTAGCCTAATGGGATGGGATTGTGACGGCGTGCTCAAACGCATTTTCAAATGGGATGGGAAAAATAGTATACATGAAAACTTAATCTCACAGATATTCTGTGCATTCACTTGTAGGTGATGAGCGACGATGACAGTCAGTCGGAAAGCGAATTCGATCATGCACGCAAACGTTAATTTCTTAAAGTCGTCAGTCATTATAATCATTGACGAAACATCCTTTCTGTCTTCAGAACTAAACTGTTCCAGCGCGTCAGTTTGGTGGAAATGCAAACCAATGCAAAATGTAATATTTCTTTTCATATTTAGACAAAATCGTCAGGTAAAATTTTAAGATGACAAACTTGAGATGCAATGATAAGACAGAAAACGTCTACGTTCTTGTAATAGTGGAATTACATTAGATTATTATTGACCATTGGAATTCAAATGGTCATGTTTCTGCCAAGCCATGAATTCTTCTTGGTGATCTTACTGGTGACCAATACTGAAAATAGGAAATGTTAGTGAAATTTTCGAGTAATGGTTATCCTCAGGAATTTGTGGAAGCGCCGTTGCGTTTACTCATGCGAATAGCAAACTGGATTGCTCACGCGTGACGTCTAAAAGTGCCCCTTTGTGAATGAAGAACATATGCGTCGATATTTGTCTTTTTCAGTAATCTTGGTTCCTCAGAGCTTTTCGTCCCGTGGTCTTATTGAAGACTGGACCTACAGGTTGTCCTTATGAGGCTGACAAAACTTAATGTGTGCAGGAAAAGCTTATGTATGCTTGCTCAATTATTCATTGAACTCAGACATTTCTCTTTTTTGTCAGCTATACTAATTTTTGCTTTGGCACCATTTCAAGGATATGATTTGTACACCTACTATTGAACGTTTTCAGTAGCATCAGTCTCCATGTATTTCTTGCCTCAGTGTTCATATTGTCTATTCTTTTCTCAAAGCAAAATCCGTCGCGTCCAGTGAGTTATGTTAGTGATTCATCATTCGTTTAACATGAGATCCTTCCTTGTACGATGCTTGCCATTGTGTCGTTTATAGAGCCAGCGTGATATCAAAAAAAACTAATGCAAATTTGAAAATGGTCTTCTGCTCTTTGAAAGTGTGCGCTATTGCTGTGACAGATAATGCACAGTGTGCTTGCGAGCTTGATGAGCGTTCACCCACCGTATGTATATCATATAATATGTATTACCAGTCGTAGATTGTAATTCTTTGGCAACACTCTAAGCAGAGATAACATAGATTAGAGAACCTCTCTTCTATAAAAGATTAGATAATCTTTTTACAATTTGAGGCTCATTTAGGTCTACTTTCAATTTCGTGGTGTCGCGCCACGAAACAGCGATTTTTGAATGCTCTTACAAATTTTTGCAACATCTAATATTTTTATCAAGAAATTGCTTACTCGGAAATGCGCTATTACAGAGCATTTGTCAATATGGATGCGATAGATTGCTCTGGATGCTTTCGTGACCAAAAGTTTTCAATTTGTAGATCTTAGTTTTTGTTAATAATAATGTCAACTGTAAAGCAAAGGTTTACAAGTGAAGGTATTGTAATTACTAAAGATAATATTTCCCGAACCACATAACACAATGAAATCATTGTTAACTACATGGATTTACTACAGTTCTATCGATATTTATATTTGTCTCTTATGTTTTATGTACGATTTCGATTTCATCGATTATGATATTTTACG
The DNA here is from genome assembly GCA_907163375.1 of Prostheceraeus crozeri. Classification (NCBI taxonomy): domain Eukaryota; kingdom Metazoa; phylum Platyhelminthes; order Polycladida; family Euryleptidae; genus Prostheceraeus; species Prostheceraeus crozeri. The sequence goes on from CAJQUW010016065.1 coordinate 182,411, forward strand.
AATTTTCTCAAATATCTAAAAACACTGGCAGGTTTGATTCAGCAAAAATGAAACTTGTTAATACTTGTGTTATCAGATAGCAATGATTGGAATATTCTTTGGTATATGCTAATTATGAGAACTATTATATTTTTTATTCCTTTGATTGGTGCAATACTGAAAATAAATCGAAATAAGAGAAAACTTCGGTTATATGTGGCCACGCTTGTTCACTAAGCAGAATACACCAAGAATGTGAAGTACATCCACGGGACATGCGTTATAAAGGAAGTTAGCATTAATCATTAAGAGACAATAAAGTCATAGATATGAAAAATACGCGTCTTGTCGGGACTCTAAAATGAAAAATTCATGTAAAATCTAGTTAATCTATCAATGAAAGTAAATAGTAATACTGAATAACTTAAAATTGACAGTAAAAGAATAAATAATAAACAATCCTGTGCATGTAATCCTAGAAACTCAACTAAGTCGGAGAAGGTGATATTTTACGAATTTTCTGAAATATCTAAAAACACTGGCAGGTTTGATTCAGCAAAAATGAAACTTGTTAATACTTGTGTTATCCGATAGAATAGTCTTTGGTATATGCTAATTATGAAAAATATTATATTCTTAAGTTAAACTTAAGGTAATGCCGAAAACTATAAAGTATACATAATTAGTTAATGAAAAGGTGTGAAATATTGAAATGAAATATTTTTAGTCTCATGAGAAAATCTGTCGACTACTGTGCATGGGAGCGTACCTGTATTTTTGCTAAGTGAAATCGGATACTAAATTCAGAAAATAACATGTCACCAGAATTATGGAACAGACTTGATTTTGATTCATGTATGGAGAAATCACGCTTGTCCTAAAATTAACTCCATCTTAAATAATATTTTGCATTGCGATTGAATTCCAGAATAGTCTTTGTGATGCACATGTCAAGTTCAACTTGGTTATTGGTGCCCTCTGCTTCACTATTGTAAATTAAACTTCTCACGTCATTTTCACATAAACTGGTTTTATCCATGAAGTTTTGCGCCATGATATATTGTTGAATTGAACCCACCTTTCCCCAGTTAATTGACGCTGTCTAGCCGCGCCGCACGTACTCAATGACATTGACTGAATCCTTCTCTGATTGTGAACACACCTATCTATGCAGGTGAAATTGTGTCTGCCAACAGAAAACATAATATTATCAAATGACTATCATTGTAAATCAAAAAGATTTCAAGAGATGCATGTAATTGATGCTATACTATTTCATGCATCGAAAATTTTGATTACTTGAAATGGAAAACTTCGTACAAGATTGTTGTTAGGCATTAGTGAGATTCTTAAACAACTTGCAATTGTAGTTCGGTCTGTAGTTCGTCACTGCTGTAACAAGAAAAGAGTTTGAGGATGTGCCTCCAAGTTTTAATTAAAATGGAAAACAAATAAAAAAGGAGAAAGGTCACATTGGAATACATAGAATGACAGCGACCGCAGGTGTCCGTGCGTCAATCGCAAGTTATAGACAGTAGTACACTGAAGTGCTCGTATTGCAAATGTGGATTGTCAAGATCCTCGACTTAGAATCCCATAACCGACGTCAAATGTCCCTCAGCAAGCGCCAGAATCTTAAAATTGATTCTATATCAGCATTTCACAAACGGCGCTGTGCTTTTCACTATTTTATGTTCCCGCCGCTAGAGCGAGTCTCTGGTGGTAACGAGGCCAAAATGAGACTTTCTCAGAATCACAGAATTAGACAACTAGACTCCGCTCATTCAGTGTTCCTAGAAGGGATCTCAAACAATAAGCTATCAGCCGGCTTTCGGATCACAGCCAGTGAGTGGCGTGCGTGCTGTGACATCACTTCGGACACACCAAAACACACATTACTGTCTTGCTACATTCAGTGCATGCAATGAGAAATGCTGAGAAGAGGTGAGTGAAATCATCAGATGAACGAATTTTCGCACGCCTGGCCATCTTCTTTAACAATGATCGGAAGGACTAACATTATGGAGAAAACTTATGCTCATTGATCTGAATTCTTCGAATTTGAATGAATCGTGGCAATCGCAGCACTTTGATAGAATTTACAGTAATCCGCAAGCAACGCATGACTTATTTCCTATCTCTATAAGGTATGAGGAATTCTTTTTTGCCCACTTGCTAAGTTCCAGCGTCTGCCATCGTTTTGAATTAGTCTTCACTTCTAGTTGACTGAAAGAGTTGAACAATCTAATTCCATGATTAGAATGATTTACAACTTATGGCTACTATGAATCTGCGAGTCTGCCGAGTTCTACCGGATTCCTCTTCTTGTTGGCATTTAATGTCTTCAAGTCATTACCTATCATGCTCGTGTACCTTTGTGTATGAAATTAGACGCATTCAAATTTAGTAAGCCTCCTGATGTCCACAAACACAACATTTTGGCCAATTTTGTTATCATTTAATCACATTTTCACATGCATTACCCGTCAGAAATATGGCAACACATGCACATGATAGGAAATGACCTGAAGACATTCCATGCAAAACATTTTGACTCTAGGCTTAGCACTTTTCACTTTATAAACGTTTCGTAGGTGCAAATGTATAAAGAGATGGAAGTAAGTATTGTCCGTCATCATCTTTATTGCCTGGGCCTTGCTTGCTCTCTTAGTGACATACTGCAATAATGATCAAGATACTATTTTGTGCAGCAAACAGCACATAAATATCGTTCACACTACGTTCAGTCGCTCAGAACATTTACACAGACAATGAAGACAAAAGATAATAGATAATGCGAATCAGCGACCAATTGAGCCATTGTCAGCATCCAAACAGATGCATGTCAGAACGCAGATAATACAGCGAATAAGAAAAATGATGTCATTAAAAATGAATGGACAAAAATGAAAAAGTGTATGAATAAGTCAAGACAAAGCATAAAACTAACTATAAAAACAAATATAAAAAACCCAAAAATATGTACGATGATATTATACACACAAAAGCAATGAAATAAGTAGCATTTCAAAATACGATAAATGATAAAAATCGATCAATTAAAGAAATGAATTGGAAAATTACAGAAAAAAATAAAATAATGATACTGTTGACATACAGGACGGAACAAACGAAAACGAAAACAGAACTACAACTGAAGAATGTTATAACAACCGAAGTATAGACAATCTATCTTTTTGCACACACAAATCAGGCTTTTGAAAACTTTTTATTCCATCCGTACTGTGTGATTGAACGTAGTGTGAACGATATCTATGTACTATTTGCTGCACCAAGTATTATCATGATCATTCTTGCAGTATGTCACTAAGATAGCAGGCGAGCCCTGGCAATAAAGATGATGACAGACTTTTCACTTAATCAAAAACCAGGTCGTAAATCTCGTTTTCACCGAAAATCTCACTCTGCTTCCCATTGGATTTACATGTGTCTTTTCTTTGAACTTGAGAAAAACAGAAACCGGGTAGAACTTGGCAGACGCGCAGATTCGCAGTAGACAAAGGGTGCACATTATTCTGTGAAAGTCTCATCTCCGGCTTAGTTCCCTGCAAAAATTCGTGCTGACGACCGGACTGGATCCATTTCATGATGGCAGCAGGTGATGTTGACGAACTTCAAAGTGATAAAAAGTTCTTAGGACAAATTTTGACCAAAAATTAGGACTTTTAGCTGGACTTGCCCATATGCAAAATGTGTTCCAGAGTTTTGGTGTAATTGTAATTTCGATCATAATTGTACAGTAATTGTTGGATTGCATGTAATTAGTTGCATTTTCTGAGCAATTGGTACAAATGTGATGTAGGTCTTTACTTGTAATCTCGAATCTCTATATCTTAGAATCTGAGAAAATTTTGAACACGAGAACTCGAGATACAGAAACGATATCGAGATTGGGCATGACCCATTGAAGTTGCTTTATTTCGTATATAATTGTCAGCGACATCCGTATTGCAGTTTTGTTGTAGACCTCTCAGAAAGTAAACGTAGCCAAGGAAAACCGTTTTAGTTTTCACGTTTTTCAATTTCCACACATAAAAATCAAATAAACGACAAAGCATGTGTCTATGTCCCATTATCAGCAAAATATCTGATAATCCTCTTCAATACTTCAAAGTTATCAGCACAGTTAATGATCTTTCCTTTTTTATTTATCATCAGCTGTAAATTCACTCAGTCGCAGCTGAGAGCAGAGAAAACACCGTGTTGAAAATTCCATTTGCTACCTTGCTAGCTTCTGAAAAGTTCTTTGTTTGAGCTTTTAGCTTCTTAAAATGACCTAAGAGACAAGCAGATCACAATTTTTTATTGCAATTTTGATACTCTACTTGTCTAATGTCCATGTATCGATCACACGCACGTCTAATTCTGTATAGAACAGCGGAAGTTCGTCTCATTTCATAATAACATTAATGTGAGGAAATCATTTGTTATTCAATTAGCGAGAGTCAGTTGATGGAATAGTAGCTTCCCTAATTTACGCATCTTGTGTATGCATCCAACTACATGTTGTCTTACTACTGACGTAAGGATGCACAATACTCAGTTAATTAGTAGATGACGTTCTTTCTTCTTTGCCGTCTCTCTCACATCATGTTGTTGCCAAGGTTAAATGGGAGCGAACTGTGTTAGAAAAGATTTTCCCGACACTTCTTATGCGAATATGTGATCTTCACATAGAGAAAGGGTATTCTGACATTTGCTGTACTGCGCATTTGAGTAGAGATTGTTCCATGCTTTCTTGTATATCATATCAATTCAAATCATTGATTGCAATTTGATTGTTCTTTTCAATCAATTAATTGAAATTTAGCATTCGTGAACAATCAATTAATTGCAATTGAAATTGGAATTACTGAACAATCGATTAATTAATTGGCATCAATCAAGAATCCTATAAACAGAGACTGGACAACTCACAGGATGGCCTTGATATTTGTTGTAGGCCTTAATAGCTGTTGAATAATGAATGAGCTCCCAGAGATTAGAACCGTGTGTGCGTGAGTCGCGTCTTGCTGTCGATGAGGGTAGTGAACTTTTAGGCTTCTTCATGATCAAATGCTACGTGTCAGATAGGTCTTTCATTCGATATTAAAGAGGCATAAAAATTTTCCACTGAGTATGTGAATGATGTAGACCTAACTTTAGCATAATTGTGTAGAAATTCATCGAACAGAAATTTCACTATGAGCAGAGACTCTGTTGTAACAGGAACTTGCAATCAATTAATTGATAATTGAAATATCATGCAATCAATTAATTGACATTGGTATTTCTGCGCATTCGATCAATTGAAATTATTGATGATCCCTGATAATAAGCAAGGATAGATTTCCCGATGACTTTAATCTTGAATTAATGCACAGGCAAGGGTTATGCACTCGATTATTGGAGTTACAGGGACTTCATGATATTGGATCAGTTCCTAAAAATCGCCGAGCACGCCCTTGCAAACATCATCCGCGAATCAGTTTGCATTGATGAAAGTCAATTTGATTTTACAAAATGGCGAAGCACAATTATATATCATTACCAACATCAGGCAATTGCAAGAAAAAACACATTTGCACAAAGAAAGATCTCTACGCCATGTTTGTTGACCAAGAAAAAGCCGTTGAAAAAGTCTCCAGGCGTGTTTTACGGTGGTCAATGGGAAGCCAGGAGTTAACGAGCGGATTGCTCCTCGTCTAAGCGATAGTAGTTGTATATTGTAGTTTCGACTGTAGTGTGCTGTGTCAAGACACGAAGTAAAGTGTTCGCAGTCAATGTCCGGCTGCATCAGGGTTCAGTTCTGAGCCCACTCCTATTTGTCATCGTCATGATGGAGGCCATGTCACAGCACATTCGACGAGGATGCCCTCAAGAAATTGTCTTCTACACAGATACCCTTGGCGACCTGAAACTCCGCTACACATGCTGGACGACATGTCGGAAAGACCTAGGTGCTTATCAGTTGAAGTCCCCAAACCCTGCAAAATGACATAGGAAGCTTCCCATGCGCTGTGTGCAGGAAGGGAGTTGGACGGTGCGCGATTGACTGTAGAAGCTGCAAGTTGTGGGTTTGCAAGAGGTGCACGAATTTGGCCGCTCAACGTGATGACCCATTTTTAAGTGTCGACGATATTGGGGAGAGGAGCTTCCTGCAAGGATTAATGAGACAAAAATGCGAAGACTCTATTGAAGGGGTCGATGCCTTCTGTTACCTGGGTGATCGAATATGTAATTTCGGAGGTTGTTGTGAGGCTATAAGAGCTCCGAGGCGCCTGGGCTGGAAGAACTTCCACGACCTTTGCCTATCCTTGCCAATGTGAGTATCTCGCTGAAACTCAGAGGTCAGGTATACTTGGACTTCATGCACTTGGAGTGTCATTTTGCATGCGTTGGAGACAGGGCCCATAAAAGCTGATGACCTTGTTCGCCGGTTGAGAAATGAGAACCTTACGATTTCTATGCGGTCTCTTCCGCTATCTTCCGATGGATGTGTTCCATCAGTCCAAGTGAACACCGTTCCATGGTTAAACAGAGAGGCATGCTGCTTCTATATGACCTAGCATCAGTCCTACACCAAAATCGCTTGCGATGGTGTGGTCACTTGCAGCGGATACCGTTCTGAAAGTGGCCAAAGAGAATCTTAAGTTACGAAATGACAGGACCGAGTACCAGAGGTTGCCAGAGAATGAGATGATGGCAGAACGTTCCCATCTCAGTGGTAGACGATCCCCAATTCAGTAGCTGGCACGGGTCGCTTCCAGACTTTACTGTCTTGACCAACTGCCGCGTAGTTCTGAGGGATGTAGCTGGAATTATTTTGGAGTCTTCACGTACGTTGGATGAATGGAAGCGAGAGAACTTCAAGGCGGTTCGACAGCTTGATACCATGCGTTCTGAGGTGGCTCAACACGCTCACGGTTACTCACATTCGGTGGACAAATTAATTGAAAAGGAGAGCAACTGCAGGAAGAGTGATCAAGGAAGACTGGTGGATCAAGAAGCTATCCTCCTCTAATGGCATCAAGCACTGTATTAGCGATTTTTGGTTTGAATAACTTAGACTTCCATTTTCATTTCTTGCTGATATTTGTCATTACCAGAGTTGGAAAAGTCGGAATTGGAATTAATTCCGATCCGGAATTATTTCCATTTTTCGTCGGAATTGGAATTGGAATTGGAATTGGAATTGACCTTGATAAACCTCAATTCCACTTTTTCGATAGACCTGTGATGAATCTACATGTATTTGTACAAAAATTTAAATCACAGTGCTCGGCCGTTGTGTTAACTGCACGCAAGGATAAGAGAGAGATAGATCGACAGAGGTATCTTTATTCTATAGTTGAATAGAAGGGGAACAGCACACAGGAACGAGGATAGGATAAGGGCACATGGGTGAGATTGAAACGAACAAAGGTTAGATGCATTAACATAATACACAATATGCGACATGCAATTATCGGAATTGAATCTTATTATGGAATTGGAATTGAATTGAACTGTATCGACTGGAATTGGAATTGGATTTGGAATTGAAATTTCTGCTCCGGCATTGGAATTGGAATTAAAAAAAATTAGTGGAATTTTTCCAGCTCTGGTCATTACTTCTCCTTCTTTAACATTATGGTTTCCTATTATTTCATGCTAGCGGTCTCTATACGCTATTGGTTAGATGTCGTACGATTTCTATGCTGTATAGTCTTTGATGCTGCACTTCATGTCAAATGAATTGTGTTACAACTGTTCATGACCAGTCTGATGTGTGGACGGTCTTTCATTCGCCTGCCGATGACTGGCTGGACCGGTCGATAGGCCTCCCACAATACGTTGCTCATTTAGCCAACAACTGGTTTTGTGGCTTCTCTCAATTGAAATGAATCACTCTAGCCCAGTGTTTCTCTAACTTTTTATCATCATTCACCACTTGACAGTTGGCATCTCTGTCGCGTACCACTACATAATACTTTGGAAATTAAGAGCAATAATTATGGTAAGGATGGACGTTTAGTTAAGATGATGAAAATTGATGCTGTTGAGAATTGATAAATCTTAGACTACATGCACTGCATGGAATCTTTGCAATCATTGTAAATTAACAAGCTGCCATAATAAAACCAAGAGCTGTATAGTTTTCAACCACTGTAGAAAGCCAGATAATAATTTCTATCATGTACCATTTTCCTGATTATGAGAGATTTATAGTTAGTCTACATCTACTTTATATTAGCAATCTATTCATCGATTGCGCGACAGAGGTCGGGTGAGAGTGATAGACAGAGGGGAAGATTGTATGGTATTGTATTTGATTGGCGCCGGCCGCCAGCAAACTGATATATTTTTTATGACGTATGCGAGACACAACGTTAGTATGTCACTTCACGGCTTGCGCTGATTGCGATATGGATGTGACTGTGCACAATGAGTCGGAACCGTAGATATTTCACGAGTCACTGCCAGAAACAGCTCAGCTGAACTTTCAATTTTCCAAAACAGCAGAAAATGATTTGGATGGCAAAATTAGGTGTGGTATATTTGCAAAAAATTGCTACATGCAGAATGTTTCACGCGCAGCACCTGAAACGCCTCCACGTGCCACTAGTGGTGCGCGTGCCACAGTTTGAGAAACACTGCCTAGTCCATTATTTTCTGGAAACACTCTAGTGTCCAAACAATGTGTACATCGGACGCTTTCCATCTGTATTCAAAATAAGAATGCTAGAATAATAGGATATTAACGATATTTGCTATTATCAGTTTAGTGTCACATAAATGAAATGTCCGCCTAACGTTAGTCATCATGTTATTCAGATTACAAGACGATTACTGGTCATCAAATTTGCGAAAACTGTAGCGATTTGCAGAAACGATGATGTGTGAATAAAAATATTGGCGTCCTGTTTGACATATTTGAATAAAATGAGAATTTTATAGGCTATAACTTCAATAAGTGTTATGTAAAATTCGCGTTTAATTCTTCATAGCATCTTCATAGCACCTACTGAAGTTTTATCTTGCAAAATTCTCATCTTATTCAATTATATGTCGTCTTCAGATCGAGTCCGAGCCTGTATATGTGGAAACTCGAACGGTTGGGCACCGACCGCAATTTTTTAAGATGATTTTCCAGGTCCCATGTAAGGACAGATTTCCAAGTAATATTAAGATTCAGTTTTTGCGGAGATTACGTTCATGTGATCGAAAAGTATTTGATCAATTTCAAAAAAGATTTTTTGCAAATTGCTCGTGTGTTTATATATGCTACCGATTTGGAATCTCAAACTTCAATATGCAAGTTGTATGAAATTTTTAGGATATCAAAAGAATGAAAATATAATTACAGGCATCTTTATTAAACGGAGACAAAGCTGATTATGAAGGAAATTTCATGAAACGCTTTATAATGCAGGTATTCATACAAACTTTTGGATATATTGTCTTGGCTACTTTTCATTATTTGATTGTAGTTGAATATTGTAGCCAATATAGAATGATGATGGTTTTATTTTCTTTTTCTTATTTCTTACTATTAATTTCAGTTAACATCCGTTAACTATCTTCAGGTAAAAAGGAAGGAAATGTGGTCTAGTATAAAATTTAAAATTCACACCGACGTCTATATATGTCATAATAACATAATATTGAATACAAAGGGGGAAGGGCTATGGAACAGGTAGTATTGGGTTACATAGTACCAATAGCATCTTAATGATGACCTGACTAGATATGAAAACAAAGGACATAGAAATGGACTAGCAATACAAAGGCTTGAGACATGCACATATCATACAAGTATAAAAAATACAAAGCTATAAAATGGAAGAAGGTAAGAGGTGTGAATTAGAAATTTGATACTGTTATAATGTAATACATTGTCATGTTTTATTATTTTTACATAATAGAAAATATTTTTAATCAAAAAGAAAATCTGCATAATTGTTGAGCTCGATTTTGCTGTTAATTGTTGGTTTCATTTTTCTAATGTAATATGCTTCACGAAGTCTTAGGTTTGATGAATCACTATCGTGGGAAAGAATGGTTGTGGAAAAGTTGTAACTGTGACATTTCTGAAGATGGTTATACATGGAAGACTTGCTGTTTGTTTTATGCTCACGGCAACGGATATGTAATGGTCTTATGGTGCTTCCAATGTAGAAGTTATCACACTTATCACACTTTAGCTGATAAATTACACATTTCTGATTACAGATATTGTTGTTGTTAATTGGGCAATTTCTTAAATGACAATCCTGGTTTGATTTAGGCTGTTTCAATACACTTCTAAGAGTTCTTGATCTTCTTGTTTATCTTACGTTCAAGTTTCCTCGACGAAAAACATTTTGTAGTTGTTTATCCACTTTCTCAGAAATAAATGGAAAATTGAAGTAAAAATAGTGTCTTTCTTTCTCCCTTCTGTTATTTGGTTTATGTGTTTTACGATAATTGTTGGTGTTGCGAATGATATTTTCGGTATACATGTTTAGTCATAGAATGTCATTGAAATTGTCTATGTGTCTGTTTTGAGTTAGATTATTGGAACATCGTTCTGCGATTCTTGTTTTTTCGTTTCTAATGAAGTTAATTTTGTTAGTGTATGGTACATGTGAGATGTTTTTCGTCGAGAAAACCTGAACGTAGAAGTGTACTGAAACAGCCTAAATCAAACCAGGATTGTCATTTAAGAAATTGCCCAATTAACAACAGCAACATCTGTAATCAGAAATGTGTAATTTATCAGCTAAAGTGTGATAAGTGTGATAACTTCTACATTGGAAGCACCATAAGACCATTACATATCCGTTGCCGTGAGCATAAAACAAACAGCAAGTCTTCCATGTATAACCATCTTCAGAAATGTCACAGTTACAACTTTTCCACAACCATTCTTTCCCACGATAGTGATTCATCAAACCTAAGACTTCGTGAAGCATATTATATTAGAAAAATGAAACCAACAATTAACAGCAAAATCGAGCTCAACAATTATGCAGATTTTCTTTTTGATTAAAAATATTTTCTATTATGTAAAAATAATAAAACATGACAATGTATTACATTATAACAGTATCAAATTTCTAATTCACACCTCTTACCTTCTTCCATTTTATAGCTTTGTATTTTTTATACTTGTATGATATGTGCATGTACTTACAACTTTGTTTTCATATCTAGTCAGGTCATCATTAAGATGCTATTGGTACTATGTAACCCAATACTACCTGTTCCATAGCCCTACCCCCTTTGTATTCAATATTATGTTATTATTACCCACCCTGTGACATGATATCTATGATTTACCGGGCAATATTGCAGATAAAAGTCATTACAGGCTTTATAATTTATAATTCATCAGATTAAAATACATGTACGACTGGACAAGGGATCATGAATATTCGGACACGTCCGTCATAATTCCTGTTCAGTAAATATTAACATTAGAGTATAACGCTCAAAGAAGTTACACAATAACACTGTATCAGTTATTAATGTTAATGGTGCAACTAGAAAATAGACAGTTACTAAAAATGCGTTCCGTTGATTGTTCCGTTTTGACCATATTAACATTTCTGTTTGACTGTTCACAATATTGAGGTTCATGTTCTTGTATTGACATACTTTCAGACAAGGCGTTTGACATTTCTTGCTTTTTGCTTGACTCAATTTGTTTGATATACCTCTGAACACTGTCTTGTCTTTTATGACCAGTTACTGCTTGAATTTCGGATATTGAAAATCCTTTATTTGCCAATTGGGTGACGCATGTTGCTCTCACACAATGATTGGTATAAAGTCTTGATAAATTTGCGTTGGTGGAAATAGTTTTCATCATACTACCAAGAGTATTCTTACCCAATACTTGTTTGGGATAGTACCAATATTTGTCGGAATAGTTGAAATGTTTCTTTTCGAGAGGAAATAATACTTCAACGTTGGGAGGGATTTTTGAGAACTAAAATTTGATTGCTTCTACTGGACAACGTTTTTTCTGTTGAGGTGTTGAATAAATGAGGCTTTGCTTGTTATTGGAATAGCTTTTTTCAACAACCGAGCCCTTTGTATTTTTGGAGAAAGCTGGTATTTCTAAATCCGCATATTCTATTCCGCACTCGTCCGTGTGAATTTTGAGATTTGAAATTTTTAATGTTCTTATCCATTCTCTCCCACGATACCCCTTGTGATAAAGAATATTGAAAAACACTTCCTCTTGAAGTTTTTTAGCGTTTGATCTGTCAAAATATGTTCCAGGTGCTTCTAGATCTTTTTTGGTAATGATTTGTAGCTGTTATCATTGCATGACGCCGGAGATTTGAGATACTTGCTAGCCATTGCAGACAGCATATTGTTGGCAGGCTTGAATTCTCTGTCTGTCATGATATTTATTTGTCGATTCCACGGGGCTGATGTAAGGTATCGATTGATAGCTGCTCGTATGCAACCGAGAGTGGCTGGAGCATAGTAAGTGTTGTCATCTTTCTTTAACGATGAATAGAATAATCTGAGATACTGACTGAGATAACGCAACGGCATGCTTTCGATGGTATTTGGAAGTCCTTTTGAATTCAGATAGTCTTTGAATTTAGTTGAGTAACACAGTGTCTGGGAAGAAGTCGATTTCGGAACTTCGTCCTTTTCCATTTCATCAAGCGATTGGACTGTGATTTCGTCTAGATCATGAAATTCTGGAATTTCGACATGTAAATCCAAGTCAACATCTGTTAATAGACTGTCCAAAAAGTTGGTATCATCTTTCTTCAGGCCTGTCCATTGATTCCATTGATCCTGATGGTCAATAAATGGGGACAAATCTTGAAGAAAGTGTAACTTTTCTGTACTAGCACCAGAAATCATACTTTGTTCAAAGTTATTGATATGGAGCATTCTAAGTCGTTATTAACAACTGTTCTTTCTTCTCTTTCTCGTCTACCTTCTATGTACTTACTTATTTAGTGGAATGAATTCAAAATACCATGGACGTGTGAGGTATAGAAATTTAATAATACCATTTAAACCACTGACATCAGTAGTATCACTGAATACATAATAGCCATGATATCTAGCGGGCAATATTGCAGATTCTGGCGGGCAATATGGCAGTCCATTGAAATAGAACGGACTTTTGCGGGCAATATGGCAGTGAGGGTAATAATATCGATACAGCCCGTAGACATCGGGCGATAATGCAAGCCCTTGGGCAGCTGCGCTGCCCTCGGGCTGTATTGCATTATCACCCTCATTTACAGGGCTGTATCTATATATTATTGTTTGTCTAAATAGACTCATAGATTTCTTCCTTTCCGGGAGTTATTTAGTTAACTCCCGGAAAGCTAAATTTCTATGATATAAAATCCAAACTGTGTTAGTTACTATGATACCATTAATTCTACACTAAGAAATCTGGTTTTCAAATCCATTAACATCGTAATTCATTGATTCATTTATCTATTTCCACATAACGAATCCGGGACGATGAATCTAGACGACGTGATATTCAATCCTCTTGTTGACTTTTCTGTTGATTTTGTTGGAGATTTTGACCCAAATTGTTTGGCAAAAGAGGATGTGGAGAAAATGTTGCAAAGTGGGATAAACTTGCAAGACCACCAATCAATTAATTCCTATTATGAAAAGGGGAACGACAAACATGATGTGACTGAGAACTCCTCTAGAAGATTCGCTACAGTTAATGTTGAGTCACAAATTGATAATGCTCAGGCAACATCCGTGAAAAGAAGGAATGTATGGGTTAAGAACATTTTCAACACATGGTGCGAGGAAAAAGTCAAAGCGGGTGAAATTGACAGTCATTTGCAACAACTAGAACATTTCAATAATGACGAAATAAACGACTATCTATCCAAATTCATACTCGAAGTCCGAAAGCAAGACGGAACCTTTTATCCACGGGAAAGTCTGCTTTCTATTGCTGCAGGACTTCAAAGTATTGTAAGAAAAGAGCATCCAGAAATCAATTTATTCAACTCTTATAAAACAAAACGCTTCACTGACGCACTGGATGCATCAATGAAAATGTCAACATCATCACTGCCACCAAAGAATTGTACAAAGCACAAACCGATCTCAATTTTTGACGAGGAAGAAATTGTTAAGTCAGAAATTCTTGGTGGAGACACTCCAGAGAGATTAACAAGAACATTATTTTATCTGAATGGCATCAACTTCGCACTGAGAGGTGGCGAGGAGCAGACGAAGTTGACAATCAACCAGTTTCAAATTGACTCAAGAAATGGTGTAAAGTGTCTTATATACAGCCCAGTAACTGGGAAGACGTGCAATAGAGGTCTGAAAGATAGAAGAAAATGTCCAAATGAACGTTGCTATTTTCACAACGAAAACGACAAATTGAAGCATGTCGAACTGCTCGAGAATTTTTTGTCTGTTAGACCTCCCAATGTAGACCGCTTCTACTTGTATCCATCAAAACATTTGAAGACAACGTCATATTGGTACACCAGCAGACCTCTTGGTAAGAATGTAACGAGCAAGATTACAACACTGATTTGCAATGAAGCAGGAATAAAGGAAATAACTAACCACTCATTGAGGGCGACATGCGCAACAAGAATGTTTGAAGGAAAGGTGGATGAGCGGATCATAATGGAGCGCACTGGGCATACGTCAGTCATGGGAGTCAGAACTTACAAAAGAACGTCTGATGTCCTTATAAAAGATAGTCAATTGTCTCTCCATCATTCACAAGTGACAGTTCCCAGCCAAGATGCATGTTCATCCAAAATTATTGATAGAGACAGCAACTCTAAACAGTTTAAGCTTGGAAACTTGTATTTCTCAAATTGCAAAGCAACGAATAATTTTTATGGTGGAGGTGAACCAAATTGTAATTGACTGCTTTTGTGCACGAAAGAATGTTAGAGGCGCGTTGATGTTTGGCCCACGTCGTTCAACAAATGACAGTAAGCATAGAAAGAAATAGAACAGTGTTCATGACAGATTAGTCGTCCTATATAACTGTTTAAATACGTTATAACAGAGTGGAGCTAAGATATGAATTACTCATGATCCCAAGTTTGCAACAGCAATGAACAAACTAAAATTTTAATTCTCCTTTTGGCCTCGTTAAAAGAAGCCAACCGTTTGCTCCTTTTCTTGTGACGTCATCTCGGTATACTGGAGCATGGCGTGCACCTACACAAATACTTATGAAATTACTTAAATGAATTACTTGTAATCTAGGCCACAGCCACTGAACCAAATAAATCAGAGAGACAAAAACTGTTCCTGTCACTACCTGTAACTCAAAGGAAAACAAACAGGGTTACTGTGCAAGAGAGAATTAGTTCGCCAATTAAGTTCTATTGCTACTTTAGACTAATTAATTCTCTCTTGCGCAGTAACCCTGTTCGTTTTCCTTTGAGTTGCAGGTAGTGACAAGAACAGTTTTTGTCTCTATGATTTATTTGGTTCATTGGGTGTGGCCCTAGATTACAAGTAATTTCATGTGCTGGTGCACGCCATGCTCCAGTATACCGAGATGACGTCACAAGAAAAAGAGTAAACGGTTGGCTTCTTTTAACGAGGCCAAAAGGAGAATTAAAATTTTAGTTTGTTCATTGCTGTTGCAAACTTGGGATCATGAGTAATTCATATCTTGGCTCCACTCTGTTATAACGTATTTAAACAGTTATATAGGACGACTAATCTGTCATGAACACTGTTCTATTTCTTTCTATGCTTACTGTCATTTGCTTATTTTAGTATGGGCTACTAGTCTATAGCATTGTCATTTATCTATGTACTTTATCTTGAACATTTTTCTATGTAAATATACCCTTTCAATTGATGGGAATTACGTTCTATAATAACTCCCTGAAAATAAAAATAACTCCCAGAAAGGGACATAGATAGGGATATAAGACATAGATAGACGTCGGTGTGAATTTAAATTTTACACTAAACCATATTTCCTTCCTTTTTACCTGAAGATAGTTAACGGATGTTAACTGAAATTAATTGTAAGAAATAAGAAAAAGAAAATAAAACCACCATCATTCTATATTGGCTCTTTCCAACTACAATCAAATAGATTCATACAAACGTTGAGATGCTACTCTGTTTCTTGGCTTAATTTTCATGCTTGATGAAGAATACGTTCATCCAAGAGTGATTCGCCTGAATCTTTTGAATATTCCAAGTTGGGATGCATTTCATTCAAACGTTGAAATAACTCGTCACTTGAATCTTGACTGTCCGTTATAATAAACATATTGGCAACCTATCTTCGATACATCTTCGGCTTGACAGTATGGAGAAGAAATTCTTCATGGTGACCAACGAAAATTGATGCAAAAGAGCCGGACAATGTACTGCTCATCGTCAACCCATCTTGCTGTATGTGCGTTTCTCCATTGAAGACGAATTTCACATTGAAGGCTAAAGGCAGTAGCAATTCGCGAATGTTGTCGTCAGACATCGTTTTCAGACCAGTTTTCGTTGGGACAATGCCGGGACGACGGTAATTGGTGTCACATATCACGTCAATACAACCGGAATATTTGTAGATAAAGTTTTGACATCTGTACTCATGATCACACCGTTGTCTCTATTGATTGAAACTATTGACATGATATTCAAAAGAATATTCATGAATATTCAAAAGATTCAGACGAATCATTCTTGGATGTACGTGTGGTGAGATCATGTGACAGACATTTAACGCGGGTTTACCGAAAATTCTCTTTCACCGGTTTATACACCCAGTTTACTGCTTTCTGTGCTAAAAAGTATAAATTAATCCGGTCCGCACACTATTCGACCGCATTTGCAAAATATACTCTCCTCAGTGCATTTCTGAGGAAGAATCATGCCTGGAGAACATTTAGATAAAGAATGGTTATCCATTATGGCTCATTAACTGCTATGCGGCTTTGAATGAGAAAGCCATCACTGCCGAGAAGAAATGCATTTTCGCACACCTTCCCTATTACGGACCACAAAGTACTCACATTTATAGCAAAATTGTTAAGACTGTGAGAAGCACTTTTTATCAGCTCAATTCAACGTAACAAAGTGCGTCAAGGTAACAAAGTTAAAAAAAAACAAGCTAATGACGAGTTAATTTTCAATAGGTACAAAGTATGATTTAAAAGAAAAGTTTTATATCCTAAAATGTCTAAAAATTTTAAAAATACTTACTAGAAGGACAGACAACGCTTCTCCTCTCCTCATGTGTAATGAATTGGCGAGTAAGTCGTTCTGTTCAAAATTATGTTTATCACTTATATATTGAAAAGATCCTATTTAACAGTCTGCCCATTCAGATGATAAGAGGACAGGTCTGTTTCCAATCAAAATACCAGATCTAGCTAATAACACAGCGGGATTACGCTATCTAAAATCTGCCAGGTGTGTAAGAGAATTAATATTAGTTCCTTAAGCTAAAACGTGAAATAGAATTGTACAAAATATGCATACAAATTATTTGACTATTTTTAATGAGGTCATCAACAGGAACTTGGTCAGGACGATTGCGTTTCGACCGCTTAATCCTGGACGCTCAAACCCGACCAAGCGCGGTCCTGTACATTCAAGATGCACAGCCTCAAAAATTAAATTTATAATAGAGAAAAATTAGCATCTATCAAAAAAAATAGAGTCACTATTGACTGAAATGTACCTCAGGCATTTGAAAGAAGGACAGTTCACAACACGTCGTCTATGTCCGAATGCACCCAAAGACCAGACTCCTTTGCCCTATCGTCATAACGTAGTATATAAATTTCTGTGTGGTTGCGGAGCAGCCTACGTTGGGTAAATGTAGTCCTTCTTTGAGTGTTCATGTAAAGGAGCACCTACCAAATTGGATGCTGACCGGCACAACCCGACCTCGATCGAACAGTGCTCCAAATTCGAGCATCACGAAGCATCTTCAAAGTGCCCTGATTTTGTATGACTTTTCATTAATCATTTTATTTGTTGTTTTATGATTATCACGACCCTATCATATATTCAATTTTTTGGGGTTAATTTCCTATTTATCTATTATTTTTTCCTATTCTAGTCTACTAGAATAAATGATCACATAAAAGGCAGTACGCCATCTGAAATTAGTATGCATTTGCACTTTCCTGGTGTCACTAATTTCCAAATCATGTATCATACCAAACCGTGGCTAACCAAACTGACTGAAGCTTTATTCATCAAAGAATTCAACTCCGACGACCTATTGAATGTCCAGACCCGAACTACGTAATTGGCTTTGTGGTAATGAATTCCGACAATTTGAGCTCTGCATATAAATATTGTAAATTTATTGTTCTTTCTCTCTTTTGTACACTGATGAAGGGTGCTGAATCCACCTGAAACATGTATGGTTGCTTCCACAAGAGTCGTTCTTCCATTATAATATGAATCTGGGCACTGTTGCTTTTCTAGCAATAATTTCTCTCCATGGTGGACGCCATGAGCTCCGTGGATCAGTTTGGTGTGTGGATCACCGAAATCTGACCTCTGATGGTTCAGCACGAGATCAAAATGTATATTGATAACAATGACTGATTTCAGTCATTGTCGTTAGCACGCGCATTGGCTGCAGTATTGATTGCTTTTCACGAAGTTCGAAAACATCAGCACTTTGGAAATCAAAGATATTATTCCACATAGAATCAGTTCTACTTCAGTGGCGTCTTCTCCGTACCTGCGAGGCCTTCGGCGCATCCTCAAAAATAATTTTCCAACAAATATAAAAATGAAAAGTGTCATCATTCATTTAAATTCGATAGCTTCTCGTGACAGCTGTGCAGAGCTTTCCGTCTCAAAGTCAGACGCTCAACCTCATTGAACAGTTTTGCAGCACGTGTTCGAATCACAGCTGTATTCTTCCAACAATTAGACACACAAGCTGATCGTGTGTTTAGACGGAGCATTAATTGATGTTCAGACAGAGCGAAAGAGAGTTGTGTGCGTGTGAGGCAGCAAGCGCACGCGCCCGCGCCAATATTGGCTTTCCCGATAGACATAATGCTTTGCCTTCTCCGATTTTTGCAATGAAATTCTAGGCGATTCTTGATCGAGGCGCGGTATCTAAATATAGTAAGGGAAGCGCAACCCAATTGTTCCTGGCTTCGCTTTATGTCAGAGAGGCCACTACGTCAACATTAGCAGGTGGCTGACGTTCAGACAAGACTGCGATCAGATGATGAGTGTTCTCCAATGAATGCAGAGTAATGCATCTGACTCGAACACCCAGACTCGGTAGAATTCCATAATTTGTTCCATAATTCCATACTATCCACGGCTATCCATGATGAAGGGCCTTTGTTGGGACCACGACCAGATTTGTAGCCCGCACCGCACATTTATACCCACACGTCGAATAATGTATGCCCCGAATAATGTGATTCCCAAAATTCTTAAAATTCTTCTTTCTGAGAGACTATAGCAAGAGAGTAGGCTTCTAAGTCGATTTTATGCAAACACTCTTACTGCAAATTGATTCGGGCGATGATTGTACCCGTTTAAGTTACAATCGAATAACAGAAAACAGAGGATAAAAGATAATTTTTTATTGTGTTCTGTTGATGCTTAAACTACTTTATGTATTGTGTACACACTTTGTACAGTTCTATCAGAAATGCAAGTTTTAACAAAAGCATGCTTAAATGTCTGATATAAAACTTCTGTTTCAGGATGGAATTTATGTAAAGAATGTCCTGAGGTCAATGATCACATTAAATAAATTCATTGAATTATCCGTGTAAGTTTCGAATTGTTGCACCAGTCTAAAGTCTGTTTTATATGTAAATATTCAGTGTCAAGAGTTTATGTATGTGCAATCATGAAATGACGCGGAACAAACAAGCGACTTGATATCCTCTTATTTTGTAATGCGTGCATTAAGTTGGTGGAGACATTCTTTCAATGAGATCGACTTCTAAACAGTCGTTAGATTTTTATGAATTTAGGTGATATCTGAGAGTGTTTCCATGTGATCAATGGTGCTAATTTCGGATATCCATGACCTCTACCTGACCTTAAGAGGAGTTCATGCGAAAACATCTCATTTAAAACAAGTCTATTTGTTTAAAGTGATATCTCGTTGCTATGGCAGTCAGAACTAGTGAAATATCCAACTTTCATGGTAAAACCACGTGGCGTGGCTCACTGCGAAATGGCGTGAATGGCGAAATGGCGTTCAGCAGGTAAAAGGTTCTAATCTAATGTCGAACGAAACAGTCGGGTGCTAGGTAGGAGTTGGAGGTCGACTTTCAAGCATTCTAAGTGTTATGGTCTATGATACTCAATTATTTGGGAGTTCATAAGATTTTCAGAGGCATTAAGAAATTTATCTGTCCACTTATGTGTCCGCCCTGAAAAGTTTCTCAAAAAAAGAAGGTGGTTTTTTATATAAAGTGTCTCGACCTTAAACTGTAAGGCTGCTGTCACACAGAACAAGGCGTCTTCCATCTTCCATCTTCCATTTGGGATAAAATAGAAATATTCTTGCGTAAGTTGTTATCTGATTGATCATCCATGGCAAGAAATATGACGCAGGCAAATATCCATAAATATCCATCTTTACTGTTGAACATCAGGTTTCCACTGGTTCACGAACGTCGAGCCAAGGAGATCCAGGCATCTACCATGGAGGTCATTTAATTTGCATAATTTTTGAATTTGAGTTACAAAGTAGTTCATATTCTATTCATTATTCATATCCTTGAAATTTGTGCCCAGGATAATAGTGTGATTTCTACTGACTACGTTTATCAAAAAATTACGAAATCTAAGATTGCTACTTCAACGTTACAGTTAGAATGTCAAGATTTGGTTGGTCCTCATCTAGCCTTCAGGAAAACGTTTGTGTTACGTATTCTGCCAACTTCTTGTAATACTCTTCGCTGATATCGGTGGTCCATGCTTCCATTACAGTCTTCTTGAGAGAATTGAGAGAAGTGGGTTTCTGTTGAGCAACTCGCTTCTTCCACACACATGAGCAGTTCCTGATGGAGTTCAAATCAGAAGATCTGGCGGGCCATGGTTCCAGGACTTCGATACCAGAATTTGATACCAGATTCTGTGTTTTTGTTTCGATCAACACCAGCTTCCACCGTTAGATACTGGAAGACATGCCTCAAACATGTTTAGATGTTCGTGGATGCCAAATCTTTCAACATGATGGTGTTTCATGCCATACGGTAAGGTCTTTTAGAAGCTGGCTATTAAACTCATTTAAATACCAGGGAGCCCTAGATGGCGACACTGCGCTATGCCAAGGAAGTGACATGGAGTAACTTTCTATGATCTACTTCTAGATGGAAGTACTCGTTCAATATTCATGAATTAAGTTTTATAATAAAGTAACGATCAATATAATTCATTATGGGTCGTCGTCTATTCGCTTCTAAGTAGAAAAAGTCAAAAAGTTAGAAAGGAATCTCCCATTGCTGTAATATAGATGAGTACCTTTCTTCTGCATTGGCATGATAAGGCCGATGCTTTTTCCTTGGCATACTTTTTATGTCCTTCATAGAAATTAACGATAACATTGAAATGATGCCTGCGATGACGCCTTAGGTATTCAGATCTGGTCGCTAAAACGATCAATGAGTCAACTCGCCAAAATTAATTCAAAACATGAAATTTACTCATTTTGTAGAGGCTCCCAGACATCAAATACTGAACCATGTGACCCACTTAAACTTTTATATTGAGGTTGATGTTCTGAACTCAATCATGTTTCAAATTTCATGGCATTCTGATAAATAGCTTCATTTCTGCAAAAGAAGATGTACGAAAATTGTCAAGTGCTTCACAATCCATAGATATTTCTTGAATTTTACCATTGGATTCCATTGGGAATCCTTTAACCCTACCTATAACCGACAGCGACTGGCTGTGACACTCTAGAATTAAATTTTTGTATTCAGCGTTTCAAGATCTACAACTCCATGCTATTAAGCCCTTTGTGCGCGAAATTTGAAAGAAATCGCCAGTAGCTCCCGGACGATGATCAGATTTCATTGCAACTACTGAGTTATAGATTTCCATGCCTCTGCACATAGAAGTAGATAATAGTACACTAGAATGGAAGTTTGATATCTTGCCTATGTACAATGATGGCACATGGAAAAATCTATGGTTTGTAGATCAGCTTAGATCTAAAACAAGTTGGTTATGGAAGTTGTTGACATCAAATTACAGGATTTTTATGAAGAGAATTTTAAGTGAGATGGTGGCATTGTCTCGTGTGAAATAGTCTACTATTCCATGGATCAATATACTGCGTCTATTTGTAGCAGTCATTGACAACTATTTTCCAGTTTTTCAACATTGGAATACGAATTGAAATTTGGTTTCCAGAGTCATTATCGGAAGTGGTCGGTGTGCTGTTTGTGAGAACATCTGAAGAATTCAAAGATAAAAATTCTAATTTTTGGATAATTTCTCCGTCTAGCGGTTAAGAAACCTAGCGTTTTTCTGGAATAAACACATCGAACGCTTCTTTAGCGACAGTCATTTATCAGATACATGAAATGTCGCTGGAACTTTTCAATTAATCATTGAATGACTTATGTAATTTGTATTTTGGAGGCTCATATTCGAAAGCATGCAAAGGTATTGAAAATTGTTCAAATATATTGAACAGGGGAACCCTTCAAAGTAAAATGAATACTGTAAGATTTCTTGGCGTCTGATTTCAAGCTGGAGCAATGCATGCTCTGTAAATCGACATTGCAAGTTGCATATGTGTCTGATTATACTCTTGATTGATTATAGGAGCGATATTTCAAAATGATGAACGTACAGAACGTTTTAAAGGATTTCCTTCTTTGTCATCCTGTCGCCGCAGTATTTCGTAAATTCATTATTACTTTTGTGTACATGGTCTTCAGACAAAGGGCAACAATCCAGATCACAAATTGACTTGATAATTTAAAGTGCCAACCAGAAAACAAGAAAACCAGCTCGCAAAATTTGCTTTTTGCCCCAACTAAGTTCCCCCGGCGTGTGCCATAATTTTCATGCAATTTCCATTCTAGGACTTTCTATGGTATTGTTAATTTCTATGCCTCTGCATGTTCACAGATCATAGGATTCTCTACAATGGCAATCATCCCTACAACCATAGAAATTAACAATAACATAGAGTGTACTATTATCTACTTCTATGCCTACAACAGCGGCCGCCTATACTGTTGGAGTAGCGGCAGGTAGTGAGAGTTACCCACATAATTCGCTTCATGCCCGATCGGAGTGGTAAACAGGTTGGAGTTTTCCCGGTCTCTGCCCAGTGTAGCTTGAGACCCCGCTGCCCGTCATATTTTAGTTAGTGACCACCTTAATGAAATTAAGGGGATTTTGCTTGAATAATCGAATGTCTTCGAGGTTCATTCAAGATTAATATTCATGCAGAGTGCATGCATGTGCTGACAGTTCGCATTGTAGAAGGCGGGCGTGGATGCAAGTCCGTTGACATGCGACAAATGAATTATAAAAAACCGGACATCCACGTAAGGTAGGAATAATGTATTAAGATGCGTCAATTTGATTGATTCTCCAGACTTGATGCACTGTGTCATGATACGAGCGTTCTTATTAAAAAAGTCATATGTTACTCTGTCTTGGCAGATTTCACTAAAAAATTCCAAATTATCACATCTTCATGGCAATTAGTTAATGAAAATGAGCTCTGTATCACAGGTTTGATTGCGGATGTTTGTTATGTAACACAAATGGCTCTAATTAAATGATTGGATAATTTGGAAATTCCGTCATTTGGAATAATGACGCCATCATTATTTCCGTGAATGATATTTTTTGTAATAATGTTTCAAGTCTCATCGAAATGCCGTAGATCTATGACTTTTGATGTGACTAAAAAATACAGATTGTTTCATAAAAAATGGATCACCCTTAAACATCGCCTTAACTTCAACTTTGTCTAACTCCGCCAAACTTAAACGAATTTCTCTGAAATTTGGAAGATATGTCAGTTGTGCTTACTAATATCATTGTTGGAAATTTCAAGCATGAATATTGAGTTGTTTTCCTCGTAGATACTCGTAGATAAAAAAAGTAGTAGATAATTTGATCTTCATTTAGCAATGTTACACAAAATCATACCTCACTCTTATAAAATTACATTTGTTTCCTTTGTTATGTAATATGTTGTTCTACAAGCCAAAAGCTATCAAGCAAAACAAAAATAAAGAAAATCAGTCAATCAGAGCCAGTATAGCACCATTATTCATCAACAATAATGTAACTGCTACATCTGATTAACTGGACTTCATGTTCCATAGCTTCCTGACTTCGTTGCGGTGGTGTTGGCAGCACTCCTGATTGCTTTCAGCTACAGTCCGTTTCATAAAAAGTGGATCATCCTAAAATTTGACTAAATAAAACATAAGTATGATACAGAAAGCATTTTTCATGTTGTTTCATGTCCCTAATACATTTAAATGTCCTTATATAATTTCATAAGCTATCATACAGTAACGGTTCTTAAGAAGCTAATATTTTGTGGCCCTACCCATATTGTCAATGACATTACCAATTCGTCTAGGCATTGATTCGATGATATCGTTGATTTTTGACAGATTTAACTTTCTCCACTCTCTTTTTAACAGTAACGTAAGTTGTGATACGCCATCTGTAGGTAGCAGTGAACGACGAACGTTACGTTTTAGAATACTCCATACATTTTCTATGGGATTCAGATCAGGAGAACGAGCTGGTCAAGATAATGTCCTAAGCCCTAATTGAGACTTGCATAAGTTGACTCTACTACTACTCCTGTGACACGTGGCATTATCATCCATAAATAACCAAGTCGATGGATCACCAAGTTGATCTGTCATTTGGCCAATGTTCATTCGTAAAACATTCACATAGCGTTCAGAATTCATGGTTCCTTGCTGTATGTGAAGTTCAGAGCGGCCATTGGTCCAAATGCCAGCCCAAATCAGTAGAGTCGCACCACCTTGTACCCGGGGACGATGTAAATGTCTCGGAATTTCCTGATCAGATTTTATCCATAATCTCAATCGACCATCACTATCCTTCAGACGGACTGATGCCTCATCAGACCAGACAACCCGATCCCATTGATTTCGCCAGTGACAATGACTCATTGCCCATTTGAGACGTCTTTTTGTATGCTGATCTGATAATTCGATCTGAGAGGGCCTCTTACAGCTCTTGAAATTCGACTCAATAAGTCTTCTACGAATAGTGGACTTAGAAATAGACGAGTCTAGTGCAGCCATCTCAGTTAACGAGAGATTTGGATCAACTTTAACAAATCTCAAAATTAGGCGATCTCTACGCTTGGATGTTTTGCGTGGACGGCCAGAGCCCTCTTTACGACAGAGTCGAAAATCATCATTATGCCATCGATGCACATTTGTGTAAGTGACATTTAGTCGCTTGCTTGTAGCTCGCAAAGAAAACTCTAGTTCTAGCAAGGCTGACACTTTGCCTTTTGTGAATGCGATCTCGTTATTGTTCATTTGTGCTTTGTATTGTTTTCAACCGGTAAGAGATAGATTTATGCTGAAAGCAATCAGGAGTGCTGCCAACACCACCGCAACGAAGTCAGAAAGCTATGGAACATGAAGTCCAGTTAATCACATGTAGCAGTTACATTATTGTTGATGAATAATGGTGCTATACTGGCTCTGATTGACCGATTTTCTTTATTTTTGTATTGCTTGATAGCTTTTGGCTTGTAGAACAACATATTACATAACAAAGGAAACAAATGTAATTTTGTAAGAGTGAGGTATGATTTTGTGTAACATTGCTAAATGAAGATCAAATTATCTACTACTTTTTTTATCTACGAGTATCTACGAGGAAAACAACTCAATATTCATGCTTGAAATTTCCAACAATGATATTAGTAAGCACAACTGACATATCTTCCAAATTTCAGAGAAATTCGTTCAAGTTTGGCGGAGTTAGACAGAGTTGAAGTTAAGGCGATGTTTAAGGGTGATCCATTTTTTATGAAACAATCTGTAGAAATCTATCTCTTGCCGGTTGAAAACAATACAAAGCACAAATGAACAATAACGAGATCGCATTCATAAAAGGCAAAGTGTCAGCCTTGCTAGAACTAGGGTTTTCTTTGCTAGCTGCAAGCAAGCGACTAAATGTCACTTACACAAATGTGCATCGATGGCATAATGATGATTTTCGACTCTGTCGTAAAGAGGGCTCTGGCCGTCCACGCAAAACATCCAAACGTAGAGACCGCCTAATTTTGAGATTTGTTAAAGTTGATCCAAGTCTCTCGTTAACTGAGATGGCTGCACTAGACTCGTCTATTTCTAAGTCCACTATTCGTAGAAGACTTATTGAGTCGAATTTCAAGAGCTGTAAGAGGCCCTCTCAGATCGAATTATCAGATCAGCATAAAAAGACGTCTCAGATGGGCAATGAGTCATTGTCACTGGCGAAATCAATGGGATCGGGTTGTCTGGTCTGATGAGGCATCAGTCCGTCTGAAGGATAGTGATGGTCGATTGAGATTATGGATAAAATCTGATCAGGAAATTCCGAGACATTTACATCGTCCCCGGGTACAAGGTGGTGCGACTCTACTGATTTGGGCTGGCATTTGGACCAATGGCCGCTCTGAGCTTCACATGCAGCAAGGAACCATGAATTCTGAACGCTATGTGAATGTTTTACGAATGAACATTGGCCAAATGACAGATCAACTTGGTGATCCATCGACTTGGTTATTTATGGATGATAATGCTACGTGTCACAGGAGTAGTAGTAGAGTCAACTTATGCAAGTCTCAATTAGGGCTTAGGACATTATCTTGGCCAGCTCGTTCTCCTGATCTGAATCCCATAGAAAATGTATGTAGTATTCTAAAACGTAACGTTCGTCGTTCACTGCTACCTACAGATGGCGTATCACAACTTACGTTACTGTTAAAAAGAGAGTGGAGAAAGTTAAATCTGTCAAAAATCAACGATATCATCGAATCAATGCCTAGACGAATTGGTAATGTCATTGACAATAAGGGTAGGGCCACAAAATATTAGCTTCTTAAGAACCGTTACTGTATGATAGCTTATGAAATTATATAAGGACATTTAAATGTATTAGGGACATGAAACAACATGAAAAATGCTTTCTGTATCATACTTATGTTTTATTTAGTCAAATTTTAGGATGATCCACTTTTTATGAAACGGACTGTAAATACGATGTGGAAGATTGGTTTAAACAAGTTAGATAATCAATTTTCTTGACCGAAAGTGCATCAAAGCATTCTTTACAATTTGCTGCGCAAGGTTCGCCACAGCTTCGACTGACACAATAGAAGTGAATGAATGTAGCGCATGAATGGCACATATTACCATAAAGCCCTTTGTATCATGTCTGCGTTCGATGTAAAGCCAAACAATCCATTGTGAAATTACTTTGTGGAAGTATCACAAGCGTAATTTGGAAGAGACATGGAGACTTGGGAGGAAATAAAACAGGCAAATACGAAATTGCTGCCGTTCTGTTACAAAGCGTGATTGCTGAAAGTTGATCCAGTCATCACTCAGTTGATGTTGTGAGATCATCTGCAGCAAGACTTCGCCAAGATGATTATCGTTTAAGTGAAGAATTGGAAGTGGGCTTGCTTTTCTATTCAATCGTTGTTCTTTTCATCTACCTTTTTGGCTTTCGATTTCTTTTGCTTTGCATGAACCTTATACTCTCATCATACTGAAATGCAGTAATTGCAATGTTGATCATCGGAACAAATATGTGCATTGGCTTCAACATGAGACCTTATTTGTTAATTTCTGCTGGATAATTAGTTATGCTACTTTAAAAATTTAGTCACGGTTTTTATGCTGCACCCTGTATCATTGTCGCGTTTTACCTTAACACTTGGGTTTTGGGTAGTCTTGGGGGGTACCCAAGAATCTTGGGGTGCGGACCCAAGAGCTTGGGTACCCCCCTCCAAGAGTGAGAACCCAAGAGTAAAGAAATTGACCATGAATGATCATTCGCGATTTTCTTGGAAAAATGCTGCCTAAGTATGTGACCACATTATGTCATAGCAAGTCATATACATGTAAGCTTACATTAGGGATATTCCAAAAAAATTTGTTCAGGCTGTGCAGGCATTAGATGAGGAAAACGAGTGACATAAAGCCTATTTTTTGAAAAAGTGCCTCCAACCAATGAAATGAAATTTTTCGCTTTACATTTGAATAGAGGCCTGCTTGATAGCAAAATCAACCTGATCCCGAACAAGACGTGTCTCTGAGCTCGGGTGAAGAAAGAAGGTGAGGATGGTTGTCATGTCAGCGAACATAGCTGACTGACTATTAGGGTTGTGATATTCAAAATGTGTTCTAAATATGGTTCAAAAAACACTGATTTTTTTTAATTGTTTTGTATTGTTTTTCCTGTAAAAGACGTCTTTTCTTTTCTCGATGCACAATTCACAATTCTTAAAACGATACAATCCCTTCTGTGTATGCATAATTGCGTGTGAAATGTCAGTAAATCCCTTGACAAATACACTTTCGTAAGTAGAGCAAGCACAGTTTGCTCGATTCACAGTTAGTACATAAAGTGTATTTACAGCGATAATCGAATCTACTGTGGCAGAATTTGTGTGAAATTGCGGTGCTGTTGCTAGGTCTCACCATCATTATCATGGCAAAGTTACTAATGTCATGAAGATTGCGTGCAATAGCAGACTTAAATAAGATATTTTTGTAAATGACTACTACTTATTTAATTTCGCTGATGAAAGTGACGTCCGTTTTCAGTTGTGTCTAGTGTGTTGAGTGAATATCGATAATCATCAAGAACTGTTTTTACTGTAACTTGCATTCATCCAATATGGTTGTTTCGCAACCTTTGTCATCTTTTACGACATGCCAGGAATATATTCTTCAATTGTCACTTCGAATTTTCTATCATTATCTCAGTGATAGTTTATTTATTATTTATTTCTTTTCGCCTCTTCCTTCATTTAGCTTAATCTGGCTGAATTGTTTATCAATTCAAAGGTGAGCCTCTGTATTAAAATGAATTGAAAAAAGAAATAATAAGCATTCCGAAATGTATAACAAAGTGCCACTTTCAGTGACAAACCGTAAATGCTATTTTAAGCATTCTAACAGAAAGGTTTCCCAAATTCCTTTTAGCTTATTGAAGTGCCTTCCTTAATTCAGTAAGTCTTTTAAGGTAGATATTACTTTAATTCACCTTAAGTGCTACCGCAATTCTCGTCAAAAATATAAAAAGCAAGAACACATAAAAAACATAATTGAAAAATATTTTTATACATATTTAAAATATGATGGATAAAAAACATCTTTTTGCAACCCTGCTGACTATTCTTTTGCACACAAAGCGCTGGTGGACAAGATGAGACAGTTAATTCATCAACTATTCGTTGAATAAAGTCCATATACCCAGTGTTATTTCATTCCCCCCCACCCAGTGAACCCAGTGAAGTTTCATTCGTCACACAGAATGTCTAAATTTTTCTGCGAATTCTTTGAAGACAAAAGCTGTCAAGTGTCAATGTACATGTATATAAAAACTGGAAAGAAAAAAGAGCATCTTCGATTAATGAACTTACGACTTCAAAATAAATTGCCTCGACTGGACTGTATGGTTGCAGGATTTCAAGCACCAAAGGAGATGGAGGAAATGTGAAAAGTTCATGGATATTATGACGGACGAACTTCAGAAACTGTGATCAGCACTTACATGCAGCTTCATGCAGTTACAACAAAAAGGATTTACTACCAAAGAGAAAGTTAAGAAATTCCTTGCAAATTAAGTTTTTGACATGACAATTAAATCTGGACGATGACTAAGAAAGGAAGACGAGAAATTTTACAGTCTACAAGTAAATGCGAATGCAACTATGCAACTAGAACAGCGACTTGGCATTGATACACCCATCGAAGCGGATGCGGGCGCATTCTAAACGAGATCCGGCAAATAATGAAGTCATGTGTGATGGACAAAACTTTGAAATTGATCAGCAAGAGGGCGAAGACTTCATCGAATCTTGCGGTGATGAGATTGAATGTAGTTCCATATCTGATCACACTGAAAGATCGTCAACAAAGCTATTTTGATGTCTTGCGGTTTGAGTACAAAGGGAATGGCGACAATTTGCAGGATTATGAAAGATGATGGTGTGAACATGCATTCTCCGAGTCAGTCAGCAATTCGGAAACGCAGCATTAAAGAGTAGATGAAAGTTGAAGATTAAATTTGAAATTTTTATGTTTTGCTTTAAAGCAATAGAAAAAATAAAGTTTCTTACATTTATTTCAGAACGTTGAAAGGAGAAGAACGTCAAACACTTTCCCTATCAATCAAAACTTAGGAGATCAGACCGGCAACAGTGATTTTATCAAGTGGGACTGTTGAACTATTTCTGCCTGAATAAATCCTCACATGAATGTTTGAGGCACAATAGCTTTGCATGTGCATTGCATGGGAGCGTTGCATATTGCAACAGAGAAGCGGAATGATAATTTACAGACATTGAAATTAATGAATACAAAGCAACACTGAACAAAGTGTATTTTTTATGATAATAAAATCGATAGGTTGGAGACACTTTTTTTCGCTTACAAAGAAAATGCTTCTCGAGGCGACTTCTCGAGGGAATTACTTCTTAAGGCGAAGTGTAGTCCATTAAGGTACAGCAATGTCTCAATTAGTGTCTGAGGAGTGCTGTCCCCTGAAAGACCTCGGGACCACAGAATTTCTTCTTCGTCATTGGAAATCACTTCCGCTTGTCTTCTGTGGCATCCAATCTCCGCAGAAGCCGATTCTTTGCAAGTCATGTCTAAGACATTTTGAAAATGTCGAAATTCTGTATCTTTGAATAAGTTCATTTCATTTTTGTTTTCATAAAAGGAGGCATTGATTCCGGCAGTAATGGATAAAACGTGTTCCGGGGGTACCGATCGCCATTTTTCTTTCGTATTTCGTAGATGAACTTAGAAAGCCAATAGTCAATCGAATTTCTTCGGCAGTGTAGCAAATCATGAAATTCACGTGGGAAGGGATGGAAATTAGATTCGTCAATTAGCAGATGCCTATCATAAGCCCAGGTATTATATAAGTTTACTGCCCACTTATTGCGGTTCTTCGTTCCTTCGGGTACTTGTTCTAAAGCTCTCTTTTCTAATTGTTGATCGCTTACTGGTTCTGCAAATCGTTTTCTTTTTCTATCTGACCCTAATGTTGGTGCAAGCTCTTCATTCGCTGTAGTGGATGTGGTTGGGTTCAATTGAATGTTTTCATTTTCATCAATTTTAGAATCTGATTGATTTCTTCTATAGTTAGTCCAGAAATCATGTTGTCTGGAAATCTCGAGAAGTCGATTACTGGCCACTGATCCATATCAAGCTCCAGATACAAATGTCAAATTGCTGCTATGGCATTATTTCATATTTGAGATAATGTTTACAACTACCATGATAGCTACCATGATACATTGATATCATCATTCTGAATGATGAAAATTCTATGCATTGACTCAAACTCTACAGATATCATTTCCAGGTCTTTTATGTCAAAATAAAAACCTGTTTTTTATGGCATAGCAATTTCATATTTTATAATAGTTAAAATGTGTTTTCTAGGTCATTAAAAGACATAAAAACCTCAGGCCTGCGGCCTTCGGTTTTTATTTAATGACCAAGAATACACATTTTAACTATTACATAAATGTCTATTTCATAGTTTGTTTAATTAGCTTTTTAAACTATGCTTTGATTACCTATGGCTTCCTTGTGAATTTAATCCATTAAACTAGATGGTGGTGTAGCACATGGTGTTAGACAGAATTTTGTATGTATCATTTTGCGTGAAGTAAAACAAACAATAAATGAAAAAATGCAATCCATTAAACCAATACCTGTATAGCGCTTATGCTGTTAATTTGGTAGCCTACAACAATTCGTATATAATTGGATTTTGTGGGCATATCTTGATTAATAATTTCGAAAGGTTGAATGTTTGCCTCATCAGCATCTTTAGTGACTTGCTGCTGGTGTGAAACTGGCCTGATTCCGGCCCGAAAATCTCGACCGGTTTCTATCTCTGATTTGTCATGTGGTAACCCTGAATCACGCAGTAAATAAGAAATCCGATATGTATTAGCAAGACAAATATTAATCACTATCATTCTTTAATTTTCCATTTTGGCGGACGACAATGTGACTTCAACTTCCAGAAAGTATTCACATCAGCAGTCACAGGTTTTGAATCGATGTGTAAACGTCGACATAGGCCACACATCACCATCTCCTTCATGCTGTATTCATCGATTTTGTATTTTCTCTTCCATTCGAAGAAAGCAGAATACTCTTTCTCATTATCGGCTAACCGCTTCAGATAATTTGCTAAACTTGAAATATCCTTGAAATCTTCGGCATAGATGAACGAATTGGGAGGAGCTACAGAATCATAATCTGTGCGATTGAAGCCACCGTAGACAACTGGGACTGCATGCCCATCCAGTCCATTCTTCCAAAACTTCTCCGTAATATAATCTTGACATCGACTGTTCTCTAATGCAAGATAGTATCGGTATTTCTTGCTGAGCTGGATCAGTGACCCAGCATCAGCAACAAATGGACGGCCACATTTCCCATATAAGTCGACTTTCACATGACGCTGTAGCATTTTAATGAAATCCAGTCGTCCTTTGGGCTTACAATTACTGATAACTGCAAATGCAAAATGCTGTTTTTCAGAGGGTTTGTACAAATCTTTTCTGCCCTTCTTCTCTTTGTCAGTTAAGGGAGTAAAACCACGAAAGTACGGCGTCCAAACGTCTGAATGTCTCATGTACGTGGCTGTCCAGTTGAATTTCTTCTCCCAAAATTCATCGAGATGAACATGCGCGTTTTGAATGGACTCCCAGGAAAAGAAAACCCATCGTTGAGATAACTTTCGAGTCGCATGTAGCGTTTTCCGAACAGAGCCAAGTTCTCTTCCGTGAAAAATCAGTCCGTTAGCCTCCGTACTCTTCAGAGTCCACTGACAGCGAAAACCGCCTTCGCATTCAACTACTTTGTAGGATTTCCAAGCAGGAAAGAAGAATTCCCATTTCTCGCGATTGCTCCCAAACAGATTTGTGGCACAAAATATTCGCTTCAATTTGCCTTTTGGTATTGAAGCATTTTCACTAGTCCTCGATGTAACAAGATGATGTGGCGATTGATATGTCGCATTCGATGTAGTGAATTCTAGGTCTCGTCGTTGGAATAAAGTCACAAGGCGACTACTGGCAGCTCGTAGTCGATCAAAATGTCTCGTCTTGAAAGAAACATGTCCATTGATGACTATTATCAAAATAAGCACAGTCAATGTAAAAATCACAAATAATTTCACCTTATTCGATGATTCTGAGCTCGACATCTAACCTTGCGTCGCTACCGTCATTCCAGCACCTGCAAATAAGAAGCCTGCTGAATTGTTTCACTGTCGTCTTGTCATACGGTAACTGCCAATGGACGAACGAAGAGAAGCGGAGTGAAGATGATGCAATCACGATTAATTCGCAACAATAAGCGAGTGCACAGTTAATGCGTCATCTTATATAGTTGGTTGTTATAGAAATAGCTCTATACGGAAGTGATAAGAAAAGGAAAGCTCAAATAATTTTTTTTCATTCAATAGCTTGGCGTGGTTTAAGGAGCGAACGATGATTGCGCGATAAGTAAAGACGTACAAGAAGACGCGGAGATATGTAGCTGAAGGTACACATAGGCTGACTGAAAATTACAATGACAGTCAAATTTGAAATCTGCATACACTATGTTGAGAAACCATCAACCTTTGGGGAAAAATTAACAACGATGGGTGTTACCGATCGTATCATGATAACAATGAGTTGATTGCATGAGCGATTCACGCATGCGGCGTATATACTGACACTTCAAATTAATTATTGATTAAATTCAGACTGAATGTGTAAGTCAGGCTGATGCATAAGATGCTGAACAGAACAACAAGTCCAGCAAAATGTGGAAGCTTTTTTCCAAGATAAATCACTACATATAAATTTGCACATGTTTATTACCGCATAGCTTTCAGTGCTTCCACCATAATTCAACGAACTGTCTATGTTATTTGAATCACGAGACGCGAAGCGTCAAGTGTTTTAAGCATAGATAACAGATAATGCATAGATTTGAGGTCATTATTTGCTATAATCACCGAGAGCCGAGGTTATTATGACAAATAGTGACCGAAGAAATCTATGCGTTATCTGTTATAATGCATGACTTTTTCCATAGAAGTCTGAACCAGGTTAATAATTTCCAATCAGGAAGATAATTACCTGCTTCGTGGAACTTATTAACCTGTGGACATAGGAAGCCTTACAAAATCATGCATTATAAGTAGATAATAGTACACTAGAATGGAAGTTTGATATCTTGCCTATGTACAATGATGGCACCTCGAAAAATATATGGTTTGTAGATCATATTCGATCTAAAACATTGGATCATAGTCAAACTATTCGCCAAGTTGGTTGTGGAAGTAGTTGACAGCAAATTGCAGGATTTTCATGAAAAGAATTTTAAGTGAGATAGTGGCATTGTTTTATGTGAAATAGCCTACTATTCCATGGATTAATATACTGTGTCTATTTGTAGCAGTTATTGACAACTATTTTCCAATTTTTCAACACTGGAATACGAATTGAAATTTGGTTCACAGAGTCACAATCGAAAATAGTCGGTGTACTGGTTGTAAGAACATCTCAAGAATTCAAAGATAAAAATTCTAATTATTGGATTATTTCTCCTGCTAGCGGTCAAGAATCCTAGCGCTTCTTGGAATAAACACATCGAAAGCTTCTTTAGCTACAGTCATTTATCAGATAAATGAAATGTCGCTGGAACTTTTCAATCAATCACTAAATGACATATATGATATAGTGTGATGATATTTTGGAGGCTCATATTCGAAAGCATGCAAAGGTTTTGAAGATTGTTCAAATATATTGAACAGGGGAATCCTTCAAAGTAAAATGAATACTGTAAGATTTCTTGGCCTCTGATTTCAAGCTGGAGCAATGCATGCTCTGTAAATCGACATTACAAGATGCATATGTGTCTGATTATACTCTTGATTGATTATAGGAGCGATATTTCAAAATGATGAACATACAGAACGTTTTAAAGGATTTCCTTCTCTGTCATCCTGTCGCTGCACTATTTTGTAAATTCACTATTGCTTTTGTGTACATGATCTTCTTTGCACAAGGGCCAACAATCCAGATCAAGAATTGGCCTGATAAATATAAATGCCAATCAAAAAACATGGAAGCCAGATCGCACATTTTGCCCCAACTAAGTTCCCGCGGAGTGTGCCATAATTTTCATGCAATTTCCATTCTAGTACTTTCTATGGTATTGTTGATTTCTATGGTTTTAAGTAACATAGACAGTGAGTTCAATTACAGGTGGAACTATAATTCATCCCATAGAAGTTTAATTTCATCCAGCATAACTTGTATTTCAGATGCTATGACATTACTTTCATCCAGTATAAATTATAGTTCAGATATCGTAATTTTAAATTCATCGAATGTATGACACTGATTTCAGTCAAATTTAAAACTTTGCCTTTTGAATATCTACTACGCAGACAAGAATATAGGCCTTTCATGCATGTCGCGATGGCCCCACGATCATTTGTATTACGCTTCAAAATGTGGGCACTGTCTTGTTCAGCTCGTATACAAATAATTTAAGGTGTTATAATAAATTCTAACTCTCAAGCAATGGACGTTCTACAACTACCAAGATTCTAGCAGATTCAAAAAATGTCAAAAATGTCTATTTGCTGTATTCAGCACGGATAAACTATCTGCATTCAAACATACCCCAACATTCTAACTTCGCCTAGGCTTATGGACGAGTGCGCGTATAGCGCATGAGGCAACTGTTGGATAAACTTCAACCGATATGGAAGAGAGCATAACATTATCTCATTTAGATGAAGTAATAAATTCGGTGATTACAAATGCTAGAAAATGTGCTGATCAATCTAACAGACAAAGTGAAGATAAGTGGAAGAGTCATAAAGGAGACGAAGAAAAATTGCAACCAGCAACTGAAATCAAATCGGGTGAACTTAATGGCAGAGATGAAGATCAATCTACGCTGGAAATTCAAACTTTACAAAATCAGAATGATGCTGCTTGTGAAAACTTACCAGACTTTGACTTTAATGTGACTAATCATTTATCATTGAAAGTAAATGAAAATTCTTTTAGATTTGGAAGTCTCTCCTTTGAAGAAATTCATGAATTTGTTGATATAATTTACAGCAAAATAGTCTACTTCAAAAGGAATTTATTCAATATACCATCAAGCTGTTCTGGAAAAGTATTCATCGCGGAATTGGTATTCTCAGGGTTGCCATACGTCCGGATTTTATCCGGACGTCCGGATTGTCCGGATTTTTTGACAGAATCTGCTGAAGTCCGGATTTTTTGTCAAAACCATCAAATTTCCGGATTTTTATCGAATCTATACTAATGTTCGTCAGTTATTTCTGAACCCGTTTAAAATCATTCAACTACTTGCTTTGGACTAAAGCTGATTCATCCGTATCATTTTTGCAAACTGCTTTTTTCACAGACTACTAGGGTCCAATTTGGGTAATTTTATACATGCACTATGCTGTTGTCATAACAGTTTACTTCTTGGATTTGCACAAATATATTTTGACTTGTCAATGTGTTTGCAAATTGTATTGTATAGAAGAATTCATTCTACCGTAACTTCATTACGGTTTTTGCATTCTACCGGTTTTTGACCTTACTTCATTTTGTGAATCGAGTTCTCACGCTCCTTGATGCGCTTCGAACCTATTTCGTCCACTACATGTATTTGCCCAAAAAAGGATTGGCAGATTTGGCAAAGAATGATCGGTATGAGCGACTTCGCAGCGCATTTGCATCAAAGAAGACGGACATCTACCTCCTTTTTTCTATCGGAAGCACTTCCCCTATTTCAAGAAATGCAATTATTTTTACAGAGAGACGATCCCATTGGGCCGGAGTATGTGTATATAGTTTTTACCACCCATGTATCCACATAGTCCAGTCACTTGTCAAATAAGTGCAGTCAATTGTCAAATGCAAGAAAGGACACTTCTGATCGTTGTGAATTGCAGTCATGTATCAAAATAAAGCAATCAAGAGTCAACATGTGTAGTCAAGTATCAAATTATCAGTCTAACTGTGCTGACGAACGAGATGATGAGGCAGCGAATAAGAGATGACGATAAGCAGAGGCTTTTTCAGGCTGCTGAAAGAGGAGAAGACTTTCTCCAACTTGCTTCTCAGTTAAATATCAAACCGAACACAGCCTATGCAATCATTAGGAGAGCTCGCTTACGCGATGGACAGGTTGTTGTTCCTCGAGGTGGACATACTCATCACAAGGTGGATGATGAGATCGGAGCTATGCTGGTGTCCATCGTGGAGGAGAAACCTGGGTACACGTTGCATCAAATAAACGCTGAGCTTCGTCTACGACTGCCAAACAAGCCTCATCTTTCGGTCACTTCTCTTTGCCGTTGAAGAAATTCGAAGACAGTGTAACCGAGAGAAACAATGAGCAAGTGAAGGAGAGACGTGAACAATATGCGCGATGGTTGACACACTGGCTACATTGACACAGCTGGCAGAACAGGCTGTTAGTGTCATAACTGCATCTAAAGCGGCTCACTGGTTTGCTCACTCGCAGAGACATATTCCTGATTGTCTTCAAAAAGCTGACATTTTGATGTGAGTAGGCCTACAGTTCTTTCTTGTGGCCTGATTTTTCAATACATGTATCGGATCTGGATGAGATGATGTTTTTTCCTCAAATTTTACTATAGATGTTAATTGATGAGTTAAATAACATAGCTTGATGGGTGAATATTCGGCGAATAACTCTGAAAATCTGAATGACTCAGTAATTTCTCCTAATCATATTTCACCTTTTTCATGGTAATTCATTAATTAAACATGCTTTGAATATCCTCATAAACCTATGGACATAGATATTAGTAGGAATAAACACTAAAAAGCATGTATTGGATTTTTTGATACTTGACTGAACTTATTTACACTTGGGTGGTGTAGTATGACACTTCGGTGCTCTATTCTGATACATGGGTGAACTATTTGGACAATCGACTGCCTTATTTTGATAGTTGATTGGCTTAAGTGGATACATGGGTGGTAAAAACTATAGAATTTGTGGTATGATGGTTTCTCTCGGCGGACAATTTTTGCTGCCTTCTGTCTGTGAAGACATCGTCGTGTCGAAGATTTCAACATCAAGCACGGCCCCTGAAAATCACTCATCAGACGTTGACATTGGCCACCGAACCGAACGTTTATGTCTGAAAAATTTGCAGTCTGCCGAAATGACCCATTTCAAACTCGAAGCGAAGTCTTTTTATTTGGAGGCTTTCCACGCAACCATGAGCAATCTCAAACTTGATCAAAAAGAACACATGCGTTTGTGGCGAAAGTTGACATTGCTGTGTCCACAAAACCGCACGTTTCAGTCGGATAAGGACAAGACAACAAAATTGAAAAACTTGACGTTTCTTGCAGGTCTCATTCCCACAATAAAAGTTGATGACATGCAACCATTAATCGAGGAATGGAAACAGCTGGCAATCAACAATGATATTCAGCCACTCAAAGAAGAACGGCTAGATGCTTATTGGAGCAAGATATTCGAAAAGCACAAATATCCGCTGATCAAAGTTCTTGTGCAGGCATTGCTTTGTATTCAGCCACACAATGCTGCTGAGGGAAGAGGATTTAGTGTAAATGCAGCTGTAGTCACAAAGGAGAGAAATCGTCTCCAATCCGAAACTCTGAACGGTATCCGGCGAGTGCGATCTCACTTGAAAAATATCGATGGATTACAACATTTTTCAGTAACTCAGTCCCTCATCGACTTAGCTCGAAGCTCATCCCGGCGATACTTCCAATCATATGAGCACGATAGTGCTAGTGATGATGAAGAATCATGAACGTAAATTTTTAGTCTATTTAAAGAATTGTTTTTGCCAAAGAAGAATAGTTTATCGGATTGTTTTTATAGACAGATTTCAGTGAGCTAGATTGTTTATACTTGACGTGTTTTTATTGATAGTGATCATTTGTCTATCAGTGATGTATTATTATATAGACTTGTTTTCTGGTAACGCAATCACAGATGCAACGTTGTATTCTTTATAGATTTGTTGATTCTTAACACAATCATAGGCGCACTAATGTATATTTTTATAGATTTGTTCATTCAATCATTTGACGAAATCATAGACGCGCTGATCAATTTTTATATAGCTTTGTACTGCCTATATTTTTTAAAAGGATTTGTGAAATATTCTCAAGGCTTCTGAGATTTATTGATGTATTTGTTAATTGAATATATTGCGGGTTCATAAAAGCTGCGATTTTTCATTCAAAATCACCTGTCATTTATGAATGACGAGGAAAAGAGATACGCATGATATTGATGACAATCTTACGCATAATGATTATTTTCCATTCACAGTTAAGTATAGAAGGCAATTAATGTTTATATTTACTCTGATGACATAACATTAGAGCGTCCGGATTTTTTTCTGGACGAGTTTGGCAACCCTGTATTCTGGTTAAAACAATTCAATAGCTCTGCATCAGCATTTCAACAAATTGCATTGAAAATATTTATGATGATTCCCGCCTTTATCCTTCAAAAACCTTCACCGAAATCGAAATCAAAAGATCACGTAGAATGTGTGACGCGAAGATTACAGCAATGGAAAGATGACAAATTTTCTCTGCTGCTGAAAGAAGCTGTACATATTCTGAGTAAATTTCAAACATCTAGGAAGGCTAAATCATCAGATGACATTGCATTAGTTTTTGCTAAATTAGTTTTCCATGGGAGACTCTCGGCTGCAGTCAAATTCCTCGAAAATGAAAATTCGACGGGTATTCTTGACCTTACGCCCAGTGTTCTTCATGATTTTGAAAACAAACATCCTTCACCTGCAAAAATTGAAAAAGAGACATTATTGAACGGACCGATCGATCAAATGCCATCCTACATTTATGATGACGAACAAGTAATTATGAAGGCCGCCATGCGCACAAAGGGATCCGCAGGACTATCAGGCATGGATGCCGATCTTCATAGACGGATACTGTGTTCAAAGAATTTTGGAGCAATTGGGAAAGAAATGAGAGAACAGATCGTTGCAATGACAAAACTTATGTTAATGAAAAATTTTCATCCGTCATTCCTCAAAAGTTTTGTTGCCTCACGCCTTATACCATTGCCAAAGAATCCTGGAGTCAGACCAAATAGTGTCGTAGAGGTTTTGCGCCGCATTGTTGGCAAAGTCATTGCCTGGACAATGAATGACTGTATAAGAGATGCAGCTGGACTTCCTCAAACTTGTGCAGGCCATAAAGCAGGTGCAGAAGCTGCAGTATTTGCGATGCAAACAATTTTCTCTGATGAAGAGAATGATGGAGTCATTTTGATAGACGCAACAAATGCTTTCAATACGATGAACAGACGAGTTGCTCTTCACAACATCAGAATTTTATGTCCATCAATTTCAACGTATTTGATGAACACACACAGGGGCTCGGCAGGAGGTCAAGAATTATGCTCACAAGAAAGAACCACACAAGGAGATCCCCTTGCCATGCCTTGGTAGGCAATAAACACTGTTTTGATAATTCAAAGTTTGAGGAATTTGGTGCCGCAAGTAAAGCAAGTTTGGTTCGCAGATGATTCCTCAGGTGGCGGTTCATTGAAAGATTTAAAGACATGGTACGAAATCTTAAAAAGTGAAGGTAAAAGGTATGGGTATCTCGTAAACGGAAATAAAAGTTGCGTCATAGTAAAAAGTCATGAAAAATATTGCCAAGCTGTGGAAATCTTCAAAGATGAAGTTAATGTGACATTTGATGGAAGACGATATCTTGGAGCAGTTATTGGCTGTAATAAGTATAAAGACGAGCATTGTAAAAATCTGATGAAAAAATGGAATGATGAACTTGTTTTCCTCAACAACTAAATCACAACCTCAAGCAGCATAGTCGTTTTTTACGAAGGCATACCGGTCCAAATTTTCCTACTTTATGCGGACTATCGAAAACTTTGAAGATCACGCTGATCTATTGCAACATACTATAAACAACATTTTAATTCCTACCTTTTTTAATTCGGACGTCCCTTTCACGCAGGAGCTTCTGGAACTTTTCAGCTTACCTCCCCGTCTTGGTGGTTTGAATGTGCCAGCTTTCCAACTTGAATCACCAATACAAGCTAAATCAGCAAAATAACGAAGATACATGTTGAGTCGATTTCATCACAGAGCCTACTTCGAGAAAATGACAACGTGCAGATGAAACAAAAAGTGAAACAGATGAAACAAGAGAATTTGAAAGAAAGGCAGCGAGCAATTGACAACAATTTATCGTCGGAAATGCTAAGAGTTGTACAACAATTGAGACATAAAGGAGCCAGCTCATGGTTAACTGCTATTCCATTAGATGACCAAGGCTTTGTTCTGAACAAACAAGAATTCAGAGACTCATTGCGATTGCGATATGACATGGAATTATCAAATTTACCATCCTCTTGTGCATGTGGAGAAAAATTGTCAACTAACCACGCGCTATCATGCAAAAA
This sequence comes from Prostheceraeus crozeri, assembly GCA_907163375.1. Lineage (NCBI taxonomy): Eukaryota > Metazoa > Platyhelminthes > Polycladida > Euryleptidae > Prostheceraeus > Prostheceraeus crozeri. Next base: position 224,116 of record CAJQUW010016065.1, read on the forward strand.
AGGAGGTTTTGTGGCGAAACGACATGAGAACATAAAGGATTTAATAACTATTCTACTATCAAAAGTGTGTAAGAATGTTGAATCTGAGCCATGTCTGATACCTTTGGACGATGAGCGATTCCGTCTCAAATCAGCCAATATTTGTGAAGAGGCTAGACTGGATGTCAAGGCTGGTGAATTTTGGTCTCGCGGAGTCACAGCATTTTTTGATGCACGTGAACTCCAAAACATCAAAATTAGCCAACTGACATCATTTTCAAGGAACAAGAGAAGGAAAAGAAAAGAAAATATCTTCAGAAAATAATTGATGTGGAGCACGCAGTATTTACACCATTGATTTTTGGAACTAATGGAGGTGTGGGCAAAGAATGCCAAAAGTTCCTGCAAAAATCAGCAGAGAAGATCTCAAGAAAGGAAAGCGAAGAACATTCCAAAGTCATGGCTTTCATAAGAACAAAGTTGTCATTTGAGATACTAAAAGCCGCTGTTCTATGCGTTCGTGGATCAGAAAAAAAGATGATCTTCCCTCAACCATTGATGATTTTGAGTTCCGAGCTACAAATGCAGTTATTCATTGACTTTTATAATGGATTACAATAAAATGCAGAGACTCAAGTCTTCCATTTTCTTCCTTCGTGATAATTGTATAACTTACCTGCACTTTCTGGATCTACCTTGCTTGTATAATAACTTACCTTTTGTATATTTGTTATAATTGATGTTAAATATATCTGACATTTATGCTCGTATACAAACGGATTTAGGTGTCGTGACTCCTCGCATGACTCGCCATCGTTTAGCATGTGTAAGCGCAAGATAATCTCTTATTCTACAGAGGTGCTTGTGCTCCGAGCGCAAGCCATCATTACATTCATATTTAAACACTAAAAACCGACTGATGGCCAAGTTTTCACGGCAATAATTGATGAGTTTGAGATCTCCACAGCTGTTTTGAGGGTCTTAAAATGCAGCAATTATAGCTCAGTTTAGGCCTATTTCCGATTGTAACGGATAAATTTGAAAAAATGGCCAAATGTAAGGTTTATGCTGCATGGAATAAATCAATTTCATTAAAATCAATTACAGGGCGACAGCAAACATCGTCAAACCGACTCCACAACTGATACTGTGCTGAATTCGCTATACATTCGATACTATTCTATGCTATAATACTATAGGCCTACATTCGATGAATTTAAAATTAAGATATCTGAACTATAATTTATCCTGGATGAAAGTAATGTCATAGCATCTGAAATATAAGTTATGCTGGATGAAATTAAACTTCTATGGGATGAATTATATCTTACTGCGGATGAAACTATGTGAAAAAGATCTTGACGTCAAGCACACGACATAAAGCCGACATTAAAAGAGAAATGAAAATGCCAATATTAGAAAAGACATGCAGTGCATTGATAAAGGCAAAATGAGATAGTATCGACAATATTTTAAAAATATCATGAGTAAAGATCAAGAATCATATATACAAAAGTAGAAATACAGCGCACACAAAATGTAGTATTGCGAAAATATAAGAAATCATTTCACATTTTTCTTAAATATGTTCAATGTAAATACTTATGAAAATTTATGGTATGAAGATGGATTAAACACTCACCTACTTACATGACTTACTTTTATGAGAGAGGAGTGATTTATTGCACTTTTTGTTGTGCACTATGAGGAGACCTATATCCGTGCCTATATCTGATGATAACCTACCTCACACGTCATTGCATTACGACATTCCCACCAAACCGAAAGTCGGGGAATAAACTAGTGAGGAATAAAATGTGATGTACTTATAAGCAACTGGCTACATATCGATCAGAGAAATTAAATACATGTAAATATCCGCACAATAATTATAGCCAAACACCTAACGATCATGGTATGATCTGGTTTTATACATCTCCGCGAGAGTTCATTGCGTGATACAATTTTCCTGCGGTCAATGTCTCTTGCCAGGCAGAAGAAGAACCACCACGTGGGAATAGGCGACCGTTTTCCGTACTTCCCTTGAGACAGAAATATAAGACGGATAGGCTTTGCTCTGCGCTCAGGGCTGGACAGACAGGCAGTTGCATCGCGCGCAGGCCATTCATGTTTGTCCCTTCTGTAAAATGCATTTGCACAGCACAAAATATCCTTTCTCTAAAGCACAAATCTGTGAATTGGAAAAAGAAGAGAATTTTCTATGAAAAATCGAGAATTTATGTCAGTTGCTTACAGGACTAAGCATCTTAATCAAAGAGACAATTGCCAAAGTACAAATGAAGTTAAAAATAGTATATTCATTTATGTACACTTATCCCAAAAATGTGTATCACCTTTTACATTGCTTTCTTATGTTAATAGGTGACATTGTTATTAAATTGCCAATTTAAATATGACTATGGAGACTATGGAGACCACTCTACATGACATGGATAAATTAGTAAATTAATTAAAATATATTTCTATGGATGCTATAAATTGCATTGGTACCGGTAATAGAGTAATAGAAAGCTTAGACTTTGAAGCTAATTGTACTCAAGCATGCCTACACGGTTAACGAAATCAAAGCAGCAAATTTGAGTTATAAATTGAGTAAAATTTAAAGAAAAAAATGATGGAAGCTAAATAAAAGATGGCTTCCAGTAGAGACTTCTGGCTCTTCAGCAATGAAGATAGCAACAGCTGAAATTGTTTAACTTACGAATTTTAGCAAAAGAATAATTTTAAGGTAGAGACCGAGACACAAAGAGATTTAGTGAATGAAAAATTGTTCTACTGCTAGAAAAAAAATCCACCGAACGTAGCAGCCGCCCAGTGCTTGGTTATGTCCTGATTATCAGATGTTCATCCGCAGTAGAGTCACTAAGGATGTAAAATGAGCGACTGTCTTATTAAAAGTCTGTAGCGGTCTGCACGTTGCCGGTAAAAGAAAACGGAGACCACTACACGACGAGTACAAAGGAGAATGAGAGAAAGATTGGCTAAAAAAATGAGGAGAGAAATTTGGCGGACGATGATGTTTGCGAGCGAGAGCAAGTTTTGAAGATTAAGGAATGACAAGCGGATGCAGGTCCATAAGAATGGATGAATGAATGAAAACTGAGAACACTCGAAGGATGGAGCGGCCATCAAGATCACCAGATCTTTCTACCGAGCACGTGTGATGGGATCTGGCGAAGACGAAAGTATCAAAAAGAGCTGTTTGAATGACTTACAATCCATGGTGGTCGAAGAGATGGATGACCATTCCTCAGAGCGCAATTGATAACTTGATAAAAATACATACAAATATTTATACTTCGAAGAATGAGAAGTGTGATGAATTCATCAGTTGTTCTCCCTCGTTACAAACATTTTATAATCCTGTTGAAAAAAATCACTGCTTATCATTAGCTTAATTACTTTTCTTAGCTTATCCAATCTTGGAAACATTTATTACATGGTAAGAGGTTTTGATATGTATACATTCGGTTTTATTAAAAGGTGACATACATTTTTCGGATTAGTGTATATATTATATGGGAACAACAATACACTTTGAACATGCACTCTCATAACATCACTGTTAGTAATAGTATCAGTTTTATGTTACAAATAGTGGTTCCCAGGTCACAAAGTTCACAGATTATCATGCCTAACAGAAACTTGGTGCATGTACTCATTTGGATGTGGTTACTATAATGTTTTTCCACGATAGGCTATTTATAACTAAGATAGTAGAGGACAACATGTAATCAAGATGTATTTTGAAAAATATCTACATGAGTTGCATTCATCACCGCTTAGCTATCCCAATGCAGTCAAACATGCTCCCAACATGGTCATAAGAAGTTTTCATGCGATGACTTATCAAAGTGCAATCATTATGATCTCCCGTTGTCTAGTCAATTATAATACACATATTGTGAGACAGAGAAATCTCAATCAATCTTCATAAAAAGCATCAGTAAATCCTTAAATGTAAAGAATCAGGAAGTTCATGCATTTTCTGAAAAATAAGACATGCGTCCAAGGCAACAAGCGCCAAACAACTTGAGAAAATATAGAAAATATGAATTCAAATGAAATAATCAAAGGAGTTTAGGTATCAGGAAGAACCAAACATCAAGATTGTCCAATCGAGAACCATACTTTATTACCGCTCCATCTGATCGACCATGTGGCCTCTTTTGCAATCATCACAAAATATGTTTATCGGGACTTGGGAGTCGATTGCGACTGAGCTCTTTAGCCTTAATTTCAACTAATGCAATAGTTCAGTGGTTCCCAACCTTCCCTAGCTAGAATAGGTAGAGCCACAGAATTGGATTCATGTGCGCGCGCTTCGGTTTCCTAGAAAGGAAGGGTTATATGTAGCCTTAATATCGAAGTGGCACATCACAGAACTAAACAACTTGCTCCTTCTCGAATGGATAATTCATGTGCAGCCTGCTATTGGAAATGGCAAACAATAAGCTGTCAGCATAGGAACCAGAGCCAGTGAGAGATGCGTGCGTGCTGTGATATCACTTCGCACACACAAAAACACACATCGCTTTCTTGGCTAACATTCGATTCAGTATATGCACTATACAGTGAGGAATGCCGAGGAGAGGATGTGAAAACATCAAGTGAACTATATTTTACTAATTTTCGTGCGCCTGCTACTTTCTTTAATAATGATCGGAGGGGCCAACATTATGGAGAAAACTTGTGCGCAATGATCTGAATTCTCCGAATCTGAAGGAATTGTGGCAATCGCAGCACTTTGCTAGAACTCACATTAATCCGCAAGCAACGCGCGACTTTTTTTCCTATCTCTGTAAGGTATTGGGAATTCCTTTTTTGCCCACTTAATAGGTTCCTCGATGTGCCGGCAATTTCGTGTTAATCACACTTCTAGCAAACCGAAGCAGATCAACAAAATATTTAATTCTGTGGGTAGAGCAGAATAAGGCTTGTGGGTGCATTAGAAGCAGGGATGCGGAGTCGGAGTCCCGCAGTCCTATCATTGTTGCTGGAGTCGGAGTCGGAGTCCTATCAAATATAATACGAAATATAATGCAAACAAATAATTTGTCCTCGTGCATGGCTGTCAAAGTGTTGATGTCAACTTTCTCCGTCAAACGAAAGTACAGTCGAGACAGCAGTGCATGCAAAGCTTGTAATAGTCGAGACAGCAAAGCTTGTAATAGTTGAGGGAATGAACCGTGATAGTGAAAAAAGGATTGTCTTCTCACTCGGTGATTTAGTAGAGAAGACAAGCTTTCCTAGCCTTGATCACACCTACACACCAAAGGTCACATCAGAGACAAAATTGAAATACTAGTTTGTTTGAGAACATTACCTCTTACCCTCACGATAATCGTGTGTGATGGCTCCTCCAAAGCGCAGATTAAAATCGAAAGTGTACTCATTGTTTTCGGAGAAGGATGGGGTTTTTCCTGCCTGGTAGAGAAGAGACTGGAGAAAAACCGTGTGAAGCACACATCAAAAAGATGGGAGGAGCCGATTCGAATGCATCCAACTTAAAGCGACATTTGATAAACTTTCATTGGAAATGATTGATAATTGATGCAGCAATGATCTTTAAAAATAGGTTCAGGTAAGCCTATAATGATCTATGATTTAGGTTACCAGCTTTTTTAAATAGGCCTTATATAATTGCCACTCTATCGGAGTCCGCATCCTGATTAGAAGTGAGTCTTTCCCTTCATGTGACAGACTGCTCTTTACTGCGCCATCAGTCTTTATTGACAAGCACTTTACCACATATAAAGAAGCGCCTTATGTAAGCATGAAATATTGCATTTCACTTTATCGTTCGCACAAATTAATGGTACGTGGCGTATCCACGAAATCCGTAGAGGGTTCAGCCTTGACGTTTCTTAGAGCAGACGACATGCTCCATGGCGATGGCAGTTCTCCCCATGGCATGTTCCATAATGGTGCCTGCATCACGGATGACATCACCCTTGAGAGCTCCTCGGGTCTCTTCACAGATCAGACCTGAGATGCGCTGATTATCACCTTGTGCAGACGGGCAATAGCGGCTTTTATGATACCTTGGATATTGTCACACAGCAACACAACACTTTGCGATGACGCCCATTGCCCTTTTCCGAGCTCTTTACCTCCTATGTCGCTTCCAACCAATTTGATACTCAGAGGCCTTTGTATCAAGGCGTTTTTCGTGAAAGAGGTGAAGATTATGCGAAATAAAATTGACAAATATCTGAATCAAATAAATGCATGCTACACAGCCTTTAGTGCGGAATCATGAATAAGCAAGTCCCATGCAGTCTTGAAACTGACAACTGTCTTCAAACTTGCAAACTTTCAAACTGTCTTCAACTTACAACCTTGCGAAGACGCTTTTCCGATGTTACTTTAAATGAAATCTTCGAAGCGAAATGTCATTAAAAATGAGATGAAATGTGACCTGAATTCATGAAATCATAACTTGAAATGTTGATCGGGTAAGGTCACTGGTCGCGCAAATGTCACGCTCCATCCAAAATGACAGACGTCATCGTCGACTTCACCAGTGACTAAATCTCTTGAGGCTTCAATTCTTGCTAACAAGATCGGAAAGTGTTCTATTAGCTAGAATTAAGTATTGCTGTTCATTTTATTGATGTTCATGTTTTTCTCAAAGAAATCAGACTTTTCGCTTTGCTTAAGTTAGTGATAATAGAATGGACAATCGCTGTTTGTTGATGAAAAGTGTAATTTTTACTTTTTCATTTACAAGAGTGCTAAAGACTGTCGATAATCAACTTTGGAAAAACAACAGCGTATAATAGCGATATGTATGAAATCTGACATATTTAGACCATCCCTTTTTGGTCATCCCCTCGCGATATTGATGCGATTTTGAACTCTAGAATAGAAAGATGTCCTCAGACTTGAACAATTAAAGCACGAAAATTCCTTGACAGCCGTAAACGCTGCGCTTCGCCATGCAAGGACTCGGAACTAGTTTGAAATATCTGTAATGGCTGAACAAGCTGAAGAACTTCCTTTCGGAGCCGCACTGACGAGACTTTGTAGGGTGAAACGCAGTGTCTACGGCTGCTAAGGAATTTTCGTGCATAAATTGTTCAAGTCTGAGGACATCTTTCTACTGTATGCCCAGGCGAACTGGCACTCTGCAATCTTCATGATTCAGAACTCTGTATTGTGTATTGATTGTTAAGGTACTCGTACATCCCGATTTGGTTGCTGTTCGATAACTAACTGAAACTAAATTTTCCTTTTTTTCGTTTCAGTAAGCTGGCAGGCAGGTCTAGTGGAGAGAGAGCTGGACGATCTATTATATGGAGGCTTCAAAGCCCGTCAAGAGGCAGCTAAGAAGGTAAGTCGTCCAGCAAAGCTTGCAAAAGATAATGACGCGGCTGTGGAAGAGACCGACACAGGTCAAGTTGCTCAGAGACCGCTGTCGGAGGAAGATGTATGTCCTATCTGTCAGGATGAACTGTTGGAAGCTCGACTGCCTGTCACATACTGCAAATACAGTTGCGGCAACTCCGTTCACTTGCGCTGTATGCGAGTTTATTGGGAACACGAACGCCAAAAAGCGGGGATTTCAGCAGCAGCTGGAGAGAGACTGAAAACGGATATTATCTGTCCAATATGTCGAGGCAATTTTGGTCCTGCCTCGCTGCTAATGAGAGAAGTAAGCGAACAGAACTTCTTGTTTTTGCTGTACATCATAAATATTTATTTAGTTCAATTGCTAGCTAGCATCAGCATAGTTTTCATTGGCATAAACTACCTTTCGTGCACTCGTCACGCTATAACAGTGGGAGACAAACGAGTCATTGTCATTCCGGCGGAATTTGCGCATGTATTTGAGTCGGTGAATTTTTGTGATTTTGAAAAATTTCGCCGATTTTGTACTTAAGATGGTCTAAAATTATCATATCAATTGTGAAATTTGATGCTGTCTACTTATGTTGTTATATGATAAACTAATCTCAGACTTGCTCTTTTTAATTAAACCTGGCAGTGGGAATATTGTACATAGTGTGGTTGTGAAACCTCTCATTTTTAAAAGAACGCTCCCTTGGTTCTCGTATTGTGTTCGCAGTTGGTAGTACAAGGAAATTCTGGCAAAATTTGTAAACACTGACCATATTGTGGCACGGAAAAATGTGTGATGTAAAGCATGATGTCACTTTTCAGCTCGATGACTACAGTATTTTTGTTGGTACTTCTGCTCGCATTCTATTGCTGAACATGACGGTAGCAGAAAAAAGCTGTTTTTTCTCGGATTCGGAAATTCTACGAAACATTGGTAGCAAAATTGAAAGGACACCTGCCCTTGGAGAGACACCTTAGCCTTGGAGAGACACCTGCCCTCAGTATGCTTGAACCTTAAACATCCATATAAAAAGGAAAGTCACCCGTGTAGCACGTACAATACCCAACGTAATCGAACCTGAGCATCTCGATAGTCTAAGAGATGACTGTCGCAGGTTCCGCTTGGAAAATGCATCCAATTATCCTATGGAAGTAGAGGAATTCTGGGGTACCGTCTCACATCTGAGAAGAAAGTTCAACACCTTTCTCGCTTGGCTCTAGCATGTCTTACACTTCCTCACGGAAATAGTGATAGTGAGCGGGGGTTCTTTGACCTCAATGACTTCACAAAAAAGCGAAACAAACTGCATGCTCTAACTACATTCTACAACAAACGCTATAGAAGTCCTGCTTCGAACAAAATGATGAGGAACAATAACTCTGTCTGCCATGATTTCCACATTACTAAGGATATCCTCGATGCTGGAAGGTTTATCAATGCAGTCATAACTCGAAATATTGTTTAAAAAGTAATGAAATAAAATAATTCTATCAAACATCTCATTCAACAGTCAGCAGCAAGACTTACAACATAAATCATAATCTTTGATGCTCTTTTGAATCATGTTGTATACAATCATAGTAATTACTCACATCATTTATCGCTATTAAAAGAAGACAGTTATCACTTGCAATACATTTTGTTTTGATAGACGATCATGTTTTTACAAATTGTCAAAGTGTCGAAGGTTAGGATATTCCTGTTTAGTTTAATTTGTTGCCAGTATACGTACATATGATGATAAATTTAAATGGGTTTGAAATACTTATTTATATACGTGTATAACACAATTGTTTGTGATATTACCTGTCAAGAAAGTTATGATGATAGTAAATGTGCGTGAGAAGATTGTCTATTATCACTTTGATCTTGTACATGTATAGTGTACAAGATCTTGTATAGTGTACAAGGTATGAAAATCGGCGGATTTTTCCGCGCGCTGAGTTTTCGGCATTACGTCAGAGTGGCAACACCGTAATTGTAGTTCACACGATTCAGAAAAAGTTGACTTGCTAACTGCAGTTAAATGTGAAATCTATGTTATGCTTTCAAAATGCCAATTCGAGATCCGAGTCCGCGGATAAATGTAGTCGTCGTGGGAAATAACTTGATAGTCACCGCTTATAGATGGATGGATAGATCTTTAGCATTGTTTCACAATAGCGTTAATTTACCTAGTGAATGACATAAGGTTTTGAACAGAAACATTTGCACGTGACAAAGACTTTCGAAATGTCGCATAGTACAATCCGGAAGGTAGGGAGTTAGCTTCCATTTGTGCATAATTTGTGTCAGGCTGCCCCAAGTGGATGGGTGTCTCTTGGATGGATTTGAGGGTTAAAGTGAGCGACCGAAACGCGAATCCTATTAAATCCTTTCAAGGGCTCATAAACTTATAAAAATCACACAAAAACTATAAAATTACGTAATTGTAAAAAGTGAATGCAGCTTTCCTTCCATCATTTTCATCCTTTTTTCCACTGATTTCGTTTTTTAACATTGATTTTGATTTCCCATTCATTGATTTATATTGGTCCTTTTTCTGAACTCTCTTTATTCATTACTTTGCATTTTTAAGTGATTTATTTCCGTTTACGTAATTTTACTTGTAATTTTGTCTCTTTCTGTGTAATTTTTAATTTGATATATCTGTATAGATACCAGGGATGTGGAAGCGGAAGCGAATGCTCGACGATCGCTTCCGCTTCCGAAAGTATCATGATACTAATGACTGACGCAATTTACGTGTCAGGGTGAGGCACTTCTGACTTTTGACCTTAAATATTGTATTTGGAAAATGCCCTGTAGATACCTGAAGATGATGGCTGGATGGCGATCGAAAAATTTTGTACGTAAGAAAAATAGTAATTAACATCTTAAAAAACCTGACTCCTTCCGACTCAACTATTACTTAAATCTTGATATGAGTTAAGTAATACTGCAGTTGTCATATTTAGTGCTTATCGCATTACACCTAATTACAAATTGGCATCTGTATTACTAAATATAGTTACATCTAATTTTCTCATTTTGATGAAAACGAAGGTGTATTATCTCAGAATACTGGCATTCGAAATCAGAAAACCTCAGTATCATCTTATCAATGACAACTTTACACAATGCGGATTGGTGTGTCTTGAGGCAATTTCATCGTAGCATTTTCAAACACTCTCTTTGTCATTTAATATTTTAAAACTACTATTTTTTTGAATTTTGGGAAAATATGACGCTTTTATTTCACAATTTCCCAAACGTCAAATTTTCAGTAAATTTGAAAAATATTTGACTTTTTGGCAGTCAAAAAAATGCATACAAGTAAGCTAGGGTTTACGACAGAAAGTTCGTGGAGTCTGCGAAGTGTTAACGTCAAAACCCACAACTCGTAAAAAGTGGAAAATGAAGAAATTTCTTTGCGAGTCCTAAACTTACTTGATATTAGACTGATTTGTGTTTGCTTAACTTATTAATTGGGGAATAAAAATTATAATGTGTATCTTCTCTATAACTAAAAACAATCGAAGTTCGTCTCCCTCCCTATTCCCTAAATAATGAAGTGATCACTAAGAAGAAACTGCATTATTCTCTCTCGATCTCTAATTCACTTCAGAAATGCAACCTCGGTGACACAAATGCTTAAGTCAGCTGACTATAGTTGATATTGACAAAGATGGCGGACACTCGGCGTGCAGGCAAACCTCAAGTTTGCAAGACATTTAATGCATTCAACATGTTAGATGAAAGGATGTTGTTGCTATGCGTAGTTCTTCGTGAAGTATCCACAATAACATCTTCCTTCGTTACAGAGAAATCTAATCCACCGCCATCATTTTGCTATTGCACTGCCTTTCACCTTAGATTTCTTTATGACACTCGTGATTGCTCGTTGAAGGGAAAATGCCCATACTGTTCTCATCTCTCAGTGATGCTAACCGCAATTGCTTCCTGTTGAATTTGAACTTGATTGCACGCAAGATTTTCCAGACAATTAATTTATATTCTTATCTTAAAAATTACTTCATAAGATTCATAGTGCTGCATAAATATAGGACTGATTCAAATCATTTGTTTGACAGAAAGTGTCTTTTTAGTTTGTCATCTGCTTTGGATTATGAGCAGAGTAGGAATCTGGGGGTAGAAAGAATTAATTGTAATTTAATTGGTCTAATTTTGGTAACAATCAGTTAATTGCAGTTATTTTTATCACTACCAAATCTATTAGGAGATAGCCTTCCAATCCGATTATCTTTTGTCCACATTCAAAATGATTGTCTGATTGACATATGATTAATAAATACTTAGAAAATAATATTCATAATGCGACGTACATACACGTAGCGTATAGGTCTTCGAAGATACACTGAAGCGCTTACAGAGCTTGGATTTACCTAAATGTACATTAACAGACATGCATTTTCTTCAGCACTATGCTCGTTGAAGTATTTTGCATGAAAAAACATGTAAATTCACTGATGTGATAACAAGATCGTGCAATGACATTAAAATTATGACAATTATCATTTATATTCTGCTCTATTTTACGAGTGCAACATGTTCTAGCTCAAACAGTGAAGCAACACCACATTCCGGCCATCGCGATGGTGGTGTTTCACAGGTTCAGGAAATTTGAATTGATCCAAGATTATTTAAATATACGAAGCATGTCATGTATTTAAACATATTAAATATACAAACAATGCTCTATATGGTCAAGATTGTCTTCCTCTTGAATATGAGTAAAGGAATATCATATCTTCCATTGTATATACTTGTGAAGAACTACAATTAAGTTGAATAATTGGGGCCTGATTTATTTCCAACTGTAGCTACATTGAATCAGTCAATTAATTTTTTCCGGTCCGTGATTTTCAGTGTGCCTAAATTACTATCAGTCATATTTCAGAATTCACTCATGATGCTTTCCTGTTCAGAATTAATGCCAATGAGAATTCTTGAGCTCATATATAGAGCTGCATATTTCAAGCAGTATGTGTATTTCAACAGCATGAATACAACTGTGTATTTCACAGTATATTGTCACCAGACAAGTGCAATTTTTACTGAAGTAAGTGCATGTATTCATATTCATAGCTATGCGCATTCATAATTCGAAATTTGCAAACGCATGGTTCCTTTTCAAACTGTGATTGCAACTCGCGCCCGCAAGGAAAATAGCCATGCTATTAATAACTTATCTCGTCAATAGAACTGTGAAAGTTATGTCTTATCTTGCAGAAATTGTTTTTCATGACTTACTCTCTTCCGTGACTCAGAATGCGCTGGTCCTAAAATTTAGATGTAAGGAATGCTTCTCAGAGCGAAGTCTGTGCGTGCGTGCGTCAGGGAAGATCATATCTCAGCCATATAAGCGCTTGTCCGCATGATAGACATGATTGCAAACCGAACTAATGAAAATCTGTTGTTCAGAATAGTCTGAAGCACTGGTCGTCGTCGTGAACGTTTGTATGCTGATGTCACTTTTCGGTTTCACCGTATTCCGTCTACATTAGGCATTGCTGAAATCTGCATCTGGAAGATTCTGACATCAATCGCGCGGAAGACTGCTATTGACAATTTTTCTCGTGACATCTTGCGTAATTTCAATGACGAATTCACCGTGCAGAGACACTACACGATCACACTGCGACAGGATCTGTTGGAAAGATTCTGTGAAAAGTAGAAGACAATCAGACAGTCCGAGGTGCGTATTCTTTGTCCGATAATTGATTGCTTTGATTCGCCGTCAAGAAAGATCTTTGGAAGGAGCTATGGGAGCACTTACGACAACTACCTGACGATGACTATCGGAGATATTATGAAAGCTCTCTCAAAAGTTTTGATCTACAAATACATTCGATACTTTCGATGTAAACGTTTATCGTAACATCGAATGATCGAAGTCGCCAGACACAAATGAGAAATTAATATGTCGTTCCTTATTTTTCACCTTTCCCTATGAAATGAAAGTCGTATAATGAATGAATGAATGAAGCAGATGAGTTACTACTAAAATTGGTGCAATTATTACGTGAATGTGATGATAAACACTGTCTAAACAATCGAATCAGATAGCAGTAAAAAGTATTGCAAGCATGGCATTTTCATACAAGAGACGAAAGAAGACCTAGCAACACAGGGATATTGTACAAAAATTATATATGTACATCTATATAATGAGGAGTCTAATAAAAGTCCGATATTACAATAGCAAGATATACATTTTATACTTTAAATTCTTTTGACATGAATTCATTAATACATAATTAATATTACATTTGGCAATTTAATGATAATTTCAGGTTCATGGGGCTCGAGCACCGGCCCAACCTCTCGGCCATGCAGGCTCCGAATGTGCTGAATGCAATGTCACTCCTATACGTGGAAAGCTTTACAAATGCGATAACTGTGCCAATTTTTTGCTATGCCAACGTTGTTTCAATACTCCAACACATCAGCAACATCGTTTCATCTTTCGTGAGGTAAGTGAATTTTTCACGATTTTTGCTACTAAGGCTTTCGAGCGAGCCGTGCGCTGATTTGAAGGAAAAGAGAAATATGCTTCTGTTTCTGAAAAATGTTTTGATAAAATGCTCTATTAGAGTAAAGCTAATTAACCTGTTGAGCCCTTATAACTGATGGCATAAAATAGCTATTGATAGACAAGGTATTTAAAAATGTATCTAAATGATTGATTAAATCTAAGTAGGATTTTGTATCTCATTGATACAGTGGAAGCTCTAAGCGCAAACGCCGTTGAGACTCCGCTGATCGCTTTTGGGGGATTCTTATTTTGATTCATGCATCTAATGTACATGTATATGTCTCTGTGTCACCTTAATCACAGATTTTGTAGCAGTAGCGATCAGTTATAATTCATTTCGGTGTGCCTGAATATAATTGGATCAAGTCGCGTTTTACTTTGCTCATGCATACATACATGCTTGTACAAGTAGGTCTACAAGATGCAATGCGCATCCGTGGATTATGTTTGCGCACAAAATGGAAACATCAAAATATCCGAAAATCGTATTCAAAATATGAACATAAAACAAGGAATCTAAGGCTTACATTTCGTAAATGAAATCAGAATATTCCGTCATTTTTCGCAACGTATCTTTACAATTATCTGTTAATGTTATTGAAAAATAGAAGATACATTCACAAAATCAAAGTAGACCTCCAGATAATATCGACGAAGCCTCACTACAAACTGACTGCGGGAGATATGAAGGGGTAGGGAGATAAACATGAGTACCTTCAGTCACGTTGCGAATCTTTGTAACATAGAAAGTGTAAATAGGTTGAGTGTCGACTCAAACAAGTATCTGTATACAGTGAAAATTTTTATATCAAAAGATTAAGTTTTTTTGCGGAGATTACGTTCCTGCTGCCCAAAAAATTAAAGCTAAAAATTTACAAATTATTCCTGTATTTATATACTACCGAGCTGACGTCCCCTTTATAAGTAATGCGAAACAAGTTGGATATCATTGCAATGAATATTTGCTAACAAGCATCATAATTAAGCGGAAATTAAGCTGATGACAAGGAAATTTCATGAGCTGCATTATAATGCAAAGCAAGTCCCTGGAAGTCTTCAAGGAAAAGTTGAGATCTTATTGAAAGCTTCTTGGCTGAGATGTCATGTTGGGCTGAGTTGGACTGAGGACCGGTCGCAAGCCTTAATAACATGAGATTGATTTCATGGGTGGGATCAGAACGAACTGCGTAATAGCAATCATAGGGTGGATGGCAATTTACAAGCGCTATTTGCGTTGAAGTCTTAGTCGGGGCACATACACGAGTCAAGCTGTATCATTGGAAACGATCATAGTCACCAACAAATACTTTCATTCCTAGCAAATACGAGTTCAGTTAGGATCAGTATCACACCTTTGCACACCTTTGCATGGCCTGCCTTTCTGGCTTTTAATGTGGATAGACCTATGCTGACGCCTCGGACAGCCATAACTTATAATTTCTGAGAAGAAACTGCATTGTTAAGTGTTTGACCGAAGCTCACACCTCAAGTATGTAATAAGAAAGTGATTTATTCGGCAGCAAAAATTCCTAACCACAATCGGGGACATAAATTTCGAAAAATTCTTGCAATTATGTATAGTCGATGAAAAATCTTACAATTTAACGAAAACCCCGAAAAATCGTACAGCTTCCGGGAAAATCGGAAGAGTACACAGATAGGTGTGAGGAATAGCACGCGTGGAAGCTTCAAAGGATAGAGTCTGATAAAATGGGTCTCGAGTTCATTATTATATCGAGGAATTATATATTTCTGGACGATTCGAAAACGGTTATGAAAATGCAATGAAAGTGTACATTTCTCCAAAAGTGCATAAATTCGCATTTCTCACATGTAGTGCTGGGTTTCGTGTCAAGTTAATTTTATGAAATCGAAAGTATATACACGTCAGGGATTTAATAAATGCTGAGTTGCCACTCTACCTAAATATACTTACTCTGTGCTTTGTAATCTCACAGTGGTCTGTGGACAAAACTGCAGCATTTCATTTTGACACAGCAAATATTTCGGCCAGCAAGAAATTTCATCAGATGGAGGGTAAAAAATGTCCTTTGTGAAGTTAAATGCAAGCACCTTGCGATCGTTTTAGAAAAGTGCATTCACGTTAATTAAGGTCAAACATTTAGGTCTTTCTGTTATAAGCTTATGAAAGATAGGAAAACATTGGGAGCAACCGATCAGTCCGTTTCTAAAGGATTTCGGTTTATAGAGGTCTCACGGTGACGAATACAATGAGCGCGAACACAGATGTGAGCCTGGAAAATCACCCGTTCATTTGGTGAAGCGAAACCAGGTATACGCGATCCCGAGTCATTTTCTTTCAACGACAACGGTCAAGTCAAAGTAACTAAACCCCTGGATTATGAACTATGGCCAATGCACGAGTTTTGGCTGTGGCAAGTAACGACAGGATTTCTCGCTTGTCTTCGCACATTCCCATTCGAGTTCACTTGCTTGATTACCGCTACAACTCCCCATTTTCACAAGTCAGATCTACGTATATGCACGTATATATTCTCCTCGATTGCCGGATTGTGTGGGCCTTGACCACAACAGCTCTATTTTCACTGTCCAATTCGTCGCGATTACATAGAAGCACCCAATCCCACATGCAAGGACGATAATGTAGCGAAACACTTCCTCGTACGATACCGTGCACGCTATCTGCGGACCTACGCAAATCGACGTTTGGCACTACTCTGACCATTAATAGCGTGTTTTCGAACCTCAGGTCCAAATATTGCACGTGGAAAGTACGAGTCGCTCACGGCCCAAAAAGCTCGAATTTTTCCCTTTGGCGCTACAGCTGCATTGAATTTCCGACTGTCATCACTAGACACATACTAGGGGGGAAATGTGCACATCCTCGTAAAAGTCTGATACTGGATGATGTCCTTGAAAATGTGATCTGCGACAATTTTCATCACAGAGTAAGTATATTAGGCAGAGTAACAACTCAGCATTAATTGAATCCCCAATGTGTATGCAGTTTTGATTTTATTAGATGAACTTGAGTTGAGACCCAGTACCATGTGAGATACCCAACTTTTACATTTTTTAAGAAATTGCCATGGAATTGACTGATCATGACAGTAATAAAGAAGGAAGAATAGTATTTTACAAGCACTTCGTGTCATGGCATCCTTGGAGGGTGTTAATATTTGTTGAATTAACTATTCGATGGGTTACCATACTTTAGTGCTCAGTCTTTTTGATAACAGTATGTTCTTAAGCGTGATCACATTGCAAACTGCCTGCCAGTGACAGAGCAAAATATCATAATCAAAGACATCATAATTAACTTTAAAAGATGTAAATGGATGCACTTTACTATTCAGATTCAAGAGATGAAACATAAATTTAGTGAATCATAAAATAATGCCAATGAAAATTGAATGAAAAACTTGAAATTTCAACCAAGAAGCACATTAAGATCTCACCTTTTTCATGAAGACTTTCACTAAGATGCCGTTCATGGACTTTCCCTGATGATCTGTTTAATTCCCGCTTAATTAAGATACCTGCTAGTAAATCTTAATTCCTTTGGATATCCGAAACGTTTCAAACTACTAATATAGAGGTACTCACAGAATTAGACAAGTCGTCTCTTCTTCTGTTTGACTAGAAAGGAAACATTGGAACATGTAACGTTAATAAAATGGCACAATCTGCTGACATAATACCATAGCAATCGAACAATAAGCAGCCAGTTCAGCATTAAATGCGCCAAATTGTGCGAAGCTTCAGTATCTGTTTTTCAACCGGATCACACAGCAAAGAGACACAGTCGATGTCAAGTTCTACAGAGAAGTTTGTGAACGTTTTTTCGTGCGCCTGCTAACTTTTTTAATAATGATCGGAGGACCCAACATTATCGAGAAAACTTTTGCGCAATGATCTGATTTCTTCAAATCTGAAGGAATCGTGGAGATCGGAGCATTTTGAGAGAATTCACAGTAATCCGCAAGCGACGCACAACTATTTTTCCTATCTCTGCAAGGTATTAGAAATTTCTTTTTGCCCACTTAATAAGTTCCTGCATGTGCCATTGTTTTGAATCAGTTTGCACTTCTAGCAAAGTGATGCGGCTAAACAATCTAATTCTGTGGAGGTACCTAATCACTAGTATATAGCCTATACATGTATGCACGCAGGTGGTAATTATGGAGTGGAAGCACTTGTGAGAACTCTCCGCCACGTGACTGTACTTTTACTCTACTGTCGTTACGAGACGAATTTCAGTGGATCTCGCAAACCGTTCAAAACTGCAAAAAGCATGCCCCGAACCCCACCTTACTTCTCTCTCTCTTGCAGTCGAATGATCAATATATTAGTCAATACGACGCTGCAAATTGTAGAAAAGTACCTTTTGGCTTGTGCTTGCATATGATAGTGTTGTTTCCTCTACTGAACTATTCATCTGCTGTCCTGTATGTATTTGTGCATAGGGAGTTTTCTGAAATTTTCATTACGAAATCAATCTCGACAGTGATAATCAAATAATGTATTGGCAGTTGTCAGTGGACATGCCACAAATACAAATCTACATGTATAAATGCAACTTATATTAATTAGCTATAGAAGCATTCTTTTGCTGCTTCTTATTTTTTGTATATTAGAGTATAGGTGCATGAGACTTGAGATAAGGAATATGCCTGTTCAGCATCGCTCAGTGATGAATAAAATAACCAGTTTGATAGTTGATAGCCATATACGGGAGCGTGTTCTGTTCATAGCAAGGATGAGACGACACTGTAACGGCTTGTTATAGAATATTTGAGATAAATTTATATGCACGGCAAACGATTCGCGACGCTGTCGCTGCCTCGGTGCTCTAAGAAGAAGGCAAGAATAGTCAGTGCGAATGGTTTATATCTCGGAGAATGATAATACCGTAGACAGAGTATCTCTCAGCCAACCAGCTCGTCTTTACGGTTCAACTGTGGTCTCATGTCTCTTATGTAGCGACCTTCAGCCAGGCGATTTTCAAGAGGCGAACTATGCTTGGCAATGACATTGATTGTAAATTCGGAAATGACAAGGTTGCTCTCGTGGTTTTTGATGGAATGTTCGGAGAGGACACAGTATTATTCTGCAAGCGTAAACTCGTTCGTGCTCCTCAAGGTGACCATAATTGTACCTTAAGACAAGCTGGTTGGCTGATAGATACTTTGTCTCCGGTGTTATCACTCTCTGAGATATAACCACTCGCACTGGCTGCTTTTACCTTCTTTTTAATGCCCTGAGGCAGCGACTGCGTCGCGAAATGTTTGCCGTGTATATATTTTTATTTCAACTATTTTGTTACAAGCCGTTACTAAAGGGAGTGCGTATTTTTTCTTATCCTCACCATGACCAGTTTCACACCATTTTCGGTTATTGTAATCATTGTTTGGTGCTAAAATATTTCAAAAAATTTGATCATGTCATTGAAATTGACTTTATTCCGATTATGTGAACAAAATCTAGGAAGTCAATAAAGTAAGTGGATGTCAATGAGCAACCGGGACCTCCTGATTTCCTTGACAAGTTATTATTACAACGGATATAACACGTGAAAGCGCCCGATAACTCATCACCACTACCTCGCTAATTTATCATTTTATTGGCGACAGTTTGCAATTTTTCCGTCTTATTTACAAAATCAAAAGGAAAATTAATTGCCATTTCATCATTTTTGCAGAGACCACATCAAAGTTGGCGAGTAGCTACTCGCGTATTGTCCAATGTTCCAAACGGTCTCTTAGAATCTCTTCAAAGCAGAGACCTGACCAGCGCTGATTACGATACACTACTGCAACTAGACAGGTAAGAGGTATATATTCATTATCTTGTAAATTACATATTGTTGCTTTGAAAAATATCAGAAAGCACATCAAAAGGAAACTTTACAACCGGCCTTTGTGGCTGATTGGGGCTCATCTGCAGCATGTAAATGTGAGCCAACAAACGTGAGAACTTTGTTTCATTGTGAGAAAATGTGAGAAATGTATCCTGTTGCGAAGTATGACAGCAGTAAAAATGGATTTTTTCAAATTTCGTTGAATGATAAGGTGATTTTATTATCATATATTTTCAACCATGGATGGGTAAATATTTTTCCCGAAATTGGTGACATAAAAGTTGCTAAATTATGAGATGGTGTATTTCTAATACCCGATTAGCCAACGAATTTACACTGAGATCGGCATTTGTTAGGATAAGCATGACCCATTTTAATCCAATTTAATCCACAACATTTGACGAAAATGTGTCTTTGGTTTGTAAAATCCATATTTCTGAACCGATTTCAATAGTTTTTTTAATCGAACCGTTAAGATCTCATCTATTATGGCATGGTTCTTAAAAAGTCACAATGCCAAGACCTTCTTCACAAGTTTACGTTTTTTGCCGAAAAAAGACCAAAAAAGCATGTCCAAAGTTGCAGTACTCTCACTTCAACACGGATTTTCGATTAGATACATTCAAATACACCCACTAATATTTATATCATCTGAAAGAAGAAGATCAGCTCTTTAAGACAGTCCCATTTTAAATATTGTAATTAATAATAATCATTGAATTTTCACTGGGTTTCCATTGTCCAATGAAAAAAATGTCCTCTGACCGAGGTACTTTTTCTCGAAGAATATTGATTTTTCCATCAAACGTTTTGCACCAAACGAATCCTCTAGTGTGCTAGTTTATAAATCCGTAAAGAAAATTCAGTTTGATGCCGTTACAAGTGAGCAATATTGATTTAAAAATATTTGTATCCGTTTTTTCGACCAGAGAATTTGAATATTCCCAAAAATTTCATATGGATGCTGAAACCAGAAATTTTGTCAGGAATGAATGAAATTTCACAGCATAGGAGGGAACCATGCTCTTAACATCTATGCAAAAGAAATTTTTCATTTATATCAATTAACCCTCTCAAAATCTCCAAAACCACGAAAATGTCCTCTGACCGAGACCCTCAAAAATCTCGGTCAGAGGACAACGTTGAAATTGAAGATCTCGGTCAGAGTACAAGGGTCTCGGTCTAAAGACATGATAATGTATGCAATTACATTTAGATCACTTCGTTTTACGCGTTCAAGTATTCGTCCTAAGTTCCCGCAGTCCCATGAACCCAAATGCTGAAACCGAAGAGTTTCCTGTTCGACATCAATTTGTCCTCTGACCGAGACCTTAAAAATCTCGGTCAGAGGACAAAGTGGGTCACGGGCAACGGACATTCTATGCAATACATTAATTTTGGTCACTTCGCTTTACGCATGCAAGCATTCATCCTAAGTTCCCAGCTTCATCAGCAACCCAAATGCAAAGGCCGAAGAGTTTCCTATTCGTCATCTATCTGACCGAGATCAATTTGTCCTCTGACCGAGATGTAGAAAAAATGGCTTTTAAAAGTGCTAGATTTCTATGGAAAGTTTTTATTTGGTGTGGTCGCCGCTGAGATTTTCGTGTTCAGCGTAAAAAAATGAGTATATATGCAAATTTTCGCGGAAATCTGAGACCCAAAGTTGAAAAGACAGAAATGTTGTGGAATAAATTGGATTTACCCGGGTCTTGTTGATCCATTGGCAATCATGGAGTACGTTAAACACATAGTAGACTTACCGGAAATAATTTTTTACTTTGCACATAAAAGACTACCGGTGGTGGTCGAAAAAGCCTTCCGGATTGAAATCGGAGTTCTGTATTTGCAGCATCAGGAAGTTGGGCTCACCATATGGAACACACAAGCTAATGTGTATGCTCAATTTTTGATTTGTTAAGCCTATAATGCTGAAGATGATCGTCAAATTCAAGTACAAGTATGTTCGGTGATAAAATGAAGCAAGCATGAAAGCCCTACAATTACCTGCATTAAAGAATTTAAGCGATTTGTGAGAATATTTTGGGAATTATTAATTATTACAATTAGTGTGGCAAGGGTGTAGGGAAGTCATTTTTTCAAAGAGGGTAGCCTCAAATCGGCAATGTATTGCGTTAGCTTGAGCACTTGATTTGCTCTTTTGTTGGATTTAAGCGGTTCACTGAACTCTCATTGATGTTCAGTGTATCCGTTAACTCAATATGTCCCACGCTCATCATTTAAGCAATTAATCACTCGGTCGTGATCTGCTTAAAGTTGCATGAGTGGTGAATTTTGACAACAAGCTATGTGGAAGTCAAGAACAATAGAGTCATCAGAATTCTCTCGTGCAAGTTGGAATACAATTACAGCGCAATGCAGTGATCCATAATGCCATAGAAATGCGACACTCTATAATGATGAAGGGCTAGAACGGACATGGATATTGAAGACAATAATACATCGTGGACATCCGTGGTCATGACAACGGCACCTAAACGATGGCGCCTTCAGTGTTTGATAATGGGAAGGTGTCGGCAGCTTATCGTTTTTGCTATGTTTCCTCAGGTTTGTAGAGGCCCTCCTCATCGTTCATTCGATATGGTCGGCCTGGCCCCGCCATGTGATATAGGTTGGAGGTTAGGGGCCGAAACCTTGCTTTATGCAGCCACATGGTTCCTCCCTGATGACTCCGTACACATCGATCTTATTTTGGATTCTTATATTTCTTAATTTTCACCATTTATAGTTTTCGGTCAGCTTCTTGTCATGTTTCATGCCGAGCTCTCACTTTAGTTTTCCAATTGTAGAATAAAATTGATTATAAGTTATAATTTATTTCTTCCCATCCCTTCGGAACTTGAGTCGGCTAGCCGTTGTATTATTTCGTTCCCTACCGTGTACTGGGGTAAGTTGCTTTATCTCAGTGGTATTAAGTTAAATTCATTCGCTATTGACTTTAAGTTACCTATAATGAAATAACGGGCTTGACATAATTTTTTTAACACCAGAGGAACCCGCAGAAAAACGATGTTGTTCTCGTAAAAAATCTCTTTATCGAAGCCTTTCAGCTGCCGCCGGCAGTCATCGTCAGGCGAATGAATCATGCAGCTAACACTTATGAGAATAGTTCACAATCATGCAAGACAGAAACATAAGAACATCATAGAACTATCAATTAGATACATGGTACAGAAAATACTTAAAAAACATCCTACTATAAAACATACATTGTAGAAGTAGAAGCTAAGAAAGTCAACGATTTTAGAAATGTTATGAAAAAAACAGAGAGTCTCAAGACTTCCGCACATCACTCAACGTATGTTTGACTTTGTTCTCAGAGTGCAGTTTATGAGTCCATAGCGACTCCTTAACAATTCTCCTCCAGCTGCTTTCCCGATCAATCACAGTGGCGTTCTTTACTCTGATCGGATGACCTGATGACACCGCATGCTTGGCTACCTCAGATCGCTGTACAGAAGATTTGCTCTGGAGACTCTATTGAGCAGGAGAGAATACACTTAAAGGGTACGTTGATGAGGAATGGATACAGTAGTATTGAATGTGATCGTGGTTGGCTTTCCGTTTCGAGGGATGATCAAGTTGAGGAGCAGAACTTGCCAAGACATTCAATTCCCTATGTTTGAGGTTTGTCGGAGAAACTTACATCTGTTCTACGCGAGGTGAATGTGAGAACATCGATGAAGCCCTCGACTACTCTTCGTTCGCTTCTTGTCCACAAGAGGCCGGAGCCGGCAAAGATATTGGGCTCGGTTTACAAACTTCCCTGTAGCGATGAAGGATGCTCATGGGTGTATGTTGTAGAGACGTCTCGTACGGTGGAGGAAAGACTAAAGGAAAATGCGAAGTCAATCAAGTCAATGGATGTACAGCGATCTGAGGTAGCCAAGCATGCGGTGTCATCAGGTCATCCGATCAGAATAAAGAACGCCACTGTGATTGATCGGGAAAGCAGCTGGAGCAAAAGAATTGTTAAGGAGTCGCTATGGACTCATAAACTGCACTCTGAGAACAAAGTCAAACATACGTTGAGTGATGTGTGGAAGTCTTGAGACCACAGAATTAAATATTTTGTTTATCTGCTTCGGTTTGCTAGAAGTGATTAATACGAAATGGACGGCACATTGAGGAACCTATTAGGGGCCATCCATAAAGGACGTCCGCATCGGGGGAGGGGGGTCAGTCAAATGCGGACAGTTGCGGACGGGGAGAGGGGGGAGGGGACAAGAAGAAGCGGACGTCCGCTTATTCACAAGTTAAATCACTTTTGACACCGGATGGTTAGCGTTTTAAGTTCATATCTTCACTGTGAAGGAATGGTAGACTAATGACTTGTTAATCTGCGATCCAAATTCTGATGAAAATTGATTAATGAAATTAAGATAAGTAGTACATGTAAACCGATGGACTATAAAAGAAATTAGTACATCAAATCGTTGACTAGTTTATAAAATCGTATAGATCTATAAATGTGCTATCATGTAGTATATAGTATTCAAACGGGAGTTTGGCTTTTCTGTTATTAAGTATATGTTACTAGAGTGTAGGTTGTGAAGGTGTTTAATCTGTCTTTTAAGAATGTAAAATTTAAAAATTTGAAGATTGAGCAAGAAAATCGGTTGAAATTATTCCGTGGCTAACGTAGGATCATCACAACAAATCTGACAGGCTCTGTTATAACACGTACGTAAATCAAGAAATAAGCTAATGAATTATGTAGGTTACAGACATATAGGCCTATGGACCAAAACGAAAAATAAGATGCAAACAAGGCTAAGATGCAACGAGACTAAATACCTAAGTGATAGTAACTCAGTTTCATAGCTAATACTGAAGGCTTATAAATGCGGACGTCCGGGGGGTCAGAAAATCCGGACACCTGCGGACAGAGGGGGGAGGGGGGGTCAAAAATAGTCAATTTTCTGCGGACGTCCTTTATGGATGGCCCCTAGGTGGGCAAAAAGGAATTCCTAAGACCTTACAGAGATAGGAAAAAAGTCGTGCGTCGCTTGCGGATTATTGTGAGTTCCAGCAAAGTGCTTCGATTGCGAAAATTCCTTCAGATTCGAAGAATTCAGATCATTGCCCACAAGTTTTCTCCATAATGTTGGCCCTTCCGATCATTTTTTAAGAAAGTAGCAGGCGTACGAAAATTAGTTTACTTGATGATCCTCTCCTCGGCATTGTTCACTGTATAGTGCATACATTGAATCGAAGCCACGCATCGATGTGTGTTTTGGTGTGTGCGACGTGACAGCACGATCACAGCACGCACGCATCTCTCACTGGCTCTAACTGTTCTCTGCTGACAGCTTATTGTTTACCATTTCCAATAGCAAGCGATACAAGAATTATCCATTCGATAAGGAGCAAGTTTTCTAATTCGGTGATGTCCCATTTCAATATTAAGGTTACATACAATTCTTCCTTTCTAGGAAACCGAAGCGCGCGCAGATGAATCTAATTCTGTGCTTGAGACTCTCTGTTTTTTTTCATAAC
This sequence comes from Prostheceraeus crozeri, assembly GCA_907163375.1. Taxonomy (NCBI): domain Eukaryota; kingdom Metazoa; phylum Platyhelminthes; order Polycladida; family Euryleptidae; genus Prostheceraeus; species Prostheceraeus crozeri. The sequence goes on from CAJQUW010016065.1 coordinate 249,361, forward strand.
ATTTCTAAAATCGTTGACTTTCTTAGCTTCTACTTCTACTTCTACAATGCATGTTTTATACAGATTGTTTCATAAAAAATGGATCACCCTTAAACATCGCCTTAACTTCAACTTTGTCTAACTCCGCCAAACTTGAACGAATTTCTCTGAAATTTGGAAGATATGTCAGTTGCGCTTGCTAATATCATTGTTGGAAATTTCAAGCATGAATATTGAGTTGTTTTCCTGTTATAGATAAAAAAAGTAGTAGATAATTTGATCTTCATTTAGCAATGTTACACAAAATCATACCTCACTCTTATAAAATTACATTTGTTTCCTTTGTTATGTAATATGTTGTTCTACAAGCCAAAAGCTATCAAGCAAAACAAAAATAAAGAAAATCGGTCAATCAGAGCCAGTATAGCACCATTATTCATCAACAATAATGTAACTGCTACATGTGATTAACTGGACTTCATGTTCCATAGCTTCCTGACTTCGTTGCGGTGGTGTTGTCAGCACTCCTGATTGCTTTCAGCTAGAAATCTATCTCTTACCGGTTGAAAACAATACAAAGCACAAATGAACAATAACGAGATCGCATTCACAAAAGGCAAAGTGTCAGCCTTGGTATAACTAGGATTTTCTTTACAAGCAAGCGACTGAATGTCCCTTTCACAAAAGTGCATCGATGGCATAATGATGATTTTCGACTCTGTCGTAAAGAGGGCTCTGGCCGTCCACGCAAAACATCCAAACGTCCAAACGTAGAGACCGCCTAATTTTGAGATTTGTTAAAGTTGATCCAAGTCTCTCGTTAACTGAGATGGCTGCACTAGACTCATATATTTCTAAGTCCACTATTCGTAGAAGACTTATTGAGGCGAATTTTAAGAGCTGTAAGGGGCCCTCTCAGATCGAATTAATCCAACGTGATCCATCTGAATAGCCGCTCTGAACTTCACATACAGCAAGGAACCATGAATTCTGAACGCTATGTGACTGATCTGAATCCCATAGAAAATGTGTGGAGTATTCTTAAACGTAACGTTCGTCATTCACTGCTACCTACAGATGGCGTATCACAACTTACGTCACTGTTAAAAAGAGAGTGGAGAAAGTTAGATAAGTCAAAAATCAACGATATCATCGAATCAATGCCTAGAGGAATTGGTAATGTCATTGACAATAAGGGTAGGGCCACAAAATATTAGCTTCTTTAGAACCGTTACTGTATCATAGCTTATCAGATTATATAAGGACATTTAAATATATTAGGGACATGAAATAACATGAAAATGCTTTCTGTGTCATACTTATGTTTTATTTAGTCAAATTTTAGGATGATCCACTTTTTATGAAACGGACTGTAGTAGGATGTTTTTTAAGTATTTTCTGTACTATGTATCTAATTGATAGTTCTATGATGTTCTTATGTTTCTGTCTTGCATGATTGTGAACTATTCTCATAAGTGTTAGCTGCATGATTCATTCGCCTGACGATGACTGCCGGCGGCAGCTGAAAGGCCTCGATAAAGAGATTTTTTACGAGAACAACATCGTTTTTCTGCGGGTCAGGGTTGCCACAAACCGGGAAAAAACCGGGAATTTAGAAAAATAAATACTTTCAAACCGGGATTTTTTATATATCGTTATTCAAGTAAATATTCCACAAATATGGGAAATATCGTCGCATCTCGTTATTTTTCATCGGACTTTCCCGGACACTCATGTGCATCAGACATTCTTGAATCCTTTGATAAATTGGTGAAGGATGATATTGGAATGAAAAATCTGATACAGGTATCCATGGATGGACCGAATGTGAATCTCTGTGCTTTGAGACAACTAGACTCGCAACTTTGCAGCGAATTTGACAGAAAACTTGTTGATGTCGGTACTTGTACCTTACATACAGTCCATAACGCATTTCGACAAAGTGTTGATCGAACGAATTGGGATTTAACAAAATTTCTGTTGGGGATTCATACACGATTTGATGATGTACCAGCACGACGAGCAGAGTTTGAAATGATCACTGGTATTGATAAGTATCCACTTCAATCATGTGCCCATCGTTGGGTGGAGAATGTGAAAGTGTGTAAAAGAATAATCGAAATTTTTCCGGCCGTGAGGAATTTCGTAGACGCAGTTCAGAAGAAAGAAACAAAAAATCCAGCTACAAAATCCTTTGCTTTGGTCAAGGCCTGGTGTGAAGATGAGCTAGCATTAGCTAAGTTGTATTTGATTGTCTCTATTGGTGGTACCATTGAATCATTTTTGAAAATGTACCAAACTGATGCGCCAATGCTGTCATACATGTGTAATGATCTTGAAGTATTGTTGCGTAGCATTATGCAAAGATTCATCAAAACGACTGTTCTTGACAACGCATGTACAGTAAGAAAATTATTGTCCATTGACGTGACGGAGAAATCTAATCAAAAATCAATTGAGAAAATTCATCTTGGCTTCGAGGTAAGCAACGAATTAAAAGAAATAAAGGAGAGCTCATCATCCGTTGACTCGACTGCATTCAAACGTGATTGCAGGAACTTCTTGGAAACGTTTGTAAAAAAATAATGGAAAAAACGCCTATGGATAACTGCCTCATAAAACATTTGAAATGTTTGAATCCAGAAGTTATGCTGACGGAAGACTATGACACACTAACCAACGACTTCAAATTGGTACTTGACTCCATCCAAATTCGTCCTTTTGAAAGATTGCGACGAAATTTTGACTCAATTTCAAACATTCCTTCGAAATGCTCGACGAAATGAGAAAATCAGTCAATTCAACCGAAAATCGGATAGATTGGACAAATTGTTTCATAGTGTTATGCCAAACTATTGTGGAATACTGTACGAATAGTCTTGACATTGTCGCATGGTCGAGCAAGTGTAGAGCGCGGATTTTCAATCAACAAGGAAGCATCCGTGGTTGATTTGGGCCAACATAACCTCATTGCCAAGCGAGTGATCAAAGACTATGTACAACATATAGGTGTGGAAAATATTGTTGTTTCAGAATCTTTACTGAAATCCGCCAAACAGGCAAGACAGAAATATGAAATTCATTTGAAAGAAAATCAATCCGAAGAAAAGTCAAAGGCAAATAATGGTAAAAAGGCGGCCATCCAGAGTCAACTAATTCTCCTGAAACAGAGGAAGAAAGCGATCGAACGAGAGGTCGAAATAATGGACAGTGATGCTGCCATGTTTTACGATCGAGCTGAAAAAGAACACGTACGCTTGTCCAGATCAGCAAAAGACAAGCGTTTGCAGCTTAGCATCTTAGAAAAAGAACAGTCAAATCTTTCAGAAGAGCTCACCAGATGTTCGTAGTGAAATTTTGTTGAATTTATTGTCTCTACTGGGAAAACGGAAATAACACATGATGAAGCATGAACGTAATATATGCATCAGAAATATTCAAAATATCTTGAGTGTACCAAATGCATTGAAGTTCATATCTTTAAAATTACCTTTGCCCATCATCGGAAGTGATAGGTTGTACTATGAAGTGGCTTCCGCTTGCTGGTTTTATCATATTGAGATATATGTAATTATAATTTTGGGCAAAGTACAATCAGGCAATAATACTCAATCGACTGAATAGATTAATTGACTCGTTTGATTTGATTTGCATTGCCTGATACTTTCTATTTTCCTTCTATTTGGATACCAGCAATACATTCAAAAGGACTTGTAAAAAGAGCTATCTCAATTCTCTCCCTTAGATCAACAAAGACAAATGATAGAAGAAAAATGTCTCGTTATTCCGTTTTGCCATCCGTTTGTTCTATATTACTATGATCTATCAGAACTTGCATTTACAGTTTTAGATTGATTACCATACCGGTATTTCTTCTTGTTTATGATCATATTGAGATATTGTTTTTATTCGTGAGATTATTCAGATGATTTATTTGAATATAGAAACCTTATAATTTTGTTTATTTTCTTGTGTAATTTTTATAGTGTTATCATGTATTCTACTCAAATTTATGGCGTTTTACTACCTTGTTTGTATTTCAATATATGCATTCATGACCTAAAAAATGTTTTCTTTTTTATTGGAGAATGGGAAATACAGGGTTAAAGCTACTTAGAATCTTAGTTATGAGGCTATTTTTAACATCAGATGAGTCCAAGCTACATTGAAATTATTGATAAGAGTATCAAGGAATTTCATTGAAAAACAGGGTAAAACCGGGAAATTCATCATGAGAAAATTTGTGGCAACCCTGGCGGGTTCCTCTGGTGTTAAAAAAATTTAAGTTACCTAATTATTTACACGATTCTCCACTAGGGTAGTTGTTTAATTTTGGTATCTTCTGTTTCCTGGATTCTTCGATTTTTTACCGTGTTGTGTTTTAATGTAATTACAATAGTTAATACAATAATTACAATAATCCTTCCAGTAAGAATCTGCAACTGTTGGATGTTTCAGTAACTTTATGACTCTTAAGATCTAGCAGCATTAACCTAGATTAGCGGCTGTAATGATCATCAACGACCGCTATTGTCCATTATAGTCTCAATACCATGAACAAAGCGAAAATTCGGATTTCTATGAATAAGGCAATGGCAACATAGTGGATTACAATGATTCTGAATCACACCTGTGTACGACCGTAGTGATAATTGTTTAAATATTTTCAGGCCAGCTGATGGAAGTGCTTTGCGGGAAGCAGATCTTAAATTGCTCCCAACATGGAGAATACGACCGTCGAGCAAGTACCTGGCTCCCGGACAACAGTGCCGCCTGTGTCTGCGTTCCTACACTCAGGGCCAACTCCTACGACGTCTCCCTGCCTGCGGTCATTCCTTCCACGCTGAATGTCTCGATCCGTTCCTGCTTCACAGAAGTTCTTCGTGCCCCATAGATGGCCAATTAGTGACAGTGACGTCACAGCCTACAAGAAAGCCGTCTGGCTCTCGAGAAGCAACCAATGGTGATGCGATGACTCAGCACTCAATGTCATTGTCATTGGCTGGCCAGGCATGTCAGAGTGCAGGTGCTGTGGACAGGCGAGGTACACGACAAGCAGGAAGACGACTTCCTCCTCTTCCACCTCGTGGGGCAGGTGCCTCGATCGCCAAGCCATTTAGCATTGGTCCAGATCTCTGCGTTGGTGGTTCCATGCTTAGTAAGTCAACTGAAAGGGAGTTGCCGAGGGAATGGGAATTCTCATACAGTGTGGTGTGGGAATGAAAACGAGGCTTTACTTGGTGAGAATTCCCATATGTGAACTTTCTATGAGACACCTGTGAAATACAAGTTAAAATCTATCAAGAGGCCGCAGTAAGCATCTAAATGTAGTCGCTGATCACTTCACAGCATTAATCCCAGTCTATGATAGGCAATGATATCATTCTATTTTTTCATAATGAAAATATACCATTTTTTTTAAATATGCACGTGTATATGTGAGATATACACTGTGCATGTAGAGCTAATCCCAGAAAACGACGGTCTTTAGTAACTCGCAATTTTCAAATTTCAAAGCCTCGTTTACATATTAATAATTAATAGAACTAAGACAAACAAATTCAAACTTATGCATGACAGTCTTACAATACGAGACGTCATGAATCTCACACTAGAGATGTAAAATCTGAAAAAGATCAACAAATTTTTCGCCCTGTCCTCGTGCAAGCATGAATGAATTAATAGGAATTTGCTTCAATACAAGATGCGAAGAATCTATGATTAGAAAATATAATGGAAAAAACGTTTTTGATGATATCATTTTATCATTGCCGATCTTTGCTTTTCAGCATCACTTAAGTTACTAAAAATTCTTTCCAATAAAAATTTACACAATTATCACCTGCGCGAGTTTATGCTAAGTCAATATACTACTCAACTTTTGATAAGGATCACTAAAAAATAGTCGGTAGAATTTTTGTTAAAAAAGATTTTTTGCGAATTGAATGTAAAACTTTTAACTTGAATTGGGATTCTACATTATCATTGTGTGACTTGAGATCATAGGTATGATACTTAAATGGTAGGCTACTTATCTATGATTCATAGATATCAAAGATGAACACTGGCATATACCAGGGACATCCATGATTAATATAAGATATCTAAAGGACGTTCAACTCCCATAACATGTACTGAACTGGAGGCCAGTGTCTTTGGTAGATTTGATTAATGACGGTTGTTTAAGCACATCTCGATAAAACCATGAAACAAGTTGTAAACAACTATCCAGTACTCTAATACGCTCATTCATACAGGGAATCTATTGAAAGAAGATTCTGGACCCAGTCAAGAAGTGACTACAGAATTACAAAGCTCCCGCAAGAATAGGCAATGTCAATAACAGCTGCAATATCAACTGCTAGTGATTCACCTAGCTATTCACTGCTAGTTGTTCACCTACTGCACGTAGCATCAATGGCTATTGGTGTGGATTCTGTACATTTTATACATGCTTTGTGAAAATTGATTCAGTAGTGCTTTTTCGGCGAATTTTGGAATGTGTGATAATCTATTTCCTTCGCTAGAAGCAGTCATGGATTAAGTGATAACTGATCAGTAATGATTTTACTTGCTACTACAATCATTGCAGCAATATGTCCCATGCCTTGTTCATTGTTATAGGTTACAAGTAAAAGACATGATTAAAATCTAAAGAACATCTACCGATGATGCAATCAGAAACGAACAAAAAACAAACTGAAACGTTAAAAATTCATAATAATTTGATTGGTACAACTAATGAGAATGCTAAAAGCGAAGGAAGAGTCGTTTGAATATCCATTCCTTCGGAAGATCCTTTATCAAGATTTAGGTGGAAAAGCGCAACCAGTGTTGTCTTTCCAAGTGCACCTCCTCCCAATGAGTGGTTACCGATGTCAATATATTTTTATCTCTTAATAGAATCTCATGATTATAGGGCATCATCTGTGAGTAGGCCTTCAATTTATAATCAAACTCCGAGGAACAAATAAAATGTGATTGTGATGTCAGTGATTCATAAAATGCGAAGATCATATTAAATAAAAAGCAAGCCAAGCGGTGGTGATTGGTGACTTTCCACGATTTTAAGGTCCTACCGTATTGGGCAATTCAGGAACAGCATTGATAAGGATTTAAGTTGATTACGAAATCCGTATAAATTTCGTCGGTGAATATGAAAACATTCGCACATCACTGTGACAAAAATAGCCATCAATTTTCGTTTAATGAAAGTTGAGTAATTCACGACCGAAATAAATCACACATGTTATAGCGTTTCATTGCTCTTGAATTCTCGAATAAAGTCGACCAGTATATACAGGAAGACGTTTTAGATAAGGCAATAGGAAAAGCAATGAATATAGAAAGTCGCAATTTATTCAAAATCGACCATCGATGCTTGTATGTGTATAATGTACATGTACACTGCACAGATTCTGTTCAAGACAGGGCCGGGCGTATTAATTAGTATGTGGAATACATTCAGCTGGATTCTGATGTATTTTACAATAATGAAATGGATTGCCTGCCCCCTTTTTCCATGGTTTTATCCAGATACACATTGCCGTCATTAATCAAATCTACCAAAGTCACTGGCCTCCAGTCCAGTACATGATATGGGAGTTGAACGTCCCTTAGATATCTTATATTAATCATAGATGTCCCTGTATATCGTATTCATTCTGATAATGAATTTTTTAGCTTCATTTGAAGTTTGTTGACGCTGATTGCTGATCATGAATTTTCAAATCAATTTGGACAGACAATGCAGTTGCCAAAGAAATAGCCGGTACTGAATTCTGTCAGATTGCACTTCAGAGACATGGAATAAGCAACTAGAAGGACTGAAACTGCAGGAGGGATATTAGAATGTTGGAAGCGAAACTTTGTCTGGATATGACTGATCGAAGGGAAGGAGCTCAGCGAGTACGGAATCTGAGGTTTCACTTCAACATGATTTGTCATGACAGGTTTGGAGCTGGTTCTGTTATGGTTAGGGGCGAAATCAGTATGCAAGACAAAACAGACTTGTCCTCACATGTTATTCAAAACGGTTCTTTAACAGGAGCCAGCTAAAATCGCGATGAAGTTTACCAACATGTAGTCAGGCGTATGCCGGAATCATTAGTCGGAATTTTATTCTGATGGATGACAATGGCCTCATCGTGCCATAATTGTGAACTAGTATCTGTATGAAGCAATTGAACGCATAGAGTGAGCAACGAAATCTCCCGACTGAAACCCCATTGAACACAAATTGTATTGAACATGTATGGGTAATAGTGGGTGAAGAGTAAAAATCTGCATGAATCAACCTCTACCCATTCAGGAACTATAAATTTCATTGGAGGCGGAACGAGATAGAATAACCCCATATTAATATAAGGAGACTAATTTGTAGCATGAAGAGGCGCCGTGAGGTTGTTGCCAAAGCGAGAGGAGACCACACACACCAATGACTTCTTTGTTGCCTCTCTTTAGCTCTTCTTCCTTCCAACAACTACATGTATGTTTGCGTTTTGAGCTTGAAAACAAGTCCTGATGCAATTAACTTTGAATTGTTCATTGAAATGAACCCACATCAACATGTATATGTACATGTACATGCAACACAAATTGTAATGAGCATATCAGTGTATTCAGCAGTGATATCTATGAATTGAAGGTGCACGTGAATGTAAGGATCTCATCATGACTATATCTATGATAACATGACATACCTGTTTAATTATTCTATCGAATTAACAATAGTGAAACATTCAAATCACTTTAACTGCACCATAATGTAAAATTCATTAGAAATTTTGAAGTGATCCTTATCAAAAGTTGAGTAGTATAGTATTCTATGCCCTGCTGAGCATGTTACTCTTCGTAATAAACCACGCGTCAATGAACCTAGAATTAGATTATATTAATTAGACTTTGACTACGAATGGAGGAATCCAACCGTAAGGTTTTGAGAGGCCAACATTTTTTTCAAATATTATTATGAAATTCATTTGTACTATACTAACATATATTTCGTATGCTTGATTGGTATTAGCACACGACCACCATTTGTAGATTCCATGCACTGTTTTTGAAAGCCGTATATGTTTGGGCGACATCTATGCACGTATGCACATGCAGCATGATCAATAATTGTAGCAAAATCAATTTTAGCTTGTGCGACTTTCATTTTTGATAGTTCCACTGCACTTGTTGTCTTTTGATGAAATAAGGTAATGTCGATCGGTCAAATCACCAAAAAGTCAAATTACCGTTTAATTACACAAAAGAAAAGCTTCCATGTTTTGTTTATGGGTATATTCGCCCCTCAATACTCAAATGAATTGTAGAAAGTAAATCATGATTCCTTAATATTAAACACCCTAATTAAACAAATTAGTTGAGTACAACGCTGCTGTATACATTTGCATGTAAAATTTTGTTATATAGTACGACCACTGCACCGTGTATGCACGTACGGTACAGCAGCCTCCCATGCGTGCACTTAAAAGTACGGAATAAAAGAATCTTAAGCCTATACTACTGACTTCTAATATTGGTGGGCAACGAGCCTTTTCGCGGGCCACTGAGTGGCCCGTTATCCCAACTTGGTTGCTCACCACTGCACTAACGGTTAACCAATCAGAAGAGTTAGGGCTCCCTCTCGAGTGCCCATTGTCTGACGTATTCATCGCGTGTTACTCGTAATTCTGTTTATCCGCCCAAATCGTGAAATGAACTACGCTAAAGTCATCTCAATCACGATGATTGGGCGCGCCCATCAGTCTTGAAAACGAATAATGAATTTTGCTGGCGTTATTGTCGCACAAATAGAGTAGATGTAGATGAAGTTAAATTTATGATCAAGAAATAGATTCCACTACTGATATTGCAGGTTATTTAAAGGAGCATGCAACCCAAATTTCATGTTGAGCTGAAATCGTTCCTTTTCGTTTGATTAAGACAATCCCTGAGCCACTCACGTGACAGCGATCAGTTGAGGGAGGTAGCGTCTATTGTAATTAAGTGATGACGTCATGAGCACATCGGGAGGGAGAGCGGAAATCATTCGACTACATTTAAACTGCAGTAGCCTTGAACCTGATTTCGAACTGTGTTCCTCCGTTTTTATTTGAAGGATTATTTACCGTTTATGGGGAATAAGAATCTCATCGCCTAATTCATCAGGACGACGTCGGTATAGAAGACTAAAACCAGATGCCATCCCTAGACTTTTTCTTTATAAAAAGCACAGCGATCGAATCATTTCTTCGCATCGTTCAGCGGCTTTAAAACTAGAGCACATCAGAGTTGTGAGCAAACTGCTTACTTCTTCAGCACAGACTGTGAAACATGATCTGGCTACATCCTCTTCAGCCGATAGGCCTATTGAGCCTGAACGAGAGGATAATACAGACGATCTTGTAGAATTGGAGCATGCTAGAACTGATCATGACTCTTGTAATGATAATGAATGGGAAAATGTATCATCGAATGAATCAGACGATGATGCTGAAGAAGAGGATACAACTCATCCAAATTGAAATTGCTTCATTGTCTATGAAAGTCAATTAAAAGAACTGATAAGATTTTGTCCTTCATGTGGTGCTCCTGTCGACTCTCCAGCCTTACGACGCATTACTGGAACATTGCTGACAATGAAATTTGAATGTATAAATGGGCACGAAGGTGTATGGAATTTACAACCTTTTGTTGGAAAAGGAAAAATTCCCTTAGGGAATTCAGCTGTTACAGCAGCAACATGTCTCAGTGGTAACACCTTTCATACCATAAAAGAAATAAGTGCTACTATGAATTTATCAATGATTAGCCACACAACATGCAATAAATTGCAAGTTTCGGATATAATTCCGGTTGTGGAGCAAGCATATACCCACATTACCAATGGCGCAGCAACAACAATATACCAAAATGGACCAGCTGTGTTCATAGGTGATGGCCGGTAAGTTCAATTTCATATTATCTTTTACTTTTTTGATTAATTTAAAACAAGAATTTAAAACCGACTCCAAAAGGAGCAGTTAGTTATCCATTCTTTAATACAAAAATATCAAATTACACAAAGTATGACACCTGGCGACATACTTATTACGAATATGTCTAGTAGTCATTCGAGTCAATAAATCCAGTGTATGGTTCATTTTTGGCATTTGGATACACTTGCCTAATTTTGTTCACAACACATGATGGGATCACAAATCTGTTAAATTTACCGAGATTGTGTTTATACAGCCAATGTATATAGTTTGAATAAGCTTGTTTCCGAGGATCTTTCACGCTGTATTCAACATTTAATTTCTAATCTGATGCTACTTGTAACGTAGCAATTGCAGTTTCTAGAACATCTTGATTAAGGCAAACATTATCAAATTTAGTCACCAATGTAATACAGGATGAATCACAATCATGAATTAAACTAAAGCTTCGTTCATCCTCCCAACAACATTGGCTTTCTCTAATTGATGGCATAAGTGAACAATGCTCGCACCAACACCAAGTCAAATCATTGAGACGTATAGAATCGACATGTCGATCAGTTTCCTCCTGAGGTCATTAGCTATCACATACTTGATAGCCTACTCTAAGCTTGGCTCATGCGAATAAGGAATACTATGAAAGCAAAAAGTTGAGGATACTTAGGGCCCATAAGATATCATTGCTTTAGATATCAGCAACAGTAAATTAACAGATGTTTCTTATTGATTGATGTGGAATAAAATATAGGCTACTAATACGAATTATGAACACTGGTCTGCAGCGTGATATATGTAGCATGACTAAGTATGTATAATTCATACATACTAAAAAAATCTAAAAAGATTCTCGGTATTTCAGATTTGACTCTCCTGGTTTCAATGCGGAATACTGCTCTTACTCGTTGATGTGTCATTTTACGGGACTTATCTTTGAGTCGGTGTTGATCAAGAGAACAGAAGAAGAGTGTTCAAGTACGAGAATGGAAATTGTGGGGTGCCATCGAGTAATGCAATCTGCTCATGAAAAATTAGATAATGTGAAAGTTATTGCGACAGACCGAAACGATTCAGTCGCGAAAGTATTACGGACCGAATATCCCCATGTGGAATACAATTATGACCCATGGCATTTACAAAAAAATCTATTGAAACAAATTCGATATGCTGCGACTGAATACCAATGTCATATACATGCACTTTATGGTCTCGGAGTATTATCAATAATATGTGGTGGGCTGCCGAGACATGTGATGGTGATCAAAATATTCTCATTCATAAGTAGCTTGGTCTTTTGCATCACATAGTTGATGAGCACCAGTGGTCAAATGGAAAATGCGATCACGATGATTTAACAGAAGAGCAGCGCCAGAAAGCATGGTTTATTCTTGATTTCTCAGCTCACCGCTCACTAGAAAAAATTGTTGTTGCTAAAAAGTTTGTAAATGATCCTAAAAGATTAAGATATTTCATGCATACGTCAAAGTTAGAAAGCTTTCATAAAGTGATTCTAAAATATGCCCCCAATCGCCAATTCTTTCCCAGAGAATCAGTGCGAATGGGGTTGAATTTGGCGGTTATTGACCATAATGTAAATGTTCATAGACAGAATGGAAAAGAGCCAGAAAAAAAGTGGCCGATGTGGGGGAAATCCACGAAAAGGAGGCTTTGTCGAAATGTACATGAAAAAAAGTTATGAGTGGCGAGCCATTTCATTTTCTGACAGTATCAACCACGCTTATCAGAGAGTTGAAATTTTAATTCGTCCTTTTGTAATATTTTTAACAATACATGCAATGTTCATTCATTTTTACTGTGTAACATATTATACAGAATAGTGTTTGCTATTATATCACCATTCATACAGAATACAGATACCAAGCCTACTTATCACTTTTTTAAAATATTGGGTCTCACCAATTATTATTTATTACATACACCAGAGTGACTGAAATTGTAACTCAAAATTTAGTATTGAACTTACCTGTCGATGAGATTCTTATTCCCCATAAACGGTAAATAATCCTTCAAATAAAAACGGAGGAACGCAGTTCGAAATCAGGTTCACGGCTACTGCAGTTTCAATGTAGTCGAGTGATTTCCGCTCTCTCCCGATGTGCTCATGAAGTCATCACTTAATTACAATAGACGCTACCTCCCTCAGCTGATCGCTGTCACGTGAGTGGCTCAGGGATTGTCTTAATCAAACGAAAAGGAACGATTTCAGCTCAACATGAAATTTGGGTTGCATGCTCCTTTAAGTTAGACAACATCTCAATAGGTGGGGCATTTCAAATGGATGAGCCGCCACTGGGGATATATAACCCATAAGTACCAATTTTTTATGGCGATGGCACATTTAAGCATTGGGCTCATTCCATCGTGACGAACGGGACTAATTTTTGAATTTCAATGGCTTTTGTAAACTACTGATAAATATTTTTTGGCTCCAGCTGATAGCTTGGATAGCTGTCAATAGTGGTATTGTAGAACATGTAAAATACCGTTTTATCAGCTGTCGTTCAGTGTTCTATGAAATTGATTCAAATTTGCTTGACGAATGGAACAATTTCTGACATCATGAAAATGGAATTCTAATTCCATCATTTTCATCTCCGAAATAGGATGCGTTATATACCAAACCATGGATGGTTATTAAGACCGACGCGTTACTGTATAAAAGCAACATATGACATTGAAGGATTATATAACTAACCTTCAACTGCCTTCAATGTGCACTGGCCGGAGCGTGTGCGCAGCGCAGACCTGTACCAGCGCGCAGGACTGCTACCACCAAGTCAAAAGTTGCGGCAAGACCGTCGCGCCCTCGCTGGAGAACTCCTTCGGACAGAGAAGTCATGTCCTCAGCCTGCGCAGCGCCTTCTTCTCCGGCGGCCAGCGCAGCGGCAAAGGCGCGGACAAGGTCAAAGGAAGACTTACCGAGAAATGCTGCATGAGGACTGTGGTGCACCGGACCTGCTGTCCGCTGACCAGCATGTGCGGCGACTTGCACAAGATCAGAAGATCTGACGCTTTATGTTGATTAATGTAATTGGTTTTATTAAATAAAGCGTATTGAATTGAATAACTAACCTGATGTCTATCAAACTTTGATGTAAATGATAAATCAAGTTACGAACGGTACAATCAAAATAACTATGTTCAAACCATGTGCAATATCTACATGACTTGAACTATGTGAGTACTGAAGCACCCGAGCTCGTTACAGCGTATTTCTTGATGATATTTTTAAAGGAGCGAAGCTGATACATATTTAAGGATTTTCTTTTGAGGCAAAGGCGCATTGCTCTAAGATTTCAGCTAAACTGGTAGGCTACAGAATCGCATCCGTATAAGTTACTCACAAGCAGGGTTGCCATTTAGCCTGCGTACAATTATAGTCGCAACCCGTAGACTCTGCATTTTGTGAAACAACGACTTGTCAGTACGGCTCGGATTGCCCCTTTCTTATGACGTCTATGATAGCTGAATTAATTTCATACGACTCATCACAAATGTACATCCATTCTATGAAACCATTATAGTTGGCATTTTGCTCTTCGATCGGCTTGATTTGCAAAATTTTCAAGGCCATTTGCTAACAGACTGAATTCCACATTCATTCTGCTTATCTGAAGATTCTGACGAATAGAAATGTCATAATGACTATGCTTTTATTCTACACGAGGTTATATTGACATTGCAACTGAAAGAACATTGGATACTTTTATAATTCGGATTGCTGTTCACCTAAATAAGTCCATTCATCATTTTGACCTGAAATATCAAAAAAGGAATCTGTGGTAGCTTATTAATAAAATAACTAAATTTAAATTGACATTCGTTGCGAGTATTCAGACATGTAGTCCCTACTTTTGAACACTAAAATTACCCGTAGATATTTCGTAGAAGATGAAAATCCATTCTATGATTGATATGCTTGGTTGAAGTTGAATATGTCTACTCGCTGCCAAAACATGTCGTTCACTCTATGCTGACAATTTCAATGGCATTATGCAATTTAAATGACAGCTTGCTTATCTTAATTTCCTACCTAAGTTGCCATAGCCTACACCGGTATTTATTTCCCTTTCCTTTTTAATATTTGACAGCAATGCAATGTAACTAGAAGGGCGTGCTTAATGCATAAAACAAAATTGTCTGCAAAATCAACATTTGTATATGCGCGAATATTGTCGGGCGCCAAAATTTTATTTTGCAGTGCTTGCAAAAGATAAGAATTTTGATCGTTTTCAGTTTATCGACGTGAATTAACAGTAATCAAGAGCGTATTTCAGTCCTATCGCAGTTAGCAGAATCAAATGACCTTAACACGCAAAAGATGAATATCGAGCTCCAATATCGGCAGTGTCTAAATAGAATAACATGTCTTATAATAACACACAATTATAAACAGCAAATAAGGACCGGAAAGATAAGAGAATCAATCATGTCTTACCACACGACAGCTTTCCAGTTCACATGAAATGTGAAATTCCGAACTTCTTCGATATTAAAACGTTCAATGATTATTGATCAATTTACCTTCCTCATAAGTTACCTCTATGACTCACCCAACGAATTCAATCTAGTTATTATGATTTTTATATTCGTTGATCGAATAAATATCTTATTAGTTTTCCAATGTTGAGTTAAAGCATTTTGTAGAAATGATACCGGTATATGTGATGAAAATGCAATACTCACGATCAGTCGAGCCAGTTAATGATTGATTAAAAAAATAGGAAGGTACATCTGTCATCAGCAAATCCAAGCAAAAGTAATCTTTAACAGACTTTTAAAAAGACTTAACTATTCAGAATATTGGACACAAGGCGGCAAATATTTCCATACTTGAGGGGTATAAGCGAATGTCGTCTACCTCCAGATGTCGACAAGCGCACGCGACTAGACATTTTGAAGAGGTGGATCTGAGACGTGTACGCTCAGGTAAATCAAATGCGCCGGTAAGCAGTTCAGATGCATAACTGGGTGCCAAGTCACGCATGCACTTTTAGACCATGATCAGAGTGCGAGGATCAATTCTAGCTTTTATAGGTAGCCATTCCAGATCTCTCAAAATGGGCGTAACGTGGACTGAGCGATGAAGACATGCCGTAAGTCGAGCGGCAGAGTTGACGATGCCCTAGATGCACCAGTCCAAGTTGAGTATTTTGAATTCCATAGAGGTCATTGATGCAATATTCAAGCCTTGTCAAAACAAGAGACTTAAGCAGATTCGGAGCAATCCGTTCTGTAATAGAACGGATTACTGTCCGTATCTGTCTGAGAACAGAGAAACATGCCGCCACAGTTTTTGACATATGGGTTGATAAGAGCATAAATAAACTGATAAAATAATACGCCGAGATAAAGTGATGACGAGATAGGACTCAAAAAGTCATCGCCTATTTTCATGGGGTCATTATCTATGATCGGCAATGATATCATTTTATGTTCTATAATGAAAATATACCATTTTTTAGTGAAATTTACGTGGTCCTACACCGTAAATATATCTATGATAAATGTAAATCGAATTTTTCGATTTACACTGCTATCATGCTACTTTTACTGCTCTTGGCAATTAAATTGAAATTAGAATGCATGCAGCATCAATATATTCAAAATAATGGAAGATTGAAGAAGGCAGTGTAGTCATACAAAGCTTCTTGTATATCAAAAGTTAGGTAGGGCCTATGGCCTATGCATTAGACATCGCAAGTTTTGATTTAAGCTTTATGCGCTCGAATTACAAATATGCCTACAATAGGCCAACAGCATCTAAAGTACGAAAAAAGGCTAAAAAATTTTTAACATTACAGTCACGACTTCAAAAACATCAAGACAGTGCTATTAATGAGTTGTTTGACAATTTGTGTGATAGACAGACTGACACACAATAGATTGTTGCTTTTCGCTGCATGAATAAACCAGTGCGGAAGGAAATGTGTAGAACAAACGAAAGAGACTAAATTTACTTCAATACAAAATGCGAAGAATCTGTGATCAGAAAATATAATGGAACAAACATCTTTGATGACATCATTTTTTAAAAATTAAATGATATAAAATGATATCATTTTATCATTGCCGATCTTTGATCCCAATCTATAAATGATATCCGCTGAAGTTTATTGAAACATGTGACAGTGTTGAAGGATCGACCATTCTTAATAGTTTATTTGTTTAACGATGGTCGAATGGATTGAATAGGGAATAGAAAGTACAAGTAATTATGCTCAAAGATGGAGAAACTATGAAAACGTGATACAGTTTACTGTGTATCTATTGATGTTTAGCTGCCTTTGTATAAAGCTGCTGGCAAAAGTTGTTCTTTTACTTCTCTTTTGCCAACCACATTTTATCGAACAAAGTTGTGTGAATTTGCTATTTCTTCCATCAATTTTGCAATAAGCATAATCATTTATCAATTAATTCAAACTATTAGTAGGCTTATCATGGCTTATCGATCAGACTGGAGGTTGTTTCGGCGATACTACTGCAAGAGTCAAAATGGCATGGAAGACTTTCCGCGAATTGTAGCCTTTTTTACGAATCGCAGCATTAGCTTACGACGAAGAGGCTATTGCGTTCTAGCCACACCTGCGTTAGAAGTGTGTTAGTATATACCTCAGAGATATGGTCAGTGAAGACTGATGACATCTACAGACTTGCAAGAAGCGAGAACTACATGATCAGATGGATCTGTTCCACCAAGCTTTGTGAACGAAGATCTATGGATGGACAAAGACAAGCCTTGGGAATGGCAGATTTACCGAGTGCGCTCCGTGAAAATCGGTTAAATTGGTTCGGGTACTTAGAGCGTATGCCTGATTCGAGCTGCTCCAAAAAGACGCGGCTTCTTGAGGAACCCGGTCAGAACATCCGTGGTGACCAAGGGAAGAAATGGATGCGTAACGTGGAGAGGGATCTGCGAGACTTGCACCTCGACCGTCGCACTGCGCAGGACCGTGCTGCATGGACACGCGCAATCCGCCCACACCGGAAATGGCATGACATGTCGTCCAACCCCCAAACATGAGGAAACAAGGTCTGAAAACTGGACAGTAAGTAAATCAGTTACAAAACGGTGATACACTAGCTTCAATATGATACTTGACAGCTTGTATGATTCGTTTGAATAGTGCATTATGCGAGCTTGTTAAAGGCTATTGTAGATAATGCATTCCACGGTGAGTGGGAATTCCCACAGGATTCCCATCAGTGGCGTCTTCTCCGTACCTGCGAGGCCTTCGGCGCATCTTCAAAAATTATTTTCCAACAATTATAAAAATGAAAAGTGTCATCATTCATTTAAATTCTACAGCTTCTCGTGATAGCTGTGCACAGCTTTCCGTCTCAAAATCAGACGCTCAAGCTCAGAGTGAACAGTCTTGCAGCGCGTGCTTGAATCACAGCTGTTTTCTTCGAACAATTAGGCACACAAGCTGGTCGTGTGTTCAGACGGAGGACTGATGTTCAGACAGAGCGAAAGAGAGTTGTGTGCGTGTGAGGCAGTAAGCGCACGCTCCCGCGCCAATATTGGCTTTCCCGATAGACATAATGCTTTTCCCTAAATATAGTAAGGAAAGCGCAACCCAATTGTTCCTGGCTTCGTTTAATGTGAGAAAGGCCACTACGTCAACAGTAGCAGATGGCCGACGTTCAGACAAGACTGCGATCAGATGATGAGCGTTCTCCAATGAATGCAGAGTAATGCATCTGACTCGAACACCCAGATTCGGTAGAATTCCATGATTTGTTTTTACGTGATTGATGTGACGCTATGATTAGTACTGCAGATGAGATCATAACCACGCCTTTCGTCCCAAGGGAATATACTGAAAAGATGACAATCGTCAAGCACGGTAGGCTATCACCTGATATAAAATTGAAAGCACTCACAGAGAAAGAAATAAGAAATACACAAGACATTTTAATGCATCAAAATTTCAAACATGTGAGTGGCTGACCGGCCGTGAGAAACAGAAGGAACTGTTGACATTGCCTCCTTTTTTCTCGACAAAATGTGGTCTGGACAGAGAGGAGATATAGTGATCTCAGCTCCTTGAGTAAGGCGGTTAAGCGACATGACCAATCACTTCTCATGTGCACTTTCACTTGACCTTAAAAATGTTTGTGAAATTGTTATTAAAAACTCAGCTTTATGAAAATTGATGTTGTAACATAAAAGTGTTTGGTATAGAAGTAGTATTCCAATGCCAAGTGACGGTCTATGGTCAGGGAACACGCGACGCCACTGATTCCCATAGAGATTTTTTGTGATGTGGCACAGCTGTGGGAGTGAGAAGCGTATCCCACGTCAACTCTGAACTGATAAGACACGATAGAAATAGAGGCGATACCATGGATTAATAAATGATATGTGGATATACAAAGCATATAAAACTTTTATCTCATACGACATCTCATAGCACATACAAAGAAAAAGACAAAGTTAACATTATAAAAAGTGAATTAGAGATAACTGAGTTCGTTCAGGTCTCTGCACACTGGGAAACAAGATAATATGCTCGTTGGATTGCTCTCTGTATTGCAAGACTCAGGCGCTGTTTCAAAAGCGTTGTTGTCCGAGCTTCACCCGTGACTTCCGCGATCCTTTTGCCTATTGCCTTGATCATCGACAGCGCACCCATTCCCCAGGCACCAAGTTTTCCTGCTGCAATTGGACAGAACACGTATGAATGCTGCAGACCTTCATACTTTCTCCTCTTTTTGTTCTCCGCTCGTGAAGCTAACTTTCCCCCTCAGAGGCTTGAAAATTGGAGGTTTTGCTTGCGGCCAGGGTATCGACACAAGTGAGGTCCCAGACAAACTGTCTACCGCTGCTGCAGGGGGTTAGAGTTACACCATCCGGCCTCTTCCCATCATCACGACAGAGACCGTGCGGCTCAAGAATAGCAGGCAAGCCGGCCGAAACCAGCGATCTTCGAATTATATCGTTTGCCTCAGTATGTCGTGCAGCTCTTCCTGAATTAAAGCGGCAACTCAGACCATGCATGCCACAACTGTCGACGTCCGATCCACACTTGCATATGACAGGTGCACAAATGTTGCCCTCAAGTCGGAGAGCTATTGATATACGTAGCTGTTCGTTGTCTAGTTTGAGGCCCAGACTTGGAAGTGGGATAGCGTTTAGCCAAGCAACAACTCCGGGGATGTAGCAGAATTATATCGCTTTTCGATACTGTATTTCAAAAAGAAACAACAAAAATATGGTTTCAAAGCTACACAGGTCTATGTGCTGTCGTTTTATAAAAATAGGAAATTCAAATTGAGCAGTGGCCCCCTGCCAGCTCCGTTGCAAAAGAAAGTAACATTTTAACGTCACATGGACGGCACTGCTCTGACATCATTAGACTTGATTAATTGTGGCATACGACAGGAGGTAATTGGTCATGGCAGTTTGCAGTGAAAAGTCTCTCCGACTGTTTTTTTTTAAAAAACAGTGGGAGAGACTTCACTACAAACTGCTATGATCATTTGACTTGGCTGTCCAGTCGAACATATAATAAAAAACGACAACCCAAACGCTACTTTTTTAGGATTAATAGTAGTATCTTGCACCAATCTTAAAACATTTTTGGAAGCGTTTATTACTACACTGTTCAAGTAATCGCTATCCAGGACAATTGAGAGGGTGATTATTTTGTAGATTTCATGCCAGTGCAGTGTGCGTTTGTAATAATTTATTGTATTGACTCAGATGTTATACCGCCTCCTTGTCATATCGTAGTGGTCTTAAAACATGCCAAAAATAACTATGCTCATTGAACTGTATCACAAATCGATATGTGAGAATAAACCTATAAGAATGGTTAGTCATATTCGCTGATGATGCTTTCTTTTGACATCATATAAAATAGTAATTCAGGTCTGTTTCCAATTCTCGACAGATGATGTTGTTCAACTCTTCATACTTTTTTATTATTTCAACTTCTATTCATCCTCAACAACGCCATGAATTTGCAAAATAATTTGATTACACAGATTTCCTAAATTTTATGACAGATCAAGTTCTTTAATTGGCTGTAGATTCAAGCTCATACAAAGGATTTACATCAGGATGTCGACATTACTACTTTTTAAATTGGAAGTGATAATACTACACATGTTCTCTCCCATCTTCGATTTTGCGCATCAGTCCAAGGTAGGATTTTTATGAATAACATATTTTTAACACAAGAAAGCGAAGAACAAAAACCGTGATTTTTTAGGAGTTTGTCATTTATAGCTTCTTTGCTTTAGCTTTAGTTCAGTTTTTACATCGTTGCTGTTATTGAACACCTATTAAATGAAGCGGTAACCTCAGTGGTTGTTTTGATGCGTAAAATAGAGAATCTGGAACGTTAACGGCATTTGAACGACATAGACGACTTTGCCATATTTTAGAAGAGATGATATTCGCAAGTTTATTACACGTATGTCATAGGTATATATGTACGTCATGCTTCCTTTATCGATTGTATTCCTTGGTCGCAGTCTACGAGCATTTCTTTTGTCTCTCTGTCTCTAGCAAGCCATGGATAGATAGATAGTAGGAGGCTCACTTACTTTATCGGTTTTGTTTGCTTTTGCTATCAGTATAATCTCGAGGCGCCTATAGGTAGGTCTATATGATACTCATCAGTTATGTGGATTTAAATAGGAGTTTATAGAGATGGCATATTTTAAAATAATCTTTAAAGCCCTCTTTGAAAATTATGTTTTAAAACCAAAATTATTTTTTATATGACCAATTTTAAAAGCGGCTTTAGAACATTGTTTCAAAATTATTCCTTTATGGAGAAATTCGCTTCTTTCTGTCATTTTCTTCAATCATACCGGGCTGCAGTTTCAAAGACGATGTCCTTTCTTCCTCAGTTGTTTAAATACACAAAAAAAGACACCCGTTGAAATAAATCAGTTATACACGGGAATTTTGTCCAATAGAAATCAAAAGGATGCGGACGTAGAACCAGCAGAACATATTTTTCTAAGAGAAAGGTACAAATCATGCCTAATGATCAATAACACTTAGTCTCTATGACTGCATACTGCAAGACAAAAGTACTTTTTACTAACCTGCATTTCGTGTGCAATTGTTGACATTCCTGCAATGCATGATTGATTTATTCAGTTTTTTCAATTTATATACGTACATCAAGTTGGTAAAAGTCGGGTTGATGAATTTTTCACACTAGGGTGGGCGCATAAAGCCCAGTTTTACACGCTTCACCAGGCAGAAAGCGTTTCCGAAGCTTCGAGATCGTGAAGGATGGTGCTGGGGATAACAAACTCGGAATCTCGAAGGTTTTCATGTTGGCCGACGTTGATGTCATGCTCGCTAGCATTTTCAAATAATATCTGTTCTCAAATTATGGAATTATTGAAGTTTTAAGTTGGCCACAAATTTACTTTCATTTGGAATTTAGCGGCTTCAAATTGAAGGCAATCACATTGGTCACCCCGCGAGACTTTTCCATGGTGAGGGAGGCTGGGCATGCGTGCCTGGACCCCCGCTTCCGCGGTGCATGACACTGAAGTATAGTCCTACTGTTTAACAGGTAAGACCTGTCAGTAGTGATTATGAGAACAGATTCTTCGATACGACTATCCGTCCTGGCAATGACAGAAAAAGCTGAATTATCACTCACATGATTGTGTAAAGTGATTTCAGTCGGCAGGGTTTTGACATATGCGTTAATTCTAATTTGCAAATGCATAGTGGTCTCATGTTATATACGTGTTATTCCCTTTATCCCTTCGATAATGCAGCTATTCAATATATAATTGAAATCGTATATCTCATTTCGAAAGTGAAAGAATGTGGTAATTTTGTTTACCGTTTATCTGCTGATGAAGTAATGAACATTATTGTGTGAATTGGTGGCCTTAAAATCCATTTAGACGCTGGAAACAGGTCAACATATGCAATGATGGTTCGTAGTATTGTCAAGGCCAATATTTGTCAATTTGTATGTGCAAATTTTTCATTACATGTCATTATTTGAAAAAGTAAAAACAAAGACATGTTTTTCAGCCAAAGAAACATTTTGAAGAAGCAACAAGCCTTGTTCTGTAGAGCCTAGCTGAGGGCAAACAGAGTAGAATGTGCTGCTTCTGGAGTTGTAATATTTACACCCACTTTTTCTCTTTTATTCGTGATGATATTTGACTCATCTCATGATTTCAATTCCATCTCATCAACCATGAGAGCTCAATTATTCGACGACAAAAATTCCGCTTCTTTTTTCAGCAAATCAATCGAATCGTAGCGTGCGACCAGAAAGACAACCGCGAGGTATTCGTGATCACGTATTGATCGGAAGATCTCGAAGTCACAGCAACAGCCGTCGAAGGAACTCCCTACCCGGTAGAGCAGAACAGCAAGACCTTGCGCAACAAGTGAGTACAGACGTTATCATCATGATTTGGAGTCTTGAATTATGTTCCGTGACTTTCTGCGTCGATAATGTACTGAATTCATTTCTATCCCACCGGCATATAAAAGGTGCATCAAAAGTACAGAAAGGGTTTTATACTTTGTTTCCATCTTTCTTCACGAGCATCGAGAGTCGGGATTAGATATGTAAGGAGGATGTCTCATTTCTCGGTGTTGTGATGCATGCAAAGTGAAACTTGAGGCTCGTCCTCAACAGCAGCTACTCTTATTTTCTATTCAACGTTCTATTTCGTACCTTTTGACACTTTTTTATGTCTTCTATTTTAGAAATAGAGAAATGGCGTTGGTAACGAATAGAGACTTTCCAGTAGCACCGATGAAGCTTCAACAGTTCTTTATTATGAGGCTGCTTTTTATCACTCACTCACTCTTCGTTTAGCGTCCTGAGTTCCCTGACGGAATTGGAAGGTTGATGGCTCGTCTCCAGCTGTTTCGATCCAAGGTAAGATCTTCACTGATTTTGAGCTTCTTGAGATCTTCTTTGATACAGCTCCTCCAAGACTTCTTCGGTCTCCCCGCTGGTCGGCGACCGCCTACTTCCATCTCTTCAACTTCTTTCACGATATTGTCCACTCTCTTCACATGTCCAAACCAGAGGAGTGTACTTCTGCGGATCGTCACCTCTAAGTCCCTCAGACCACACCGTTTTGACACTTCATCATTTGAGATCCTGTCTCTCCACACCTGCTATGAAGCGGAGCATCGTTAGGCCACATGTTCTCAAGGTGCTCATCAATTTGTTTGTCAGAGGCCATGTTTCCGAACCTTACAGGAGAACAGATCTTAAGCATGACTGGTAGACTTGCCCTCGGCATTTCAGTGGGATTCCTGTGTTCGTTACGAGATTGCAAGTTTAAGAAACCGCTGAAACATGATCTGACTGCATCAAATGCCTTATTCTTGACTGTAAATCTTGAACGTTTAGTCCCACAAGTACCACAGCACTTGTTTGCCATAAAACGTCGTGCAAAATGTCCTGTACAACTCGTTAAAGATGAAGTAATGACTGACTCTTACAAAGTGTTTTCGCCTGTGTTGCCTGCTGACTGTGCCAAACCGAAAATGTAGCCTCTAGCCGCATGCTCGTATAAGCATGGCACGTGTGCTGACTTGAGTCACTAGGCTTGGATTGAACAATCGTGCCCAGTGGAGATCATGTGATTTTCGATGCTATAGAATTTCGCGAAGAAACAGCGCTTACAAAATTCGTGAAAATTTGTTGATCTTTGGGGAAAAAATGAAGACATATGAAATTTCTTTCTTAATTTTTGTCGCATGTTTACATTTATGCTCACTAGTTCCTACGTAAATTTTCTATCAAGTTCTTCCGGAAGTTGCTGCACTTCGACGCTTAGTATAATTTGAAGCCGTCCCCTATGTCAGGCGTTCTGGTGTGACTGAAACAAAATGTTTTGTTTTTGCGAGTGCTTTCGAACTGCTACTACGTATATACTCGTGCTTCAATAAATCAGACAAGGAATGACTTCAAATAACACTTACTGTTATCCAAATACAAAAGTGAAGAAATGAGGCTTGATACTTAAAGCAAAGTATGAATAGTTGAAATGAATGTGAAGTAACCAATTAGATTCAAATAATGTGAAAATACTACCTACATAAGCAGCAGAATGGAAAAGTCAATGCGTCAAATTTGTAGTTTATTCTTCATGAAATAATAGCTACACACTTTCGGTACTTTAGAAGTTTGAAAACAGTTCATCATCGCTTTTCCTTTCCTTGCGAGGTAATTGCCTCTACAGTTCCTGGAGAATCAGGACACTTATATATCTATTCAGTACATTTATATAGCGCTGTACCCATGTGGCTCACAGCGCAGAGAAACACTGTTAACAATAACAAACAACAGAAATTGAAAGCCATGTCAAAGCATTTGACAAGAGGAAAGTTTTTAATAGGCGTTTAATAGAATTGAGTCACTAAGCTCCACGAATTGTCTGAGGAAGACCATTCCATACCACTGGAGCAACGTAGCTGAATGAACATCCACCAGATAATTTCATGTTAATTTTAGGCACTTTCAAAATTATGGAGTCAATAGAAGATTTTCCTAGAGAGAACTTTTCACTAGAGAATTTTCTGATATTATCATCTGGCATGTCCAGGCTTTTTGTGCAAAAGGTGGAAAATAAGTTACTGTTGTCGAAAATCGGCTTTTCTATATACAGGGTGTCTCAGAACTATGTAGGCAGTTTAAGCAACTATCTATGATTGCAAAGTACAGTGCAATTGTTTGATTTCTATGTAAAACATTTCATGTCAAACGCTATTGTCGATCTTAGAATAGCTTATATGAGAGCTAATTGAACAATTGCTAATCAGAACAAAGAGCTAATTTGAACATGCTATATAACATGCTTTGTTTTCGCATTTCACAATTCGGTAAACATTAGTCATGTCTGGTGAATATCGTGTTCGGCTTACATTTGAAGAGAGAAAGCAAGTTTTGAAGTGGTATTTCAAATACGAGAACATTTGTGAAGTCCAGAGACTATGGGAAGCCACTTACAAAACTAAGCCTCCACGTCGAGACACAATCTCTCGAATACGTAACAAATTTGAGAACACAGGAACAATTGGAAGTATTCAAAAGTTTACCGGTCGTCCAAGAACCGCTCGTTCAAATGACAATGTCAACTTAGTTGTCTCTGCCTTCGGTGACGATCCACGAAAATCCATCTGACAAGCTTCTGTAGACTTGAATCTTTCAAGAGCAACGATTCAGCGGATCCTGCACGAAAGTAACATCAAACCTTATCGTCCAAATCTTAAACATAAATTAAATGAAGATGACTTCGATAGGCGAGTCGAGTTTTGTGAATGGTTTTTACGTGAAACGGAAGACGATCCAGACTTTACAGACATGATCGTATGGTCTGATGAGACCACGTTCAAACTGAATGGTCAACTCAATCGCCACAACAGCATCTACTGGGCGGAAGAGAATCCTCATCAGATCTTACAGCAGGATGTGAATCTCCCTGGTGTTACCGCGTGGGCCGGTCTCTCTTCGCGGGGCTTAATAGGCCTTCTTCTTCGACGGGACGGTGGATGGAGAGAAGTATCTGGAGCTTCTGCGTACCCGTGTGATGTCGGAAACCAATAGACTGTATGCCAATGACGAAGAGTTGCCTTACTTTCAACAGGACGGAGCTCCGGCTCATTATGCCTCGATTGTACGAGGCTATCTCCATTCCAGAGTTGGTAGTGACATCATTGCATGGATTGGACGTCGCGGTGACATTGAGCACCCACCGAGAAGCCCTGACCTAGCTCCATTAGACTTCTTCTTCTGGGGTTATCTAAAGAACGAAGTCTATAAGAGTCCGCGTCCACTCACTCTTCAAGAAATGAGAGATAAGATCACATCAAGTGCAAGAAATATTCCAATTGACATCATCTCAAAAGTACGTCGTTCTGTGACTTCTCGCTGGCATGAATTAATCGCTGTTGATGGACAGTACTTTGAGCATTTACGTTAAAAACATGTATGTATTTTCGCATTGTGACATGTAACATACACGGTATCGTCCGTTTTGATATAAATTTGATTTAGATGACTCAAAAATTAGCTTTTTAACTGCCTACATAGTTCTGAGACACCCTGTATGGACAATTGGACACATCACACCTATTGAAGAAGAGGTTGACTTGTGCATGGAAGTCGACGGCCATTGAAATTGCTCGCACTAGCAAAACATTTCACGTTACCGCAACTTGTCCATCGACCACAGAACCTGAAATGACTATGAAATCAATTTTAGATATGCATTTTAGTGCTCTGATTTTGATTTCAAATTCATTTCGGATTATTATCATGTCTATTTACTCTCAATAATTTTGCTGCATGGTCTCTTTGACACAATATTTAAGTGCCTGGCCTAGCACAAACTTAAAACAACAATAATATGCTATATTTCGAAATGACAGACGCATAACGATCACAAATAATCAAGGGAGAAGATAAGAAGTCAATGAGAAGTAATATCACGATGAATCATTCGATGGACAAAGTTCTTTCCGTCTCTCCGCAGTCGATGCAGCCTAAGTCTGAGGTTCCTGTAATGTACAGTTTCCGGTGGTAGAAGTCGATGAAGAACGTGTCCCCGGTGCTTTAATATTTTGTTAAACAGTCTTTTCTCACTTTTCTCAACTATTAAGCTTGCGTCCGCCGCTTTTCTGTACCCGTACCTCACTCCTTGCTTCAGACTCCTTTCGTTAGCGTTCGTGAATCCCCACCAGCTGGGAGCAGCATAAAAAATCTTGTTGGTAATCATTGTTGATCACATCTGATGGAGTGTATGTTGCTTAGCTCCTCGACTTTTCATTATCTTCATTGCGTATATGCTCTTGTTGCATTTTTTCAATATCCTGCTCACGTGGGAGTCCATATGTAGTTTTTGTGTGAAGGTGACACCGAAGATTATGATTTCTGAAGTTCGTCTGATGTTAGGAAGATGTGGCGGCTACGTGTTGGTTCTGGGTGTTTGAAAGATAATTTGATTGAGCTTCATATATGTGAAATATCAATTATTCTAATCTGAGCTTTCATGTGACATAAACGTAGTGAATATCAAATATGCAAAATTAAGTAAGTGAAATCGCTTGCGACTACTTATGAAACATTGGTCGGATGAAGTAAGTGAGCATCATCACACGATTTCGTTGTACTATCTGAGCTGAAGTGCCTCATACGACATTCACAGCCATGAATAATTGATGAATATCATTTTGTTGTAGGAAAACTTCACATCTGCTTTGGATCTTCACGTAACTGGTGTCAACAGCAACAATGATTGACAACTCAATATACAACGGTGACGTGTCTTCCATGTATTTTTGCTTTTCTTGCGAAAATGGCATTTTTTGATGCTGGTCTCAAATTACTCAATACAATTCAAATCGTCCGAGTCTCTTCTTGAATTATGCCAAAGTGTGGAGAAAGAATTCAGCAGTCAGGTTGAATTCCATTTTATGTGTGGAACTTTCTAGAACTTCACCTGTAAATACATTTTGTGTAAATTTCGATTGACAATTTTGCTTTTGTGAGGTGCCTATCTGATAATTTTCTTACCAGATACTAGATTTATTATTTGTATTCTATTGATTCACTGAATGAATATATTTCAATAAAATGTGATATTTTTTGTACTTCAGAAGTGTTTTGCCAATGAGAAATCGATTTCTACTGGTGAATACCTAAATTCACATTCATGAAAATAAGTTTCAGTGGGGGAAACAGTCAAATCTGTCCCCATGCGGTAATGAGCATCAAATTCGTTTGTGTGGTAATTAGCTGATCGAATTATTGACGGACACATAGGAAGGCGATGTTCGTGTTTTCATTACATACAAATCAATGGAAACTGCTTCAAGGCGACCTCGGACAATCGATCTAATGATTCAATACCTCCGGCTTTCACGAGGTCGAGGTGATATCATCTTGACCTCCTGAAAGCCGGAGGTATTGAATCATTACACACAAATCATTTAGATCAAATTAAGCTTGTAAGCACAAATAAATTAACACCCACCAGTGAACGACCGTCAAGCGTCAAAGTATTATTTTTATCAGCCAATCTACCAACATTCCCATCGCTGAATCAGAAAATTGATTATTGCACTAACATCAATGGATCACCATTGAATCACGTCTTAACTCGACTTAAACGACTCCTCATAACTTTGTACGTTTAATGTGGTGGGGCGTACTAATGTTCTGGTTCGTTAGAATTTATGTTATGTTGAATGAATAATTGTCTTGAGTCCAGTCCTTGCTGTGACCATCAGTAGGCATAATAAGAAAATTAATCTCGATTGCAATACGCAGACAAGAAAATTTTTGTGTCAACGTCGTATACATATATGTACAATGCATTCTAAACTTATAATTGTACGAATTGGTATATTGGGGAGCCTTTTCATATTCTTTATAGGTACCAATTGTGGAAATGTATCAAACATCGATTGTTAGCTTGGCCATCTAGATTCAGACAATTATTTCGTCTGCGCCACCGATCTCCTTATCGGTGATGTTTCAAAGTAGTAGGGCCTATTCCACATAGGGCCTATTTCCCTCCAAGAGGATATGTTTGGCTGTAGAGTATGTGACGGCCATAAATTACATTACTGGGTGCTTTTTGTTGCGTTTTTTCTTCGCTTGAAATATCAGTATAACCTTCGAATATCTGATAATATCTTAAGCTTTGTCTGTTTGTTACTTAATTATCAGCTAGCATTTTCATTATTGGTTGCACAATTGGTGCAAAAATGAAATATAATTGGCATATACTATGTACCAATTAATTTCTACAACAAATAATTTTTAGAGTCTATGGGCCTGTACCATAGAGCACGCATACAAGCACAGTAACAGCTGACAAAATGTTAGAAAGCAGAGAAAATTTTGCATCAAAGGATTCAGTTTTTTCCGTGGAATTTCCTCAGATCAACTTTTAAAACGGCATTGCAGATTACTCGAGTGTTTACTTCCTAACCTGTCTATAAACGAAACTACAGTTTTCAACATTAATAGCAAATGGAATGGAATTTTTCTGACAACAAAGAATCTTGAAACCAAATTTTAAACAGTTTTCACATTGGTGATGGGATTAATGCCTAATGTAGGTCTACTGTTATATTATAAAGAAATTATTGTGGTTGCAATGCATCAGAAAAGTAGTCAAATTTTGTGATTTCGAAACTTTTGTAATGAGCATTTCTGTCATAATATGCTTGTATATTCCTATTGATATGATAAGGTGATAGATGAATATGATAGAATTAGTAAAATATACACCGCGCTTAAATAAACAAGTGCGATTAGCACAGAGTACTAGGCACATGTTTATTATTTCTATCAAAAATATTGCAGTGTGATAGCTGCCTGGGTAAAAAGTACAAGGATCTCATATGCCTACTTGAACAACTGAGACACAAAGCTTCCTTAGCAGCTGCAGACGCAGCGGTTCACCCATGCTAACATGCTGCAATTCTGCTTAAGAAAGGTGTGAAAATTTGGTACCGTGTTTTATTACTTCTTCATCGTCCGTGTAAAACTTTCCCTGAAATAAAAAAAAAGTTACCAAAAAAATCGTGCCTATTAAATCTATAAGCATCAGGAAGACAGCTGCATGAAGCTGAGAGTGTGTCATTGAAGCCACAATTTTTTCGTTTGTGTTAGTAAATTTTGATTCCAATTTTAATTTTAGATTTCACTGTATTTTAATTTCATTTTAAATTCTACTTGAGATTTTCAAAAAATCAAGAAAGATAATAGTTATTTACTCAACAAGTGCAAAGCATCCATCCTCATTGCATTTTTCGAGATCAACATGTCTCCAAGCAGAATGCTGAATGCATTGTATAAGCTATCATGCGAAGTAACTTTGCATTTCACAGGATCGTCAGAATATGACCATCCAAATTTTATAGCTGTCAAAAATCGACCTCTGTTTGATGTGAAACTGGAGATATCAACGGTATTTCTTGAGATTTACAGTAGAATTCATCGTTTCAGAGGATGAGAAGCTTTTGTCCAATTGCCGAACATTGTACCGCCCTCAAGGATTCCTTTTGCACAACTGTTGAAAATAAGCTTATGGTTTTACCTAAACTTTTCTGGATACTAAAACTGCACAAGAATCCGTATAAGAGCAGATTCATAGCTGGTGCCAGGAACAGCACTTCCAAAGATTTGGCCATGCTTGTGAACAAAGGTTTGCAATTAGTCCGGGACAAATTTAGTAGTTATTGCTCTTTCTATCAAGCATAATTCGGGTGTGAACAACTTCTGGAGCATTAACTCTTCTGGGGAATTTCTAGACAGGATGTCGGGTTTGAATTGCCACTCCTTACAAGTATATCATTTCTTCACACTCTATACAAACCTTAATTTAGACCAGGTTAAGGACTCCTTGAAAGACTTATGTGAGTTAATTTTTAGCAGTTCCAAGAGCTTCATTTGCATTGGCTATTATAGAACCTTCTTCTCGAATAAAAAGTACAGAGGACATCACTGCTGGTCCAAAACCCAATTCCTCAATGCTATTAGCTTCGAATCCTGGATAACACTTTTATCACTTTCGGGAGACTTGTCTTCAGACAAATTCGGGGCATTCCTATGGGTGGGAATTCCAGCTCACTCTTGGCTGACCTGATCTTAGCATACAGGGAATTTAAATTTGTGAGGGGGCTCCTAGCGAGTAAGAGATTTGGCTTAGCCAAACTTCTCTCTCGTACCACAAGGTATATCGACGACGTTTGTGTTTTTAATTACAAACATTTTGATAAGATCCTTCCTGGAATCTACCTAGCTACCTACCTAGCTAGCAGAAGCAGTGATAACAACAAATGCGTTAATTATTTGGATATAGAGTAGGTATACTAGGTAGAGTGGTAACTCCGCATTTATTAAGTCCCCAATGTGTATACACTTTCGATTTTATTAAATGAACTCAAGGGAGATACAAGTGGCATTGTCACCAAATGTCAGATATGCAAATTCTTGCAGTTTTGCAGAAATTACAACGGAATTGAGTGATCGTGATTGTAATGCAGACGGAATGATGGTATTTCACAGATTCTCATGACAGCCTTGGAGGTTTGATGTTTGTTAAATTGTAGTAAATAAAAACTTGCAATTTTCCTCATGATCACGCTTGTTCTCTGATGAAGATACAACAAGAAATGACAATCGAAATGATAAAGTCACAGAGACGTAAAATGATTAGAGCTAACATCAGTCATCGATTCTCTGATGAAATAGCTAAATGAATATACATATAAAAGGTCAATAAACTGTACATTACTAATAAAATCGCGCAGTAGTAACAAAATTTACATTAATTTATAAAGAGAAGTTGATAAACTGAAAGAGGTAAGTCACCAGAGAACAAGCGTGATCATGAGGAAAATTGCAAGTTTTTATTTACTACAGTTTATTTTCAAAATTGCACCAACCACCAAGTTGTTTGTTAAATTAGCAATTCGATGGGTTCCTCTTACATTCATGCCAACCTCAAGAGTATGAATTTTCTTAAGCGTGATCATTTCACCGGCAACCTGCCACTGGCACAGCAAAATCAAATAATCAAAGACAATGACTTCATCTAACTTTGAAGGCTGTAAATGGTTCCACATCACTATTCAGATTCAAGAAATGAAGCATGAATTTAGTGAATCATAAACTTATGCCGGTGAAAATTGAATTAAAAACCTGAAATTTCAGCCAAAAAAGCATGAATAATATCGCGACTTTTTCATGGAGACTTTCACAATTTATGAAATTCTTTTTATGATCAGCTTAATTTCCGCTTAGCTAGGATGCTTATCTGCAAGTATTCATTCCTTTTGATGTCTAACTTGCTTCATACTACTTATTTAGGAAAGTCATCTTGGTAGTATATAAATTGGCAAATTTTGAATTTTTTCAAAAGTGCTCAATTAATGTTTTGGACCACGGGAACGTAGTGCCCGCAAGAAACTGAATCTTCTGATTTAAAAATTTTCACTGTATACAGATACTTTTTTGAGTCGACACCATAGAGTAGTCGACACTCTACCTCATATCCCTACTTTATGGTTAAAACCATAGGATCGAATATGGTGGCCAATACACCACAGATTCCCAGTGGTGCTGTACTGTATACTTCCCAGAGAGTAATATGCCTTTGAACACTGGCTTAAATATCTTTGCTGCCCAACTTATCCGGTTCGCCAGGATTTCATCTGATGCTTCCGCTACTGGCTCGAACGCTCTCACTGAAATATTGTCACATCTTTTGAAAGAGGACCGCCAGTTCCAGCCAATATAACTGTTATTTCAAGCCACAGTATTCGCAAAATGAATCATATCGATTGTTTTCAAATGGGCCTCAGAATTAGCCGAGTTTACCCCCATAAGGATGTACGGATCTCATCAGCAAGCTGATCAATTGCCTACATTTCGCTTCGGCTCCTTTAATATCTTGGGCGATCAGCAGCACGCGAACCCACGAAGCATGCCCACAAAGCATACAAAATGCTTGAAGTAGTACAAACCAACATTACAAAATGAACAGAAAATCAAAGATGATAAAACGAAAAGACTCATATCAGGAAGATATGACGAGACTCTGAAAAGTCTGAAGGATGGGCATTCAAATCTGAAGGTTCTTCTAAATGAAATGTCGAAACTAAATGATGAGAAAAATCTGGAATCAGACAGACTATTTCAAAAGATCATGAAAAGAAGGATGATCAATGTTTACCGTGACAGTGACGATGATAATGCTTTTCCCAGCAAGAAATGATTTTTATCAACTTTTCCACGTAATACATGTATACGCACTACGAATAATACTCGGGCTTGTAGCTAAATACAAAGAGCATTTCTAGGCATTTCGGCATATTTTCAGCTGACTAGTTTCTATTGTATGTACAGTAGAACCCACTTATAACGGACTCGGTTATAACGAACTCTCTAATATAACGTACTACTCGGATATAGCGAACTCTTTTCAAGGGTCCACAGAGCAAATTTTGATTTTTTACAACGTACTTAGGGATGAAAGTACTTAAGTATTCTGAATCATCGAAACGAAGCTGACACGATTCTACAATAGTCCGGGAGCTAGCGTGAAGTTGTGCAGGGAACGAGGTAGTACATAAAACTTTTACATAGCATAGTACACCTCTAACCTACTGCAAAACTTCGCGTCTGCCGGATCAGATCATTTGCTTTTCAGAAATAGAGAGGATAACACAATCCTATGTATTTCCAATGGTGAAATTGTGACATTTAAGGTGTTGACTCCATTTTTTCGAATTTTTGCTCATAAAAGTTACGCAAATTGGTATTTTGTTGAACTGGTTATTATAGAAATCATCTACAGATCATGATCTTTCAAATGAGTTATCATTCAGTGACAGAGGATGAAGTAAAGTGCACAAACAGACACTTTTCGTTAAAGTATATCAACAATTTTCCTGAAATTTCTATGTTAAAATTTGCAGTTACACCAACGAAAAGTGTCTGTTTGTGCACTTTACTTCATCCTCTGTCACTGAATGATAACTCATTTGAAAGATCATGATCTGTAGATGATTTCTATAATAACCAGTTCAACAAAATACCAATTTGTGTAACTTTTATGAGCAAAAATTCGAAAAAATGGAGTCAACACCTTAAATGTCACAATTTCACCATTGGAAATACATAGGATTGTGTTATCCTCTCTATTTCTGAAAAGCAAATGATCTGATCCGGCAGACGCGAAGTTTTGCGGTAGGTTAGAGGTGTACTATGCTGTGTGAAAGTTTTATGTACTACCTCGTTCCCTGCACAACTTCACACTGGCTCCCGGACTATAACTTGTTGCGTTTGATGATGGCAGCAACAGCTCAATTGTCATTGGCTCGGAGGACAACTTTTGAGTGTCGAACCCGTCCAATGAGGAATCGATAGAAGTGAACTGGAATTAAGACATTGTCTGTGATGGTGTCTTCTTAACGCGTCACTGCTGTTCCATCGAATCTTCATCTGAGACTTGTTTTTTTAGTCTGTGCTGTTTCTCATTTAGAAAACTATGCTGTTTTCTCGAGTAGGCATGATCATACATGTAGGGCCAGGGCATACAAATAAATGTACATTACATGTACATGTATTTATGGTGATGCATACTGAGAATTAGCTGGTCATGATGGATAGGACCTTACTATTGCAATTGACAACTTAATTTGGTGCAGAAGTAGGCTTCAATATTTCTTATACAACTTGTTATTGCACACCTCGGATATAACGTACCAATTTTTTAGGTCCCTTGAAGTACGTTATAAGTGGGTTCTACTGTACAGTACCTGTCATAAGTTTGGAAACCCCATACACGAAAGCAATAATTTTGTTAAATCAAAACTATACAAAGTAATCCAAAATTTACATGTATTTCTGAAGTGACTATGAATGTCTTTATTATATTATATTATCGTGGCAGGCTACTTACATCAGTATTTTGATGGATAGTACTTATTCTTCATCACTGCTTGAATTCTTGAAGGCATTGATGCCACAAGTCTGTTGCACAACATTGGATCAGTTTGTTGGGTCCACAGATCAATTATTGCTTGTTTCAACTGCATGATGGAGGTTATCTTCAATTTGTTGATTTTTCTTTTCATTATGCACCATAAATTTTCAATGGGATTTAGGTCGGGTGAATTCGGTGGCCACTTCAGAGTCTGGATAGCATGATTTTCAAGCCATTCTGTGACTTTCTTTGATCTATGGTACGGTGCGCCGTCTTGCATGAAAATGCTTGCGTCTCGGATCGTCATGAACGGAAGGAGATGAGACTCTAGAGTTTCTAAATATCTTGATGAATCCAAATTGACATTCTGAGGTAAGATAGCCAAACCTCCTCTTCCAGTGGCGGAAAAACAAGCCCATACCATCACGTGCGGAGGATGCTTCACCGTTGGTTGGGTAAACCGATGATCGGACGGATCAGATTGTTTTGGTCTTCGGAAACGCCACCTTGATTGATCAAATAAATAAAAGTTAGACTCATCTGACCACATGATGTGACCCCAATCGTCAGCTGTCCAATTTTTGTTCGCATACAAAATTCTTTCCTTTTCTGCAAATGGGCTTTCGTCATTAGAGGTTTCCGCTGAACTTTGCGAGCCCATAAGTTAGTCTTTCCGCAAAACACAAGAAACTGTTTCCGTAGACACACACCGTAGAGGAGATACTTCTCGGATGAGATCATTAGAAGTTAGGAAAGGATTTGCCGATATGACCTTCTTCATTCGTCTCTTTGTATGTTTGGATACCTTGGAAGGTCGACCGCAACGGCTACGAACTGAGAAATTTCCTTCCATGTTGTATCGTTTCAAAATCTTTGATACAGCTGATTTTGAAACTTTCAGCTGTATGCAAATCATCTTGTGGCTGAGTCCTGCTCTTTTCAGCTCCACAATCGCGCCTCTCTGTGCGTCAGTTAGTTGTTTTCCTGATCCCATTGCAATGCAGAAATGAAAATGAGATGACTCGTCACTGATACCTAGAACATACATCCGTATTAGTAAGCTATCTATGCTATCGCTATGACGACGACAATGCAGTAAGCTCGAATGGGATTGACAGCCTAGATATCTGATAATCATTAAAATCATTAACTGCTATTACCATAGAATCTCTGTTATCTAGGGGACATCCCAAGCACATATTTTGCAATCAGTGGAAACGCAACAGCCTATGACAATAGCAGGCTTCAAGCGCACACCTAATTGTAACCGATCACGGTCAAATTTGGTCAAATACCCGAGATGAATTGTAGACGAAAATCTGAATTTTCATGTCCCACCTGGAATAATTGGAATCGGACAGTCCTAGCGGAATCTACAGCTTCCCCAGTCCACATCTACTCTCATTTTTCAATCTCAACAATGAATTTTGCTTCGGAGCATGACCCGCCTTGCTAGTCTTCCATGATGCCACTGGCATTTCGTCATGTCTCCTCTAGACAAGCAGAGGAGGGAAACATCCATTTCTATGGTTATTACTGTGGAGTGAGATAATTTTGACAAAAAAATTAGGATACGAGTGAATGCAGTATGAATTTCATAAAATCACTGACTTGGGACACGGGGTTTCGAAACTTATGACAGGTACTGTACATGTATACGCAACAAGTGTGCATTTACGGAATCAAGAAAACGATATGAAGATTATGCAATTCAATTACAATTCGATTGGTAGTCATGCATATGAAGCAGTAAGTTCTTTGACCTGGTACTGCATGGGCACGAATTTCGAGGGGTGGGCACGAAAATCCTAAATACGATCACTGAAACGATGTTTTTATATGCTTTACCTCTGCCGTAACTGTTCTTAAGCAAATAGAGTACAAATATAGCACTCATAATAATAACTTTATATCATTTGAATCGGAGGAATTCAGGTGCGATATTCATTTTTTGGGTTCGTGCATTTCAATGAAAGAGTACAATAATTACTCCTTATTGCACTCCTTGAAATTTATGCACCCTTTGGAGAGCATGAACTTTATTATGGTAGCAACAATCACAGAGATTACTGCACTGTAAAGTATAGAAAATACAAGTATTGTATATATGTATATCTTTAAAATGCGTTTTAAAATGTGGTTCTGAAAAACACCATGCTTTTGAACCCTAGTTGTGATGAGAAGCGGTGCAGTGTGACTCCATTGGGTATAACAGTCCTGTCAGGGTCACGCAAGACGGCATGTGTATTAACAAAGTCCACTTTGCCTACGCGTTTGTTAGCGTGTGTGTCAACAGCACTTGCATGCGATACTAAGTCTGAGGTCAATAGTCATTAGGGCAGGAGTCATCAAAAATTAATTGCAATTATTTATCGTCGCCGTTTAAATAGTCTAATTCTTAATTTTGAATTTTTACTCTGTTATTTCACTTTAGCGAATTAGGCTACATAGGCCTGCGTATCAACTTGGATAGTGACTTGGATAGTCAACTTGAGTAGACCGAAATTTTGCATAAAATGCATGTGATTATTTACAAATTTTTGTTGCATACTTAAGTTCATGCTTCATTATCACAGTGATAATCAATTATTATAATAACCCGAGTAGAAAAAGTGAGCTAACTCAATAGGTACTGACTAAATACAGAATAGGGTGCCTGCGCTTCAACTGTCTTGCTAAATGCCGACTTAGTTGTAATTAAATTACTAAAATGTGCACGGTACTTAGCTCAGTATGTAAAGGTGGCAGCATTTAATTTAGTAAGTTGATTGATAAGTAGCCTCCAAAGTCATCTCCGACGAAACATGACACGTACATTGATACACAGTCTTGTATCACATTCTCAATCACATCACAGTCTCTAAAATTGAGACTGTGATACGACACTTATCCTTTTGAGACATTGAAGTCATCACTACTCTTGTAACTGATATGATGCTCTATCTCTAAATGTTTAGGAATACAGCAATATAATAAGAACTTAGCACGTCGTGAGAATTAAGAATCTATTACAAGTCTTCTATAATTAATGCATGCTCGTATAAACCTATTGCAGCTGAAATATCTTCTATACAAAGATAACAATGCAATACTATTACTAGACACCGACATCTTAGGTGAAAATTTTCGTCATTTTAGGTTTTGTTTCAGGTGAATAATTTTGAAAATTTAGGTTGCCTATTTAGGTGAATCAAAACTCCGTTGAAATACCTAGATTCATTGAGAGCGATGGTCTTTTTTGTTAATGTTTATGAATTGTGCTTTTTTCGGTAGCTAATTTGTAAACAAATGCCGCGACAATAATCTCCGCATTAGTTTAAAAGAGAATTAGAGAGAAGAAAATGACAAGTAAGTCCTAGATTTAATCGCGATTCGGAACGATTTCATTTCAACCTATAACAACTGCACAGATCAAACATTAGCAACAAAGTAGGCCTTCAAATTGTGCATTGACAATTCAAATGTACAATTTTGTACGTGTCAAACAGATCAAAATTATTCGTATTTCAAATGCAATATAAACTCTATTAATGTATATAAAAGAATAAGAAACTATGACCAGAAACATGTGGCACTACCCAGAATCACTCATTAATGTCTTCATTATTCCGATTTTAAAAGCAATTCGTTGACACGATTTTCTCAATGCTTTCCAATATGAGAAGATGAGTTAATCAAATAGCAAGTTTTAGTCGTAATGACAATATTTAGGTGATTTAGGTGTTTTTACAAAATATCCGTAATTTAGGTAAAAAATTTATTTCAGGTGATTCACCTAAATTGTCGCTGTCTAGCTAGTGCAAAGTTATCATGCATAAAATTCTGAGCTGTGCTATTCCTTGGTTATAGTTATAGTTATGATAGTTGTGAAGTTATAGTTGATCATAATGCACGGGAGGCTATTTTCATCGTTCCGAAAGCGAAAGCTGTCCCAAATATTATGTTCGTCTTTATTCCTTATAATAAAATGTTGCAAAGGTACAAGAAACTTGATATTTCGTCCTGCTAGGACTTGTTCACAGGTATGCATGTTATATGACAAAGTCAAGCTTAAGGTTTCAAATTGGCTTATAAGCACGAATGACCACTCGTCAGCTCCTGTTTGCGATTAATGCATGGTTGATGAATGTTAATAAGTTTAGCTTCAGTAATACGGTTAGAGACTGAATCAACAAAAATTTTGGAGACTTTTCAACATATTTGCAACTATTTTTAATAAAATTGGTTTTTTTAACGAGTGAATGGACCCAACTATCATAATGAAGGGTATTCCCAGAATGGCTGTCTTTTTTATATAATTCATACTTCATCTGATGGTTGGATGCAGATCATGTGTTCATAGAAACGTCTAAGGGAATTTTTTCTCTGATACCGAGTTGAAAATGTTGCGGATACTATTCAAAATGCTAGGTTCATTTGGGAATGGCCCCATAATAATTTCGTTGATATACCTCTGAAGACGTACATGGATGGATGATGTGACTAGAGTTTAATGTACTCAACGCCATATTTTCAATATAATTCTTATAAATGGATCTGTTTAAAAAGTACCGGTATTCAACATGAGACATTTTATTCAAAAATCAATTTTCACAAAATATGGAAATTATTCTACTTCTTTTGTTGTGATTTCATGAAGTATGGGTCATCATTAGGTTCGCAGTTAAGAAAGAGACACGCGTCATGTTTGAATAAAAATAGCGCAGGTATTTTCTATCGATTTTCCGTCCAACACT
This sequence comes from Prostheceraeus crozeri, assembly GCA_907163375.1. Lineage (NCBI taxonomy): Eukaryota > Metazoa > Platyhelminthes > Polycladida > Euryleptidae > Prostheceraeus > Prostheceraeus crozeri. The sequence continues at coordinate 289,532 of CAJQUW010016065.1, forward strand.
AAAGTGAGTTTTTAAACAGACCCAAATAATGGCGAAGGCTGGAGGAGTATAGTGAGAGGGCAACCTTAGTTTGGAGATGCGTATTATTATAATAATAAACTTCGTTGTTGAAAGTTACAAATTTTAAAGATATTCTCAATTCATTCCGAATCCGTGACTATCGAAAGTGTTCTCGTGCTTTTCCCCAAATTTCATAACGGTTTTGATTCCATGGTATAGGTATACTTTGCAAGTTTTTTAGCATCTAAAGGAATAAGGATTAAGCTGCTTTTTCTAGGGAACGTAATGTTCCTCAGATACTCAATAAGCTCGTCAGTGCCTCGTCGATATTAGAGACATGGTTGGATGTTGTGACTATATTCGTGCTTATAAGCCAATTTGAAACCCTAAGCATGCATGACTTTGTCATGCATGCATACCTGTGAACAAGTTCTAGCATGACGAAATGCTAGCTTTCTTGTGCCTTTACATTTTGTCATAAAGAATAAAGGCGAATATAAGAATTGGGAGTGCTTTCGCTTTTCGCTTTCGGATGCACACTTAGTTTGCTAATAATGCCGATCGCCGAGTGGAACAAACATTTCCAGCTGTGGCTGAAGACTCGCTTGTTTGCAACACTGGGTGGCTGTACTGGAAAAGCGAAGCGAGTCACATCTTCAACTCATATGAAGTTCTTCGTTTTTTCCTTTTCGCTGAAATTCCAGCATTCAAAGGCATGATTTTCAGTCATTGAAGGATGCGAATGTGATTGTTGTAAGCTCACACCTCATCCGACGAGATTAGTCTATGGTGAAATCGATATGTCAGCTAACGCTAGTTCATGTTGCGGAATGTCAAGCGCTTGTGTAAACCAGGCTTTTAAGTTATATGGCTGACGGTCATAGACAAGAGAGGAGTAGCTAGCAGGCAAGCACACTCGATTCAACGAAGTGATAATCCAGCCATAAATTACCTTAGGTACGGGCATGGAGTAAGTACTTAAGAGCATATACTTACTCTATGGGTACGAGCACCTGCGTTTAGTTGTGCTTGCATAGGTATAAAATTTTTATTCGGTACGAACTAACTGAGAGATTGAAAGAGTGAATCTCAACGCAATAGTAGGAAGTCAATATATTTATTCTACATCAAGCAAATTCATTCAGAAGACATTTGCAGAAAAAATCGTACGATTAACGAGCTGAATCGATTGACCGCTCACAAACAAACAACTTTTATATCCATACCGATACACTGATTGCCAATCAATTAACAATATATGGCATGATGAGGCACGAAGTATTCTGATTTACAATGTGGTAAGGATAGGATCGATCTCCTTTCAAAAAATAAAAAGGAATACAAAATGGTCGAAGAGTCAGTTGCAGAATGAAATGAAAATTTCCCAACTTGAATTTGTCTAATGCGCATAGCCTATTCAGAAGTTGCTGATAATTGCTGGTAAAATAGTAGCTTATAACTGTATTTTTGATAGGAGTCGCATCTCTTACTACTTCCTCAGCTAAATTTGGTGCATCTCTTATTCAAGAGTGTCTCATTCAGGACTGTATTATGTGCAGATCGCCATCACTGGCAATTTTGCTTTCAGCAATACTATAATGTTGTTCAAGTAGAATTTTATGAGATTTGTAAATTAAAAGCACACCGGCCTACTTTACACAAGCAATTAGATAATCATTTTCAATATGCAACTTTCGTTAATCACCGTTTCTCATTATATTTTTACTCCTCGTGAGAGCGCCTGCCATTCACGGGTAGTTTTTATTTAAAGAAAGTTGGAATTCAAACAACATGCATTAATGACTATATACAGAATCATACTGTGCTCTATCCTTCTACGAAAATAAAGAAAATATCATCCATTTATTATGAAAGTATCATGTATCACCTGACATGATAACAAAAATATTGTCAAAATGACTTTGCTTATGAAGGATCGTGACGCGACTTGCGAAAGATGGTTTATGGCTTATTCTGTGTGCCTCCGGCCTAACCAGATTTCAAAACTTATCACTTCTAGCTGACCTTCTTTAATTTCCATTTGAAATTATGCTAGGTTCAAGCAGGAAATTGAATCATAATGCAAGATGTGCTAGTACATAACTCCAGATGTGTAGAACTCCCATCTGGAACTCCCATTTGGAAGTTCATGGTTGAAGGAAGCATGTGTATCCGTTACTTAATAGCCCAGGAACAAGAGGGCAGTTCAAGCCATAGAAGTTCGATGTTACTCGTACAGGACTAGAAAGGATGTGCACATTAAAAGCAATAATATGTACGGGACATGCGCTATCATGACAACCAGAGGCGTCGCGACCGGGGGGGTGTGGGGGACCGTGACACCCCCCCAATATGAAATTATTAAAAGATTCAGGTAAAATGAGAAATGTCAGGTAAACCGCCGGTTTGCCGGCGATTCAGCTCCGATATTCACTGCCGTTGTTCTTAGCCACAAAAACAATTCATAATGTCGGGAAATTCTTACCCTTTCTAGACACCAGAAAGTATATGGTTAGTTGCTGTCGATGATATTGATTTGTCACGCGAAAGCGGTCAAACATAGCGCGCTGAAAACGACCTCTACCCGGGATGACTGTATATGCGAGCAGGAGGAACCACAGAATTAAATATTTGGTTTATCTGCTTCGGTTTGCTAGAAGTGTGATTAATGAATGTGATAGAAGAATGTGATGGACGGCACATTGAGGAACCTATTAGGTGGGCAAAAAGGAATTCCTTATACCTTACAGAGATAGGAAAAAAAGTGATTAATGTAAATGTGAGGATTGAGAGGATTAATGTGAGTTCCAGCAAAGTGCTTCGATTGCCAAAATTCTTTCAGATTCGAAGAATTCAGATCATTGCCCACACGTTTTCTCCATAATATTGGCCCTTCCGATCATTATTAAAGAAAGTAGCAGGCGTACGAAAATTAGTTCAATTGATGATTTCACATCCTCTCCTCGGCATTGCTCACTGTATGGTGCATACATTGAATGGAAGCCAGGCATCGATGTGTGTTTTGGTGTGTGCGAGGAGTGATATCACAGCACGCACGCATCTCTCACTGGCTCTTTTGTCCTCTGCTGACAGCTTATTGTTTGCCATTTCCAATAGCAAGCGATACACGAATTATCCATTCGAGAAGGAGCAAGTTGTCTAATTCTGTGATGTACCATTTCGATATTAAGGTTACATATAACTCTTCCTTTCTAGGAAACCGAAGCCCGCGCAGATGAATCTAATTCTGTGGGAGGAACAGTCGCCTCGCATTTTCTTAAAAATTGGAGCATAAGGCGATGTGAGTTAGCTCTGCTAAATTTAAAATATCTAAGTGCAATTGAAATGTAATTCCAGTACCCTACCTATAATATGGCCAGTGAATATTGGCACTGAATCACCTGACGCTGAAACGCCTGCAACTCATTCTGCCTAGCTGTGTAGTGTATGTTTAGCCGTTGATTCATATAAGTTCTGGCTATTGCGTTGTCCCTTGAGGAGATGACGTCATCTCTACGGTGGATTTCATCGAACCTTCCTCATACCGCGTCAGTCACACGCGCACTGCGGAAAGCGCACGATACGAATAAGGCACACCGTCCTCTCTGTACGTAGAAGTTTATTGTTAACAGCGTGTTAACTTTCTCGATGCAAACACCATCGAAAATTTCCTTAGCAGTCGAGACTACTCAATATGAATAATATTCGTATGAACCACCAATTAAATTATTCTTCATTTATAGGCGTCATTTCCGGCCGATTAGATGACTAGGTACCTCTTCTGCAGGATATAATCATGAAACATGTTGGAATGTGTGTGTGAGTATGCGTGTGTGCAATAATCAGGTAAATTTTGGTTCTTAGTTGTAAATCAGGTAAAATTTAGCAAACACCCCCCCAATGATGTGTCCTTAGCGACGCCTCTGATGACAACGATGTCCTATCGATGACGGCTTCCAGTGGTGGGCGATGGAAATTTCCGGCACCTTTTCAGTGCACTTTGTGAAGTTTCACTGTTTCTATCATTTCTCTTTGAATATCAAATCACTTTGATAATTAAGCTTGCTTTGGTCGCCTTACGGCAACAGCTTGCAATTCTTTTCAAGATCTAACAACATTAACTTAAATAAGCGCACTGACATTAGAACGATAACGAAAGCGACAAAATAAGGGACTATGAGGATTATGACATGTGCAAACTCAATTTTCATCTAGAGACTTGAAATTCTATGTGTTTTCATGAAAGAGTAGTTGCTGAAGAGGATGTTTCGGTGATAGAAACACACCCAGATTTTCCCATTCCCATATTCAAATTTGTATCTATTGACTTCTACAGGCAGTCCAGAATGTGCATTAGATGGTTGTGTGTGGAAACGTGTTTTTGATAGAGTTGTTTGAATTTCTATGCATATCCACATGAGGGTATTTGCAAAAATGCTTCACTTATTGATGGAAAAAATGAAAATTTGTATCCTAACATATACAAATCTTTATCAATTTGCACCTTACAGATTCCTAGGAAAGTTATCTACAAGACAAGGATGCATAAGCGCGTTTTCGACCTAGCAGCTTGGACAGCTATGCGTTTTCATAAGACGGTAGTTGCAGAAAGTAACCGTTTATTCATGTTAAAACTCGCCGATTTGTGGCTTAACTTGTAGAAATCTGCATCCATTTGCATCTGCAGATAGTTACAAGTAGGCCCTATTTATTGTCATAGTGAACAATCCACTTTTTTCTCTCCTTCAGAGTTTATTGACCAAGTTATGAGGTTATTTACAAGTATTGTTGAACTAGTGACTGAGAAATCTAACGCTTGGAAAGGACATGATTCAGAAAACATAGTTGATGTTGGTGAAAGCCATGCGGAAGGCAAATGCAGTTTGTGAGACAAAGCTACAGCGCTTCATTTTGATTGGCTGTTGCAGATGTCGCAGATTTATATCTGGCATTTCATTGGAGTAAGCGTGTGTTCATATTTCGAAAAGATTTGTGACTTCAAGTGGATAGTTCAAGGTGTTCTACTAGCTAGATTTTCCTAGATTTTTGATATCTTGATAAGGTAATTTTTTCTCTACAAGATAAACCTACTCTTTAAACTGTTGCAATTTGTAGCGGGTTAAAAATGCGTAATCAAAGTGTCAGATTTCTATGGTCAAAACATAAAAATGCAATTACATAACTGATGAATATCACCTTTATGCTTGAACTATTAGTCATTTCGTTATCTCATTTCGTCCAGCTGAATTTCGTCAATAAGCGGTGACCGTACGTATTCAGTCTGATAACTCGGAAGTAATCGCATTGTCCCTTTCCTATTTTTATAAATGGATGTTGACTCTGTTTTGCGATGAAATTCATGTTTTTATTTTTGACATAATATAGCTTAATGATGATCAATTTTCATAGTGTATTTTTGGCGATAGCATTGTGTTTCTATTAATGTGCATTCATTGATTCACACAACACGTGAGTACTCTGGATCTTCATTCATGCGCGAGAGTGATTTCCTTGAACAACTCAATCCATAAAACCTTTTGTCAGAAACTCATAGGGGCAAACATTCGTATACGTCTAAGTCTCGCAAGGATAAACCTAGGCGTAAATATTTGCAACAGAGCACTTTCTGTTTTGTATCCTAATCAAGAGTGCATCTTTGCGAACTGTTGCTCCTTGATGTCTGACTCATTTTGTTCACTGAGTTGCAAGCGGACGTACTGTGGTTTGGTTGATCATTGATCATAAATATGAATCAAAATAACATGCTTGTGTCAAATACTTAGCAACCTATCAAAGTATAGGATGACCTGAGCTCATCTTAGATTGATGATGTTGTTGAGTACCGGTAGTTTCACTGAAGTTTCCAACAATTGTTGAATTCCACTGTAGTCCGGCGCGCTGATGAGGGTTCTGTGTGCAAAAACATGTCCTCTCATTTTGACTCTTGATCCTTGAAAAGAGTCCCATGATATTAAAAAGAACTTGGGTAGACATTCCAGATCGAGGACCTTGACCCTTCAAATCAAGATGGCTTCCACATCATTGTTGTCATAATAACAGAGTATAGAAGTCACAAACATAGAGATAATGGAGTATACTCCTAGTTTATCAGGGTCGAGGAATCCATTAAAGCTGTTTCCAAGTCGATCAGATAATCTCGTAGTTGATTAAATGCAAAATGGCCGACTATGAGGCCATCAAACCCCAAGAAGTATTCATTCTTTGTTAAATCAGTGCGTTTGGCTACAGAAGTACCATAGCATAGTGATAATGGAGTCTATTCCATGGCTATTAGGTTCGAGAAATACATTAAAACTGTTTCCAAGTCTCATAGTCAATAGAATGCAAAATGGCCGCCGATGACACCATCAAAATCTAAGAAATATTCATTTTTGATAATTTGCTGCGTTTGCTTAGAGAAGCCCCATAGAAGTAGTCTTAATAGATTCCTCGACCATGATAACATAGGAATAGTTTTCATTATCACTATGCTATGGAGCCTCTGTAACCAAACGCAATAAATCAACAAAAACTGAAAATTCGTGGATTTTGGTGGGATCGGGCAGCCACTTGCATTCAATTAACTATGAAATTATCTGATCGACTTGGAAACAGCTTTAATGGATTCCTCGACCCTGATAACCTAGGATTAGACTCCATTATTTCCATCATATGTTTACCCACGTTTTTTTAACATCCTTTTTTAACAAGCATCAAGAGTCAAAATGCGGGGACATACTCTGCACAAAGGATGTCACCTCAGCCGCAGGACTACTGTCAAAATGATTGCTTGGGAAAAACAGAGCAGGTTTGTCCTGTGCTCTCGACAAGTGATGCAGATCTGTCTAATGTTCAACTGTCTCAAGCAAAAGGTAGGTCTTTGCTTATATTAACCCTCCAGTCTCAATCAGAAATCGATTATGTAGTTTTCGAATTATATACATGTAGGACGAAATGAGATCAATCAAATTATATGACCATATTAATGTGTAACTAAAAAACATCACAGTTGTTTCAGAGGATTAGAAATGAATGGCTTCATGTTATTTAGAGAAGGATCACCTTGAAGGTTTATGTTTAGAAAATATTGATCGACGTGATTGTGGAAGGCATAAACGTTCAGCGTTCCATTCAACAGCAAGATCTCTTACTGATGGAATGCAGTCTGTGTGCAAACGTTGACAAATGTTACAAATGGCAACAGGAGCTATGGATTTCGTAACAATTTTGTACTTTGTTTTCCATTCTAAGTACTGTCTGTATTTATTCTCATCCTTTGATACAGTTATCAAATGATCAGCTAGACTTTTTGTGTCTGGAAAATCTTTGGCGTAAATGAAGGAGTTTGGGGGAGCCACTTTCTCCACATCAGCGCGACTATGTCCAGCTAAAACAACAGGTACTGCATGCCCAAGCATTGCATTCTTCCAAAATTTCTCTGTGAGATAATCTTGACAGAGACTATTTTCAAATGAAAGATAGAATCGATACTTGGTACTTAGTTTGATCACATGTTGAATTCCCAAGGGCAAATTTCTTCCACATTTGCCATACACATGTACGTTCATATATTTGCTCAGCCTCTTGATTAATTTGCTTCTTTCGTTGGCCACACAATTACTAACAACTGCGAATGCCATAAATGGCTTCCATAGCTGTGGAATCAGATTCCACTCCTGTAGAACTAGATTCCACTCTTGTGGAACTAGATTCCACTCTTGTGGAATTAGATTCCACTCCTGTTCTTCACCCGCCTTCGATGAATTTCTATATCCGAGGGAGTATGGCGTCCGTATGTCGGCTTGATGCATATATGTAGCGGTCCAATTAAATTGGTGTCTCCACGGATTCTTTGGTCCGATATATCCATTAATTGGGGATTCCCAAGAGAAGAATATCCAACGCTGATTAAACCTCCTGACTTTCTGAAACTCTTTTAAGGACACTGTGTGGAGAAATGATGGATGAAACAGAATCGCATCTGCTTCTGAAGCAGTTTTCGCCCATCGACACTGATATCCACCAGGACAAACTGGGGCGCGAAATCCATCCCAAGCCGAGAAGTAATCATCATGTGTCAAAAGTCCGTAAGTAATATCTGTTGCGCGGAAAATTGTTGGAATAATGGGAACAGAAGGTCGACTCATGGGCCAACATGAACTGTCATTGGTTGATATATTTGCTGCTTTGGTTTGTTGAACGAAGTTAAACGGAGGAATTTTTGACTTTACGTAGACTACACCGTAGATAATAGACTGAAGCATCAAGAGCACAAGGGATATGACAGCGCAACTTTGTTTGAAGCCTCTTAGTCTGCATGTTTCCATTAAATTGCCAAAGCAGCCCCCAGTTTGCTTATTAGCTGGAGAAGACATCAATCTGAAATTAATGAAGAAATATGTCATGCTATTTCAAGTATTGTGCTCGCATACATTTTGTAAGCAGTTGTTGGTCAACATTTCAAAAATTACATCTAAAAGCTTCATTTTTAAATTAATATTCTGCAGATTAGACAAGAGTAATCGCACTACCGTCAGTAGTTAATGATTTTATATAAATACATAAATGCACATTTATAGCACATATCTATGTTACATAAATTAGTAATATTCAGGAATGAAAACTTCTCTACAGACAATTGCAATTGAATCGATGCATTTGAGAATGTCTTGAAGCCAAGCTGTATGATGGAATGAATAAAACCGAATCCACTAAGAGAGACTTTTTGAATGCACAGTTTTGGAGAAAATACCGGTAGAAGCAGTTGTTACTAAAATCAATCATATTGAGCGAATTCTCTATAAGATCATTGTGCTTTGATTCACGTCCCGCCAACATCATGTGATTTTCCTATAAACATCCTCTCTTGGATAGTCGCTGTCGTCTTACTGAAGAGAGATTGAAAAAGTTCTGCTTGTACAGTGTAGCACTGTTCGAATAGGCTAAATGACATTGCATTATGATGCATGTACAGTATGTATATAAATACTGTACTGCAACATGACATTCATCATTCTACAGCTTACATTTTCGACTTTCAAATGATCTATGAAAGACTTGCTTTCGTTATTGTGTTTGCTGGACAGGAGACAAAATATAGAAATGGCTTGACTTGTCACGTCAGCATGATAATGAATCTGGCACGAGGCGAATGAGCATTTTCTGAGCCTCTAGTCATCTAAATAGGTGTAAATAGAACAATTAAATATTGAGTTGCATCCTGAGTTGAAAAATGGAAGCAGACCTGAATGGCTGCTATTTCATCCAATATCAGGGAGCTGTATGACACTTTGTAATTTGAGTGCGTCGAATTTTAGTGATGAAATGCCGACATAGTGTAGACGCAAGAGTTGCAAGAAGTAGAGTTAGAAGCTTGTGTTGAATGAGGACAAGATAATTGACAATTCTTTTTTAATGGATCGTCTCACGCCGATCATTTATGAGCTTGTATTCCGCCAAGAGGTGGAAATACAAAAAGGTGTCCGAAGTGTTTTCTGAATAGCCTCTAAAGTTTTGAATAGCAAATAATGCAATGGAAGCAGCTTCAAAATGTTTAATTGATTTTTTCATGCTGGAGACCATTTTATAATTTTTGCAAAAAAAACAGAAAATGAAACATTTCGAAGCATGTAATTATAATCCCAAGTGTTTTCTCAATGGATTCCGATTATTTATATAGCTGGGAACCCAGTGACAGTGATTTCAAGCTCATGTGTCGAGGGCTCTATGTGCTAGAGGCCATTATTTAGAGTTACTTGCTTCAGAGATTTTGTAACAATAAGTTTATCATAAGTTTGATGTTCTGCCTTCTTGTCATTGTACGCACGGCCGCACACAATCTCTCAATCAACTCCTAGCTACATAAAGCGCAAGAAACTGTTCAGAAATCACTTCGAATAATTTTTTACATATTTAGACTTTTTAATTTTTGACTTTTTGATAAATAAATTATAAAATGGCCGCAACAAACAAAGTCCTCGATGTGAAACTTTGAAGTCACTTTCACTGGGTTTCCAGCTAGTCAAAACATCAGAATTCGTTGAGAAAATGTTTGCTATAATTTTTTCCATTTTCACCTGAGCCGATCACAATAAACGGCCTGCCTAATTTAACCGATTCTCATGCGTCACAGTCGAGTCACACTGCAACATGACATTCATCATTCTACAGCTTACATTTTCGGCTTTCAAATGACCTATGAAAGACTTGCTTTCGTTATTGAAAATATAGAAGTGGCTTGACTTGCCACGTCAGCATGATAATGAATCTGGCACGAGGCGAATGAGCATTTTCTGAGCCTCTAGTCATCTAAATAGGTGTAAATAGAACAATTAAATATTGAGTTGCATCCTGAGTTGAAAAATGGAAGCAGACCTGAATGGCTGCTACTTCATCCAATATCAGGAATCATCAGCAGACCTAGTTTACATCTCTCAACATCGACACAACTCCCTATTTAAAATTGCAGCCATGCCCGGGTTAATTTAAGATGTGAAGTTAGCAAGTTAGTGAAATTTCGACGGGCATTCATTGAATATCACTTTAAGCACACCACTGGAAATCGCCTAAGTTAGTGCGCCTGCAATAATTAGTAAATGCTGCTTTTTTGTAAACACAATGTAAATTCAATTATTCAATATTGAGTTGCTGCTTTAGTTGAAAGATGGGAACAGCCCTGAATAGCTGCTTTTTCAAACTAAATATCATAATAACTACTTTAATAACTAAATATTGTTTTTTTAATATTTAAAGCAATATTGAATTATTCAATTTACTTGTGTTTACAAAAAAGCAGCATTTTCTAATTATTGCAGGCGCACTAACTTAGGCGATTTGCCAGTAGTGTGTTTAAAGTGAAATTCAAGGAATGTCCGTCGAACTTTCACTAACTCGCTAATTGCAATTCTGAATAGGTGGACTAGGAAGAAAATAGTGACAACGTAGATTTATCACGAAATCGTAATTATAGTGATAGAAAGTATCACATTATTCTCACTGCACGGTGACGCACAAGCAATCAGCGAATGCATGCCTTTTCTTAGTTCTCCAACCACATCATGCTCACTATTCACTATTTATGTTCGTCCATTCATAAAATAGACAATTTTCTCGATCATGAGAAACATGTTCAAGGAACTTGAAAAAAATATATTAAACTTATTTGATTAAAGCTTACATATTTGTACTCCTTGTATCACTCGGATTACGAAGGTGCCTTTTCAGAGTCACGATTGTGTGACAACGTTTCACTGTCACTTTTTCATTCCTTGTCCACCGATTTTGATGATGAATATGTCAAAAGAAAACTTAGAAAATGCTCATTCACCTAGTATACTTGATTCGTTACCACAGGCACATGTTTTTTCAATGAAATAGGACCATTTGCATATGTCGACTAGTGCTGAGCAAAAGCACAATAACGGATGCAAGTTTGTCACAGCTCGTTGATGTGCGGCACAACTGAAAGGCATGAAAATCGATTGAATTTCGATATAATTTAAGTCGTCTGTTTTTTCGTGATCATTATCGATTCCATTAGTTAATGTCATTTTGTGCAGCTGAATTCATTTTGTCTAGAGTTGTAATTGATAGAGTTGTGTAGATAAATTTCTTGAACAAGCAGCTATATTTTAAGGTGGAAGGAAGTATTATGGAAATGATAGCCTACATGCCGGTGTTTAGCTTTAGAATTACTCACATACTTCATTTATAGCACATATATCACACATGTCAACGTATCGCATGCTATATTTTCCGCGGAGATGTTGCAAAGCATAGATGCATGTCATAGAGATGTTGAATACAACATCTATAGAGAGGGATCAAACACGTCAAAGGAGAATTCATAAAACACAACATTGAATAATAATCTCAAATAATGAGGAAATTGTAAACATCCAGAACATGCTTAACAGAGCTACTATTTCCGCGGCGGAAGCTAAATGCACAGAAATATATTCCCCTCGGAAAATCATTCAGCGAGAAAATATTAAAAGCAACACCCGTGTTTCTCTTCTTACTTTCCCCTATGCTCTCAGTTTCCAAGCGGAAAGTGCAATGTAGCTTCGAAAAACAGTTGCAATTTTTGGAAGTTGACTCTTAGTTTCCGTGTTATTCAGTTTCACCCTCTTTGAATCGAAGTTCCAATACTGAGATGTCGAGTCTTGTGGCTTCTATAGGAAACTTCATTAAATTTGCACTTGCCTCTCTTTTCCGGGGGGAAATTGAATAATATCCTTTTTTGATATACTTTTTCCAGCAGTTTAGATTGAGGGGGAAGAATATCATATCATACCACTGGTATGATGTTGATAATCTAAAAATCATGAGCTTTTAGTTTGGCCAACCATTCAGCAATGATGATATCAATTATTAGTGACTGCCATTGTTATACAATATAAAAACATCAGATGATCATCAGACTCACATGAGTCACACTTCAATGGCAGTGGCTATTTATAGTCTGGGAGCCAAGGCGATAAAAAAACGAAGTAAAAATGACACTCCTGCTATACTTTTCTTAACACTTTCATGTTGTTAAGGGGTGTATGGGACATCAGAAAACAGTTGTTAGCAATGCCAACTCTCTTGCAAAAGTTGCTTTAGGCCTACTTTTGTAAAACTATCACGATGTTAAAAATGCAAAGCATGGAGTGAGTACGGAACACAAAAGTAACTCTAGATATGGATTAAAACAACGTATACCTACGCACGACGTCTCATTTTAATTGTCTAGATGTCTTCTCACTCATAAATCTTGTTGGAAGTGAATACGTTAAAGAACGAAGTCGCCAGAGGTCAAAAGGTCACAAAACCTAGGTCAAAACTCAAAAATAGCACTTTTCTTAAAAGGACGCCTGACTCACTGCCTTGGAGCGATCAAATACTTCAAAATCAAACGGTAACCTCATCTAGGGACCCATGGGAAGTTTTTGAAACAGTTGTTTGGAGGTCATGACCCAATGACGTGATCACAGGTCAAATTTCTGTAAAGGTCAAATTTTAAAAAAATCAATAAAACCAGCTTTTTTGGTCTTATCGATATTCATACGCATTCCGTTAGCCTAGGCACAACCAGGGGATAGTTATCCATAGTTTACAAATATATTCTTCTCAAATCAATGATAATACTTTGACTAGAAGTTATCATTAGGCCTAGGCCATTCAGCCGGCCGGTCAAGAGGTCATTCGTAGCATACGTAATCGGCTACTTTTTCTCTATTTCATTTTTTTACATTATTTACGTCACTTTTCATTATTATTATTATATTATGTTACTATTACATTAATTAATTACTTTGAAATATATATTTATTGTGACTCATTCGCATTTCCTACCCTCATTTTTTAAGGCACAATATGCATTTTTTCTGTTACTTCCTATGAAGACCAGCTCAAAATGAAAAGGACTCATGTTGCTCATATGTCTTGCTTATATTAGGTAAACATGACGCTGAAAACCATGAAAGTTACTATGAAAGTCATTGAAAAGTCATGTCATCCTCCTCACTATCTTCTTCCAGACGTCCACACTTCAAATGATGGACATTGCAGCTACATTGTACATGCGATTATGCATGCAGTTCCGTTTTTCGCACATGAACACTTTTGAAGGCAGCCTTTCTTGCATTTACAGAAAAGAAGTTTAGCAGCCGCCATTTTGCTCTCTTTTGTCATCATAACAGGAACTAATGCTCCCTTCTGATCCAGCTTTCGTCCAAATTTCAAGGGTGAAAGGAGACACGGATTTGATTTTTCTGCTTCCTTGTATAAGCTTAATTGACTAAGACTTCTCAAAACATGTTGATGGAAAGCATCTTCTGTCGGTGGTAGCAAGCGTAAGTCGCGTTTGGTGGAAGTGAACAGATGAGCACGTAAGCGGTCAAGAGAAAACTGTACTCCGGTTTTCCATACAAATGACAAAAGAAGTCCCTAGCTTCATCAAAAACTGTAGAGCTAACATGTAAATCATTATGAGAAAAGTCAACTATGTGATTCATTTTTCCAATCTTTTGAAGAGCTACGTTAGTAGAGCGTTTTATACCACGACCGAATGGATAACTGACGGAGCTAGCAAGGTTCCAGTCAGCACTAGTTTTTCCTTCTCCAAGTTCTCAGCAAGCTGGTTGACCAAGTCATGGATAGGCAAATAAGTGTCATTCTTCTCAACCCATAATTCAAGGACATGAGATAACCGTTGAGAATGAAACATTGCAAGAGCAATAATGTCTATGTCCGTTGCATGTATGACAAACGAATTGCTTTCGGAACAGTTGGCTTGTGTGCGAAAATCCTCGTATCCGCTTCTTCGTGATTATTGTACCTTTCAAGTGGGGTTGTATCTTTGTTGGTCACACTAATGTGCTGATCTTCAATATCAAATATAGGGCTTATGCCCTCAGGCAAATGACTTGTACTCCAGCACGAGGCAATGTATTTCAGCAAGTTCTGCTTGTTTTTAGGATTCGAGGTGAATGCTTTCCATTGTGGTATTTTCATGTTATCTGTGGGTTCATACTCTACCATGGCCAAATCTTCTTGGCGTCGCAATCTTTCATCACTTTTTAAACTCATTTCTCCAAAGTCGTATCTGTCAGCAACGAAATGTATTTCGCAACAATTTGCTGGTTTTATCCTCAATATCTTGTTCTTGTACAGCTCAGGAAGTTGGTGAAAGACGATTGCCCCTAGAGTTTGAAAGCGATGAATAAATGCCATAGCATCAATTAGATAAACCGGCTTGGAGATCGAAGGTGGGAGCTCGCTCAAAGGGCTCCACGTCCCATTCAATTTAGTACGGATGGTCTCTAAGAAATCAACTTTGTTTCCTTTCCGCATTTTGTATGCATCTTTGTCATGTTTGCTCGGTTCAAATAGACTTGGAGGATAATTACACCATTCAAACTAAATGCTTCAATCTTCCTCAGTCAAATCTTGAATAAAACACAAGGCCCTCGTAAGGATGCTTTCTTCCGATGCTATCATTTTCACTGGTTCTTGTTTATTTTTCATTTTCTTTTTTTTGTAAAGCAAAAGTCAGTATCTTTGGAGAAATTATCTTCGCGGCGCCACTCGTTCTTGCTTCTACAATAGCATCCAATCCTAGTTGCTTGGAACGTACAACTTCTGACGTAATCAATATTTCTCCAGTTGAAATGTTAACTAGCTGTTCAGATTCAACATTCGAGGAAAAGGGATTTCTCATATCTTCAAAAACTGTGTTTCTAATTTTCAAAATTTTTTGCAAGTCATCTTTGCTTATTTTTTCATGATGGTCAGAAGATACAGATTGTAGGTGTACCATTTGTTTCATGCTTTCAGAGACTGCTGTTAAGGTAGGTAAAACTTTTATGTACTTCTCTCTAGCTGTTTCTTTCTGAGTTATGCCTTTGAACAAGTTGTTTTTCCCTTCCTTATTATACGTCTGCTCTAAAGCAAGATCTGTCCACACACCGTTGAAGCTACCATGTTTCTGTAGAACAGCAAAGTTTCCAGCCTCAAATTCCACTTGAACTTCTGGTGCTGTGGTTGGGAGGTTCATCATTTCTTCGAGGTAAATTGGCAAGCATGACATGTATTTAGTATGTCCAGATGCCACGATGTGTGGCAGCATGTTTCGGGCTTCTATTAGATGTTGTTCCCAAAGTCCGGCCCTTTCAGCGTCAACATAGCGCTTGAAAATCAGAACCATGTCAATGTACATATCCCGAAATTTGGCAGTTTCTCCAAACGAATTCTCAAATTCTTCCCATACATTGAGTAATGTGCTGAGGTTATCAAGAACACGATCGACATGCTTCCGCAAGTTATCTTTATCTTGTGCCTCGAAATCATTTCCAATGTCCTGTAATAGTTCAGTAATATGTGAAATCGATTCAACGTGACCAACTGTTTCTTTTTCTAACAACCATTGTTCAAAGGCTTCCCATTTTAGCATGAAGAATGCTTCGCAAAGCCAGGAATGATAACGTATCATTTTGTAATAATCCTTTCCTGCTATGACTTTGTTAGCTGTTCCCCGGTGGCATATCTCTGCTGTTACCAGCAAGTCTTCTATTCCACTTTCTTTCATCAGGAATCCGATCGAGCCCATGAAATTTTGAATTATGTGAAAGCCACCGAGATGAAGAATGACATCTTTATAGCGAACTGGATTCTTTTTCACTAGGCCTTTGATGATGTCATAAATGGCTTGATCACAAGTGACAACGGTCTTTGTCTGATTTAGCTTATTAGTCAGCGTTACAAAATAATCGAGAGAAGTTTTGACGACGTCTGGATCGGTTGGTGTTTGAGGGTATAATGAACCGTATCCTATTTCAGTCTTAGGTTTATCGTTTCCAGAATATCGCGAGAAAAAAGAATTCCATGTTGGAGTATTGTGAAACGCTGAATCATAATCGCCATCAGTTATCAGAAGTGTAGTCGGAAACATTCGCAACAAGAATAAAACAATGTTAGCATCTGATAAGTCCTGTCTTTCGCTATGTCATCCAGTTTTACACAATTCAGTGCTCGCGCTTCTTTTCTATCCTTTAGAGTGAGATGACTTTTAACTGAATGGAACTTGTCAGGTATTTCTATCGTCGTTTTTCGATTTTTCGGATCATAGGGAACTCTCCTGAATGTGTCTGTGGTGTCATTTCCGCTCGAATACTGATAAATGATATTGGTCGTTGCATCTAAGCTACCACCATCTTCTGTTTCTGAATGAAAATTCAGATTATCCAAGGCAGTTTGAAGGAAGCATCCATGTACGATATTCTCTGGGATATAAATCCCCTCGACTTCTTCTTTTTCGAGAACTTTATTAGCTATAGTAGTCACGTATCGCTGCGCACTACTATAAGAGATACAGTGTCCAAGTCGATTAGTCATAGTGATCAAGTTCTTGTTTCTGGTTTCCTTCAAAATATGTAAGGCTAGACCAACTTGCTTTGATGTAGGTTGCTTGTTCACCAAACTGAGTATATCATTTCCTAAGCTCATGACACGTTTCTTCTGCTCGTCCAGTAAATCAACTCGACCATCTTCATCCATCGAATCAGATGTATCAAAAAGCAACCATGCCAAATGATTGTACAAGTTGACCGGAACTAGACTTGAGGTCGCTGAGCATGATACTTCTATTTCTGACATTTCTGTATCTCTTGAAACTTGTTTCAGCTCAGCGAGAATGTTTTTCGCAACTAAGTACGAATTCGTAGAAGTGTTACACTTTTCATTTTCAGATTCGTTATCGGAGCTCGAAAGAAAATTGCTTTCGTTCAGATTAGATTTCAATTCGAAAACTTGACTGCACAATTCCTTTACAGTAAGCGATATCGGACATACGAGACTTCTGCCTTTCAGTTTCACGGTTTGAATTAAGTCAGCTGTAAAGTGATTCACAATACGCTTGACCAGTCTATCGGGCCTACATTCAGTCTTACCATGTTCAGCTAATAAATCATTGTATCTCATCACAATTTGGTCAACTGAGTAAACGTGTCTCTCGTTGCGGAGTCCATCTGAGATTTCGGATACTAGAAGTGCTGATTGGAATCTGAAGATATTTCTTTGTCATTCAGTGTACGTTTGTTCATATATCGACTCATGCAACTCCTGTGATAATGAAAATTGCTAGCCACCATATCTACACACGTTTCACCATGTCCTTTAATCTTGAATAACATGACTTCATCATTAATATCATTTGCCTTCTTGTGTATAGCTCTTTCCCTCCCATCAGGCGTTGCAATGGCAATCAAGGTCCAAACTCCATACCTATCTCTCTCTCTTTTTCACAAAGAAAACAGACAGACTTATTATATTCAAGAGATTTCCCAACCAAAGATGAAGAATCAGATCTTAGACGAATAGTCGAATTGTCTAAAGAGTCCGACTTCTCTCCTTTCGTTTGCTTAGACCTCAACTTTATGTTATCCAATGTTCTCTTGAGTGTATATTTGCTACGACAGATTACATGGACGATTGGTCTCTTTTCCAAGAAGGTAGCTTCATCCTCTAAATCACTCCAGATCTTCGCAAACAATTGATCCTTTCGTATGAAAATTGCCGACTTCAATCCTGGTAAACCTTTGCTTGTTATAGTGGACGTTTTTCCATGTTTTTTGGCTGCACTTTGACATGTGATGCATTTCGAATAGTCAATTCTGAATTCAGGACAGGAGCTTGACCGACGCTTCTTTTTCGTGTTCCTCGTAAGTAATGGTTCCATACTTGAAGAAGGATCTTGTTAACCTGAAAAAAAGAAACGAAAAATGAAAATCGAAAAATGAGTTATCGACTTTAACATTAGTCCTATCTTATCCACCATTTCTTCAGAAAAATCAAAGTTTCAAAATCAATCATTTTCTGTTTCTAATTATCATTTTTTTCAAAATAATTTACAAGTTGTTTTGGTATCAAAAAAAATTGCGCAGGGGGGTTCTAGGAAAACTCATTTTCTGTTTGTCATTATCATTATTTTCAGTTCTCATGAAAAATGTGTACGATAAATGACGATTTAGATTCAATGAGGGATGCTATAAAGATGGAAATTGACATACTTTATTCTCATCCGAATATTTCAGAAATGGAGGCTGAGAGCGTTGTACATGTGCCGCACACACGTTGATGTCGTTCGACACACGGTATGATGGAATACTTCCTTGCTCTACAAATCACAGAGGTATACATAGAATATGTGACCCATTAATTTTAAATTTTTTTGGCTCTCGAACACCGACAGCTAATTGATATCAATGCAGATTGCGAGAAATACTATAGCTAATGGTATTTCCGGGCGGAAGAAGAGTCGAATATTCCAAGCAAGTGACAACAGAAGTACACGAAGAGGATTGTTTGGATAACGCAAGGCACAAGCATCGATAATGAACGACGTTAAAAATGTTACCCACTCAAGAACTTGTTTATGACGTCACAAGTTGTGTTCATCTCATTGGCCATCCTTTCCACTGTCGATGTACTACGAGCGCGAGTGTAACTTCACCATGGAACACAGCAGCTCACCGGTGATTCCAAATTTCTTGGAAATCCTGAGCTACGCCGCCGATAACAGTCAATTCCTCCTGCGCGGTCTCGGTGAAAATGTGGTGAACTACGCTATTGATAACTTCTTGATCCCTTGACCGGCTGAATAGGCCTAATGATAACTTCTAGTCAAAGTATTATCATTGATTTGAGAAGAATATATTTGTAAACTATGGATAACTATCCCCTGGTTGTGCCTAGGCTAACGGAATGCGTATGAATATCGATAAGACCAAAAAAGCTGGTTTTATTGATTTTTTTAAAATTTGACCTTTACAGAAATTTGACCTGTGATCACGTCATTGGGTCATGACCTCCAAACAACTGTTTCAAAAACTTCCCATGGGTCCCTAGATGAGGTTACCGTTTGATTTTGAAGTATTTGATCGCTCCAAGGCAGTGAGTCAGGCGTCCTTTTAAGAAAAGTGCTATTTTTGAGTTTTGACCTAGGTTTTGTGACCTTTTGACCTCTGGCGACTTCGTTCTTTAACGTATTCACTTCCAACAAGATTTATGAGTGAGAGGACATCTAGACAATTAAAATGAGACGTCGTGCGTAGGTATACGTTGTTTTAATCCATATCTAGAGTTACTTTTGTGTTCCGTACTCACTCCATGCTTTGCATTTTTAACATCGTGATAGTTTTACAAAAGTAGGCCTAAAGCAACTTTTGCAAGAGAGTTGGCATTGCTAACAACTGTTTTCTGATGTCCCATACACCCCTTAACAACATGAAAGTGTTAAGAAAAGTATAGCAGGAGTGTCATTTTTACTTCGTTTTTTTATCGCCTTGGCTCCCAGACTATAAATAGCCACTGCCATTGAAGTGTGACTCATGTGAGTCTGATGATCATCTGATGTTTTTATATTGTATAACAATGGCAGTCAATAATAATTGATATCATCATTGCTGAATGGTTGGCCAAACTAAAAGCTCATGATTTTTAGATTATCAACATCATACCAGTGGTATGATATGATATTCTTCCCCATCAATCTAAACTGCTGGAAAAAGTATATCAAAAAAGGATATTATTCAATTTCCCCCCGGAAAAGAGAGGCAAGTGCAAATTTAATGAAGTTTCCTATAGATGTAGCAGGAGTGTCATTTTTACTTCGTTTTTAAGCACGATACGACGGCTTGGCTCCCAGACTAACAAAACTGCAGAAACGTCTAGATCGACTTTCTCAGGTGCGAGTTCTGTTTGAGGGCGGGTTATTCGAGAGACTACGGTATGAATCATGAATCGGCGATAAATGCAAACTTGCGTACTTCGCCCATAGTTTGAAATTTTTGGCCTGATTTGATCATCACATTCAGACATATAAAACCCCATAGATGCTCAAAAATGTGCGAGCAATAACACCTACAATGCCGTTGTTGTGCATCGGTCAGCCAATGTGATTATTTCTTATTTAACCTTCTGTGCATTCTGTGTTTGATTGCATTCATTCTCAGGCTCGGATGCAGTAAACGCTTTACCCGGTAAATGCCTGGCCACAAAAATCGTCAAGAATTAGTGAGAAGTTGTTGCTTCTTCGCACTAGAGAGTTTCTCTCAATGACTTTATATTATTATTTCTTTAAACCAGAAGTGCATGATGATAATTGGGTAATTTCGTATATATTCCATTATTGTCTTATAAGTAAACATTGTTAAAATTTCGTATTGTTGTTGTGGAAAATCTAGCTCCATACATTGATGTCACTATACCTACCGTCGAGATGGTATCTTCAGCGGTGATCATAAAAAACGGAACACCTAAGCTATGCTGAAACTCAATCAATTCTCATACCTTCCAATCGTGTCGCACAACAACGTACCATACATCATTCGATAGCTTGCATTCTCAGCCTTCAATGAGCTATGTACATAAACCGCTAAAGTACACAAACATGCAAGGTAAATAATCTGCAGTCACTGTGCGAGAACAAAGACATGCCTTCGTTTATTGTTCTGTTTTGAACCTTCCTTCACCTTACATGATGTTTGCCTACTTTTGGGTAGTGAGAAAAAAATAATGAATCAGTTTGAAAAAGAATTATTGAATTTACTTTGTATTTGAATAAAGCTTGTATATTCGTACTCTTCACATCGCAAGGATTCTGAAGATACCAAGCATGAAGACTTTTAATGGAAAAGTAAGAATATTACATTTTCAGACTAAAGAATCATGATTTTGCAATAACTTTATGGCATAGCTATTTTTTTCTTAGTTCACCGATTTTGATGACCAGTGTTTCAAAGGAAGGCTCAGAAGATGCTCGCTCTCCCCGTGCCTGATTCAGTATCATGCTCACTTATTATTATTCTCATTATTATGTATATCATAATTTATAATTTATTATTATTTCTTATTTAATAATTACGATTTGTAAAGTGAGGGATTTTCGTATTTTGAGCATTGGTCAGCAAACACAGAAATGGATGGAAGCATATCGTAGCTCATTGGAAAACAGAATATAAGCTTTCGAATGATGCATGGGACGTTGCTGTGCATTACGATTGGAAGGCATGAGAATTGATTGAGTTTCAGCATAGCTTAGGTGGTCCGCTTTTTATGATCAGCTGTTATAATCGACACTAAACACTGATTTGTGTGAAGACGTGTTAAGCGCAAAACTCACACTGAATATTTTTCGTGACTGAAGGCGAGCTTCAATTTTACATATTATGAAGCTTACTAGAGACCTAATAACAGCAAAGTCTCACCACATAACTGATATACATTAATTTTCTCTTCCTACTTAGCATGTTTTGTCTTCGTGTTTGCTTTATTGCAATATTTAGCGGCAGTCTGTTGAACGAATAATTTTGTAGAACACGTTGTAATGTCAATTGTGTCTTCATTATCTCGCCAAGAAGTTTTATCGCCTCGTGGGAAAGAATAACAACTACAAAGTTCTTAACAATTTCAAGTTCTATAAATCCCGCCATAGCGAGAATCATGGGTAGAAGTGTTGATGTCAGGAGATGAAGGGTCAGCGATGAAAGTAGTTTCAGGACGACACGTAAAATAAGGTTTCAGGCGATCAAAGGCCACAAGATCAATGCGTCCGTCAATGTGTAATAGAAAGGATTTTTGGCCACGCTGTAAAACTGGATATGGACCTTTACAAGGGGGCTGCAAAAGCTGTTTGCATCCATCGACCCGAATGAATACTTGTTGAGCTGACTCCAATGAAGGCGACACAAAACCGCCGGATCATTATGTGAACGATGCCACGAGGTAGGGATGGGCTTGATTTTCTGTAGACATTGTCGAAGACTGCTTTGTAGTTCGGAAACGGGAGGAGAGATGATGACAAATTAGATGTGTCGAAAAGCTACCCAGGGAGGCATACTGCTTCACCAAATACCAATTGAGCTGATGAGGAGCCTAAGTCTTCCTTGAACGATGCTCGTAGGTCGAGAAGTACCGTAGGCAATTTTATTGACCAGTCTCTTGTAGGTTGAGTGCCTGATGCAGATATCTCGAGACCAAGGAAGCGAACTCTGCTTTGACCGAATGTGCACTTCTTCGGTCGGATTACCAGTCCGTGCTGAGCTAACCGTGCAAAAATTGATCCAAATGTTGACGATGAGATGATGAGTCTGATGAATAAACTAGGATATCGTCATTATATGCAAACACATTCGGCATGCCATGCAGGACTTTGTCGATTCATCTTTGAAAGGTTTGTGCGGCGTTTCGGAGGCCGAAGGGCATTCTGGTATAATGAATGAGTCCGAAGGATGTGGTTATAGCGATCTTTGTTTTGTCTTGTGGTGCCAAACGTATCTGATCATAGGCACGTTCAAGATCAGTGGTACTGAAGACGGTGGCACCATGCAATCGGTCAGTGAAATTCTGAATATCGGGTACTACTGGGTAGCAGTCGGGGATCGTGATCGCATTAACCCGTTCGTAACAACCTACCATCCGATAAGTGTTTGCACCAGTTTTGTTGACGAGATGAATGGGGCTGGACCAATCAGAGGAAGAGGGTTCGAGGATAACGCATTCGATCAAGTCGTGGATCTCCCTTCTCGCCGCTTCCAGCTTCGAAGGTGGAAGCCGTCGAGGCCGAGCAAGGACTGGGTGAGAAGATGACTTTGTTATGATGCGATGGAAAACGCCAGGATTTTTCACAAAGGGGAAACCGGTTAGAGGAACACTGATTCCTGGAACTTCGCAGACTGTCGGACGCACAGAATTAGATTCATCTGCGCGCGCTTATCATTCAGTGACAGAGGATGAAGTAAAGTGTACAAACAGACACTTTTCGTTCAAGTATATCAACAATTTTCCTGAAATTTCTATGTTAAAATTTGCAGTTACACCAACGAAAAGTGTCTGTTTGTACACTTTACTTCATCCTCTGTCACTGAATGATAACTCATTTGAAAGATCATGATCTGTAGATGATTTCTATAATAACCAGTTCAACAAAATACCAATTTGTGTAACTTTTATGAGCAAAAATTCGAAAAAATGGAGTCAACACCTTAAATGTCACAATTTCACCATTGGAAATACATAGGATTGTGTTATCCTCTCTATTTCTGAAAAGCAAATGATCTGATCCGCCAGACGCGAAGTTTTGCAGTAGGTTAGAGGTGTACTATGCTATGTGAAAGTTTTATGTACTACCTCGTTCCCTGCACAACTTCACGCTGGCTCCCGGACTAAAACTCCTTCAAGAAGAAAAGACAGCGAAGATGGACATGTTGATCTCCAGGTCACAACACTAAAAATGAAATTGATCACATCATAACAACAACAAATAGCAGTACCAAGAATGCAGATGCAAAAAAGAATGTCAACATTGGAAGCAACCACAGATTGCTGATGGCAACAACATCAATTGACACAAAGAGAGACAAACGCTTCTGAAAAAACGGCACCAAAAAGATCGACCAGGAAATGCTGACAAAACATAAGCATGAATTTCAACTGGAAACTTGAAAACAGATTCCAGGCGCTGCAAGACATTACGGATGACAATATTGACAAACAGAATGATGCATAGTGGCAGCGTTCACATTAGCATCTTAGAAATTTAATGCTAATCAAGGAAACACAAACAGCAAACTAACACCGGAAACACGAGCCTTAATGAAGAAACGAAGGCAAATGAAAATAGAAAACGCAACAAATATAATCGAATACACAGAGCTATGCAAAACAATTAGTAAACGATCAAGGCAATAGGTACGACAGTTCAATATGAAACTAGTTGAAAGCGCGGTAAAATAAGCAAGGAGCATTAAACAAGTATGTATATAATTACAGTATGTAGAAAATATTTCATGATAAATTGTTCTGTAAGCGTGCAGTGTAGGTCGCAAAAGATTGTTTGGTCTTTACAGTTCGACAAAGTGGAATAATAGGATATCCGGTATGAAGAAGCCTGTTGGGAATAATATTACTCAGAATATGATTGTCACTGCTCTCTGCCTTTCGGTAGAGATCAAGACTCTTTTTATTTCGACGTACGATCAGTTCATCATTTACACAGCGACACTTGCGCATTCCATCACAATATATAATTTTATGAGCGCGTCTGTCAATGCTTTTCAGCTTTTTTCCACTACTACCATTATCCATCATGTGTATAGTGTCAGATGTAGTGTAGCATTAGTTCTCTTTTAATCGGTGTAGTAGCATATTTGTATTTCCATGTTTTACCTCCACTTTTCCAATTTTTATCCATCGATCTCCTGTTGTTTTATAATATCCATTTTTTTAATTTCCTTAACCTATGGTGACCATTGTCCTATTGTTTTTCCACCACCAGTATCTGTAGTCGGTAAGGTATATTAGACGTCTGTTTTGAACATGTATAAGACAGTGTTTGGAATCTATGGTATTAGTATATGAGTAGTGTTACAAGTCTTAAGATTTCCACTTTTACCAGATATTGGGCCAAAGCTGATCAATTTTAATTCGTTGCCACGAGAAAGCTCCATTGAGTTCTTTTAAGAACTGACAAATCCAATGGCTACAG
The DNA here is from genome assembly GCA_907163375.1 of Prostheceraeus crozeri. Classification (NCBI taxonomy): domain Eukaryota; kingdom Metazoa; phylum Platyhelminthes; order Polycladida; family Euryleptidae; genus Prostheceraeus; species Prostheceraeus crozeri. The sequence goes on from CAJQUW010016065.1 coordinate 314,559, forward strand.
TAGCATTGCATCTGTACACTTGCGGATTGGAGAACGCCATCAAACCTCATAAGGACTACTTCAATTAATAATTTGAATTAGTAAGCATTATCTTCTATTATAAATGGCTGTTGGGATAATTTTCATCATCGTATGAGAATTCACAAAGTGTCTGTTTGTACACTTTACTTCATCCTCTGTCACTGAATGATAACTCATTTGAAAGATCATGATCTGTAGATGATTTCTATAATAACCAGTTCAACAAAATACCAATTTGTGTAACTTTTATGAGCAAAAATTCGAAAAAATGGAGTCAACACCTTAAATGTCACAATTTTCTGCCACCAACGCTGGAAATACAATTTATTTTGTTATCCTCTCTATTTCTTAAAAGCAAATGATCTGATCCGGCAGACGCGAAGTTTTGCAGTAGGTTAGAGGTGTACTATGCTATGTGAAAGTTTTGTGTACTACCTCGTTCCTGCACAACTTCACGCTGGCTCCCGGACTATGAGGAACAACAGCAGTTACACGAAAGCTTCTGGACATTTTGTCAGACAGTTTGACATTTGCAAATCGGTTACATAAGTAGTCTTTCAGTAGAAGGACAAACCCACTAGGAACGTGCATTTTCAACAATTTCTCAATTATCAGATTGTGGTGTAAGTTGTCGAATGCTTTATGCATATCACAGGGCTGCCACTCTTCCGGTTTTAACCGGAATTTCGGCTTTTTTTAGACAAAACTAAGTAGTGTGAAAATGATCTACCAAGGAACAAATAATTTGCTTTCTGAAGCATTTTAAAGGCCTTTTCGAAATGGTGAGAGGCCCTTCAGGATCATGAGGGGCCCTCTTAAGATCGATATGAGGCCATTTTAGATTGTGAAGGGGCCCTTTTGACATCGTGAAGGGGACCTTTAGGATTGTAAGGAGGGTTTTTGAGATTGTGAAGGGCCCTTTTGAAATATAGAGGGCCTTTTGGATTGTGAAAGGGCCCTTTTGAGATCGTGAGGGGCCCTCTTGAGATCGATATGAGGCCATTTTAGATTGTGAGGGGGCCCTTTTGACATCGTGAAGGGGACCTTTAGGATTGTAAGGAGGGTTTTTGAGATTGTGAAGGGCCCTTTTGAAATATAGAGGGCCTTTTGGATTGTGAAAGGGCCCTTTTGAGATCGTGAGGGGCCCTCTTGAGATCGTGAGGGCCCTTATAGATTGTGAGGGGGCCATTTTGAGATTGTGAAGGTCCCTTTTGAGATCGAGAGGGGCCTTTAAGATGATGAAGGGGCCCTTTTGAGATCGAGAGGGGCCTTTCTGAGACTGTGAGGGGCCTTTAAGATGGTGAAAAGGTCCTTTTGAGATAGAGAGGGGCCCTCCTGAGATCGTGAGGGCTTTTTAGTTTGTGAGGGGCCCTATGAGATCGTGAGGGTCCTTTTCACATCGTGAGGGGCCTCTTGCGATCAAGAGGGGCCCTTTTAGATTGTGAAAGGGCCCTTTAAGATCTTGGGGGCCCTCTAGAGATCGTGAGGTATTTCTTTTTGATCGTGATGGTAGCCTTTCTTTTGAGATCGTGAAGGAGCCTATTCAGCTCGTGAAGGGGCCCTTCAATTTTAAACAGTCATGAATTTTGAAGCAGGTACTTTCTAAAAATCCGCGTGACACTGATCAGAAGATCCTTCTACCATTGCAAGTCGCTGATTCCTTCGTCAATCATGAAGAAACAGGACTCAACGCAAGTAATCAAGATTCCGAAATAAGAAATAATTTTAGGTGGCAGTGCTTGACGAAAAAGTTGTAGTGCGTTCGTATGGAGTTTTGATTGCCTTGATTCTCTACAAAATGCGCCTTTCAGGAGGCGTGCTAGAAAAAGAAATGTATGAAAGAGAAATCTACCAAAAGTTTACAAGGGAGTGACAAATGAATATGCGATTGCCTGTTGCAAAAGCGGTTAAATTTTGGCTAAGACACCAACGAAAATTGAATCTTGCAAGTAACGCATAAGTGATAAGCATTTCCTTTCGTATTGATGCCATGTTTACCTATGCCATGGCGTCTGAGCTTTAATCAAGTAGCTGTCACAATCTTGTTTAAAATTTTTTGGATATGTCATTGTTTTTTCATTTCTTGTGTTTGAAATACAAGAGATGAGAGAAAGATTTGATTTGAATCATTGCCGGAGCTACAAGCACTTGTAAAGTTTTCCAGTCGGAACTGTAAACGTTTTTGGCTTCTTTGCCGGTGTAAACTTGGTGTAAACTTCTTAGCCGTTATCATTGCAAATTTACCCTATTGTAAGGAATCAGAAGCTCACCGCGCAAACGTGGCGGATGATGCTTTACTTTGAACCTTGTTTATAATATAATTTTCTTTTCTGTTAATTTAGAGGATATCTCACAGTGAACCCCCAACGTCACTTTCTTATCCATTTCCTATTCTCTCATTGATCATTTCAAAGATTTTTTGAAATGGCAATTAGCGACTCAGTGATGACTTTCTGTAAGTTATTTATAGTTCAAAAGAAGGTAGTTGTTAACATTTTAAAATATAACTACAAGTGTTGGTCGATCGGTTTCATGTCATTATTGGACTTATCATCAGGAAAAAGTTACAATAATGATAAAACCATTAAATACATGAATTTTCGTTTCTATTTTAATATGATCTCACTGGGTTCGCACTAGTAACACTAGCAGCACTATGACAGTTTATTTTCTACTTACTCACCATTTGCCCGAACACAATCTAATTCTTCGGTCAGCAGCGCAAGAGCATCTCTCTACGCAATCGCTCGTCAATCTGGTGAAAAACGATGCAAATTTTGTTCTCCAGTTCATCCAAATGCATAGGATGACCCCAATGCATCATTTTCTTGACGTGGTCAAGCGAAAAAATGTCACGAGGCATTTAAAAATGTGGTAATATCGGAAGCCATTCCATAGGCTGTCATGACGGTGAATTCATGATTTAGGAAAATGATTGTTTAAATAATTTACGATCGGTCGGTAGTAGTGTGCTGGCACTCCATCCTGCATGAAGATGCTCCTATCCTCAGTGACATTAGGTATTATACACTGAATCACGGAAACCCCTTCAATCTTGCATTACAGTGTTTTTATCCTTGTCTTTTATAGTTTAGGATTTGCTATTTCATCGTTTTGTTAAGTTAAGAAATCGGTGACATAGAACAGCATGCTCGCTCAGATGGAGTATGTATTAACCAGAAAACATTCAAAAAATATTGATTGAAGATGCACACAAAACAAAGTTAATACCTTGTATGGCTGCCATTCCCCAAAAGTAAAGCCCGAACTCTTCTGGTTTCACTGTCAGACAAGCTGTGGAGCAATGATTCTGGAAGTCCGTCCCATTCCTCAATTAGAAGAGCTCTCAGTTCCTCCAAATTCATGGGATTGCTCCGGTCAACTCTTGTTTTCAGTATATCCTATAAACTCTCAATGGGATTCAAGTCAGGGGATTTACTGGGCCAACGTAAAGTTCGAACACCCATGCCATCCTTGAAATCATTGACAACACAGCATCGATGTGGCGTTGCATTGTCATCCATCAACAACCAGTTGGTGGATTATACCAGGGATTGGTGGGCAAACGGCAAAAGGTGATTCTGCAAAATGTCCTTGTAGACCGTTCCAGTCACATTCTTGCAAATTACTAGATTTGTCCTCCCACTGTAATTAAATCCCGCCCAAACCATAATGCTACCTCCACCGGCTGTTAAGGTCTCGGTTACATTCTCTTTTAACCACTCCTGCTTGGGTTCTCGCCACACACGTATCCTATTGTCAGTTCGCATGAGCTTGAACCGAGTTTCATCCGTCCAAATAACTCTTCGCTATTGTCTTTCCCGCCAGTGGCTATGCGCCATGGCCCATCGCATTCGATTGGAAACATGTGATGTTGTGAGACGTGGCCTTTTTCTAGGTCTCCTTGATCTTAATTTCGCTTCTGCCAGCCGGCGTCGAACAGTGTAAACAGATGAAACAGGGCCAGGGACTTGGTGTCTAAGAAAAGTGGCTGGCATGAATCTGTTTAAACGCGCTGAGCGAACTAGAGCTGAATCAGTTCGTCTCGAGGTACACCTGGGACGGCCATTGCCCTTTCGATGAGCCGTTGACTCATATTGTCGATATTTCATTATAATCTTTGATACACTCCCCTTTCCCTTTCCAAATTGCAATCCGATAACCCGGAAGCTTGCACCTGCCTTCCACATCCCTACCATTTGGTTTCTAGCACTGTCACTAATTTGCGGCATTTGGCAGATCTAGATCTCAGCTTGGTGTGCGCTTAATCAATCGCTAACAATTCACAAACAATCAACGCGCATTACAATCCATGCATGGTTGTTTCTTACAACATGTCACTATTGCGTAATACATCAGGCAGTTCTGTGACTGTTGTCTAGTAACTTAGATATTGTAGAAAGGTCATCATGATTAATTGAATACTATGAATTGTAAGCAAACAGAGACAATCAAAAAATACAAAAGTGTTAGATAAGTTTACACTTAAAACAAAGTTCCTATATATGACAAACAGGGGTTTCCGTTTTTTTGATTCAGTGTATACTTTATACAGCATGGAAAGGAAGTTTTTACTTTTCATTCATTGTTAGTGTGTCGAAGGAGAAATGGCCCAATTGCGCATAAGGAAATGCCTTCCCAAGCTTTTAGACTGCGTTGATCCGTGGAATTTGTGTGAAGATATTTGTTGTGACCAGACCGCTCTGTAGAAGCAGTCTCCCAAACATCGAACAACTGCATAGCAATTCCCAGTGCTTTCATGAAAAATCTTCACAATAAAGACGAGAGTCACGAGATCTTGTATCGTGTGACGTCATGGCATGATGAATATAAAATGACATAGCTGCACGACAGCCTATTAATTTTGAATGTAAAATTTCTTATGAAATGAAGAAGTTTATCTTTGAAGCAGTTGAGCTGATTATTCGTACTGGTTTTGCGTTGTGGGATGGGGAGGAGTCTCGGTAGTACATTCTATCAAGCCTTCAAAAACAGTTATTTTGAAAATAGTAGTTCATTCTAGTTTACCTGGTAAAAACTGATGATTGAAAAAGCATCAATTGCAATATTATGCCAATTATTTACTTTCTGACTGAGGATTCATTAGTATCTTTATTGCAACAGACCCAAGTTCTGCCAGAACTCTTTCTAAACTTATCGGTTTGTGGGATATCAAATGATCGTAATTTTTTTTACTTTAAGGGGTCCACGGCTGCTTATTTTAGGGGGCATTCCCATTTGACTTTCCGGTTTTTAGTTTTGATAAGAGTGGCAGCCCTGATATCAGACGTCATCAGTACAGATCCATGGCACTTTTTGTCGTCGTGATTCTTAAGCAATTGATGTGTGATTGCAACTAGAGCTGTTGTAGTGGAGCATTCCCTTCGGAAACCGTGCTATCGAAACTACTGCTAGAATTTTTCGTATCTTTCATTGTGGCCAGTAAATTCCAAAGTCCATTCGGTTTGGCTTTTATCTTTTTAGCCCAGATTTGTTTGTACTTTTGGATTTCAAGCTTAACTTTTTCTTTTAAATGGTCGTATTTGCTCCAATCCCTCAAACGGTGAGCTTTCCATCTCTCGTTAATCAAATGCTTGGTTATGAGTGTGAGCCATTCTTTGTCCGTTGATTTCATTACGATGTATTGTTGAGGTATGTTCCGGTCTACCTTCTCAATAATAGTTTGTCGAAAAAGAGACCATTTCTGATTGATATCAACAGCCGAATACAAATCAGACCAATCTTGATCAGCTGCAGCACTGGTTAAAGATGCTATGTGACTCTCTCGCAGATCATAATTTTTTTTGTTTCGTATTTTGTATGTTCAGATTCTTTCCTTGTCATAGATACGGATGGATAGGAAGTGAGAAACTTGTGGTCATCATTGCCAACAGGAGCATCATAATCAACACGATCAGGGGAATACATAAAGACAGGTCTCTTGTGATAATAATATGGTCTAAGATGTTTTCAAAACGTGTACAATATTTTACAATGTCAACAGCATCAATATCAGTACAACGTTTTTCAGAATTAAAAGATTAAAGTCTCCCACGATCACAAAACTATGATAAGGTTTCTCACAGATGCAAAAATCAAACATGGCACAAATGAATTGATTGATTTCGTGCAATTCAACAGCTGAACAAGAGGGTGGCTTATATATGCAAAGCAAGTACAATGAAAAATCTGCTAACTCAATCACATTGTATGACATTTTTGAGCGAACCGACTTCCTGCAGGTTGCATCTATGTCAACAGATGCATGTACAAAATCATTACGCGCATAAACAGCAGTTCCCCTACCTTTCTGATCACTTCGATCATCACGGTAGATAGAAAACCCGTCAAATGAGATGAGGGCATCACAGATGTTTGAATGTAGCCATGTCTCAGTTATACAGTTAATATCTGAACGCTTAAGCTGGCTAACAATTTTCAGTTCATCTATTTTTGGCAAAAAAAGTATATTTGTCAAGGAAATATTTGGGTAAGATCGAGAAAATGTACTTTGATGACATTTTTGAGAAAAAGAGTAAAAATCCAATGAAAATTTTTCACAGTGTCTAGGCTTGACCTTTTCACAATCCTTCCTTTAAGAATCATAACGTCTTCTCCGTTGTCATTTCTGAGCTTGACTTCACGCCGCAACTTTGTGTATTCTTGCTGCTGCAGAAGAGTCCTATCAGGTTGGATAAAATCTCTTTTATATTCCTCAGTATACCTGAGCTGTCGAGCAGTTCGGAGAAGCTTTGTTTTTGATTCTTCATTTTTTAATTTAGTTTTCATCAATCTATCTTTTCCATTCATCTGCCCGATGCGAGTAATCTCTTTTATCTCGATGTTGTCCATATCAATATTCTTCAATAATTTTTTGACTTCGAATTCATCATGTTGCTTTCTTTCGTTCATATCACCCGTTTTCTTCTCTGCAATGCTACGAATAACATCATTCTTTCGGTGAATTATTTATTCCACTTCTCTAGTAACCACAAAAGGGAATTGATCCCGTATGTTTACGACTTCAACCGATAATTTGCGAAGTTTCCGTTCATGCTTTTTATTTGTAGTTTTGAAAGATTCCAACGATGAGTCAAAACTGTGAAATCGTGATTCTAGAGAATTGATTCGATCCAATATACTTTTCAATCCAGTTTTCAATGTTTTCATATCATCTCTGATTTCTAATAAAATAGTAAGGTCATTGACTTCACCTGTCACATCATTGGAGTTAGAGCGTAAATTTCTTTTGAAGCTCATTATTACAAACTAGCAATTTCTGCTATAAAAAAGAGAGAGACACAACGAGTTTTACTTCAAAACCTGCAAATGGCAGATAGTGAACAGATATCTGAACCGCAACAAGAAAATGAGGTACTAGAAGGAAAGTTAAGTTTAGCGCTTGACGTCTTTACCAACACGGTTACTGGAACAAACGACAAGATAGCTATAGATCGATGGATTCGAACAAGGAATTTCTTATCGAGTCCGCAAACGTGACCAGCAAAGAGCGTGGAGATCAAGTCACGTAAATAACATACGCATGTAACGAAAATGTACAAAAATGAAAATATCTCCACAAGGAAGAAGCACTGAATGATTCCAAGAAGATAAATCGATGGAGAAAGACATTGCGATGACAATGATATAAAATTCCAATACGAATGATAGATTACACGATGAGAAAATGAGAAAACACACTGATGAGCGCACGGGCTCCTGAGGCGACCAGCACAGACGCTTATGGTAGATGCAAGTTTGCATACGAATGTGCAAACAGTTAATAAACTAAAAGAAAAATGTAAGGAATGTAGCACTCCCATTTGCATGGCCTTTGTTGACTTCCAAAAGGCATTTGATTCAATGGAGTGCTCGTCGGTCTTCAGAACCGTAAAAGCACACGGTATCAATAAAGCATGTACTACACTACTGCAAAACATTTACAAAGACACAAAAAATAGGAGTCCATCTGGAAGAGCCCAACAGATGACATCAGCATTAAGAAGGGAGTACGCCAAAGAGATACCATCTCACCAAAACATTTTACTGTGTGCCTAGAGAACATCTTCCGGAACATTGATTGGCAAGAAGAAGGAATCAGCATTAATGGCGTGCGTTTGTCAAATCTTCGTTTTGCGGATGATGTCGCCTTGCTAACAACGTCTGGGAACGCTCTCGAGAGAATGCTACAAGACCTGACAAGGGAAAGCAGATGGCACGGTTTAATAATGAACAAAAAGAAAACGAAGGTAACGTTCGGAGCGAGATGTCCACAGCAGCAAAAATAGATAATGAACTAATCAATGAGCGCGAACTATCTGAGACAGAAATTTTCCCTGAATAAGAAAATACAGGATGATGAAATTAAATTGAGAATCGTGTGTGGTTGGAAAGCGTTCGGCAAGTACTCGGATATATTAAAGAGTAGAGCTCCCAGGAAATTGAAGAAGCTATTCGTAGCTTGTGTGATGCCCTGCATGACATACGCCGCTGAAACATGGACACTAAATAAAAGGATGGAAGAAAAGATGGCAGCAGCTCATCACAAGGTGGACATTAGATGGAAGACAGAAAAACAAATGCAAAACAAATGCATGCGTAAGACAGCAGACGAGCCTAATAGACTTGCTCATAACCATCAAGAAGGCGAAATGGAAGTGGGCTGGACATATATCCAGAATGAAGGACAATAGGTGGACTTACAACATCACTAAATGGTGCCCTATATGGAATGGAAAAGACGCAAAGGAAGACCACCCATGAGATGGAGAGAAGACCTAGACGACTTCTGGAACGTTGTCGACTGGGGAAGGAAGGCAGAAGACAGGAGAAATTGGAGGATCCATGGCGAGGCCTATCTTCAAAAGTGGATAACAAGCGGCTGATGATGATGATGATGATGAGAGCACAACTAAGTTACAACTAACCAGTAATAATCTGCTTTATAGATTTGCGTAACTTTTCCTCACGTTCAGGAACTTACAACAATGACAAATATTTGAATCTTTTTCTAGTATACAACATTCCATGGAAAATAAATATTATTTAGTTAAGCTTGTGTGAATTTCATAAAAAGAAATAGCCTTTTTAACTTATCAGATTGAGCGTTCAAAGTATTTTCATGTGAAACTAAAATGCAAACATTTCTACTTACTGATAACTACATTAGTTACTGCAATATCCACTACTTCGTCGTTTGGCGAAAAATCAGATCAGATAAGTAAATAAATATTTATCAATTAGTAAATAGTCTCTTCGTATGCGTCACGTGAAAAAATACGTTGAGAATACGGAAGTCCATTGAAGAAATTATTTGATCCGAATTCACGATGTTCCTTTGAAGGTTTACGACAGAATGATAGCACAGAACGGTTGATGATAATAAGCATAGCTCTACATGACAAAATATCGGGAGTGACAGAAAATGAACGCATGCAAATCAACTTGAAAGTAGTCTGAGAGTGAGAAGCCAAGCATGGCAAACAACTTGGCGGAAGATAAGCTCAATTGATGTGAATACCACACGTGCACTCCTCGTCACTGATTCTCACTTAGTATCTCACGATTAGATAAGATTTATCACGATTATAGAAGAAGCTAGAAGAGCCGGAGAGATCCATTTTGAGCAGCACGAGTTTTATCTCACATATATACGAAGCTGCTTGCATTGATTGGTATATGAATGACACATAAATATAAATCAAGCCTCCTCAACTATCAATTTAGATAAACTATAAAGCCAATCAGACTGCCTTTGATAAAACATTGTTCACCTAAGCTTTGCTTTCTATTACCATAAAAAACTCGTGTTCTGACTGCTTGGTAGTTTAAAGTTCACTTGTATTTGTGTAAAGAATTTTATACTATTTCGTTCAAGGAGGAGACAATGATAATTCCCTGTGATATGAACAGAGTTCTAAAGTTCATCAGCTTAGTGATAGCTTATCTCTACTTGAAATTACAACATTTCAACAAACTCAAAACTTTAAATGATCATGTGCTTATTGTGACACATCGTAATAAGTAATAATGAATATTAAAATAAAGTGTTCGTAAAAACAAGCACTCAATCAGTTGCATCGCCGTTTCGTGTGGCACACTTTCATCTTTCATGCTGTAGAAACAAGCAACACATCTTAGAATACACCTTGTTGGGCTCTGCCACGACCAACAGCGTCCATTGCAGAATTTATTTGACCCGAATTCACGCCGTCTCTTGGAAGGTTTACGACGGAATGACATGGCAATAGCACAGAACGATTGATGATAATGAGCATATCTCTACATGACAAAATCACGGGATTGGCAGAACATGACCGCATGCAAATAAACTTGAAAGTAGTCCGAGAGTGAGAAGCATGGCAAAAAACATGGAGGAAGATGAAGTCAATGTGAATATCAACGTAAGAAAAAAAATGCAACGTGACTGCATGGATGCAGTTGAAAAGAATTTGGAAAAATAATAAATAAACTTATAGGAGAAACATGCGAAAAAGATAAAAAGATCCACGTCGTCAAGACCATTTGGCTATTTTCACTGATCTGGAACTTTTCAATTTCAAGCTAAAGACTGAGACGATTCCGCTGAGCAAATCTGCATTCAAACTCAGACGCACGCCACTCCAAAGATCAAATTTGGAAAGTAATCAAAGACAAACTATGAAAGAACTGAAAGCCCGCTCGGACAGATTCAGCTTCGATGGTCTAGTAGTTCAACTTCTTAAGTCGTCTCCAAAAAGTTGTCCTGGAAAGATTTGAATTTACTGAAAGCTCAGATAAAGAGGTAGAGGAATCACTATCGACCACACTGGTGATGTAGCGATTTTACCTGCGAGAAGTCAGCCTTGGTCGGCCAGAAGACCTTCCATCAGGCCGCTGACAGCCTCTTCGCAACCAAAAGTAAATAGTGAATAGTACTTTTGGGGACCTTTAATTGTTGCGACACAGTGGCAACTGGCGGGCCACTTCGTATCAAAGCCGCAGCTTGACCCCTAAGACAGCCTTTTTGAAAAGCTTTTAGTACAGCAGTTCGTATGTTACTGAGAGACACAAAACGTGACAAAACAAATTAAATGAAGGAATTCGATGTCTTTCGATTACACAGCTTTGTTCTCGTCGGTCTAATAAGCATCCTAGACAATGCGCAGACACCGATCAACAGCGGCATAGTAAAGAAATCCATCTGTGTGAGAAAATGTGTGACTGTCAGTTATGCATGCGTGAGAGTGATGAGTCATGCTTTCTGGTTAGCGATGAAAATGAGGATTGAATTTCAAACAACTTGCAAAAGATTGAAACATTATTTAGTCTACTGGTGACTACTATATTTAGAGTATAGTCATTAAAGTTTCACAGGAGCAATTTGAGAACATGAGCTTTCTATACATTAACTGGCGATTAATTGATTAGCCTAGCGGTTTGAAATGTTGCTGTCAGACTGAATTGCAGTATCAACCATTAACTTTCAGTTGAAAGTAATTTTCATGAGCTTTTCGACTGATCCTCCGTTAAATGACAATTTCAAAATGTCGAATATATTTCTTTATTAACCTAGTCACAGAATCCCCCTACTGATTGTCAATTATACTGTGATATGATCATCATCTGCCACGATGCTATAAGTATGTCATGATTTCATGGTTTATTGCAGCTAAGTCCCTATAATTCGCAAATGATTGTATGTCAAAATGTTTAAACCAAACATGCAAGTAAATATGAAAATAACAGCATGCAAAACTTGCGTTATGTCAAAAGCAAATGATAGTGCATTAAATCCTTCTGGAAAATCGATCGTGGATTTATTTGTTGGAATTCGGATTCGATTGGTAGGCCTACGTGATGCAGCTAAAAGTACTTTTGTATTTGGGCACTTTGCACTTTTACATTCATTGAGTAAACTAGCATGATTTGACTTACTTAAAGCATCCCTTCGCTAGATACTACGTATATGTGGGGTAATGAATGATGCGATGGATAAGGTGAATTGGCGTGGTTCTTGACACATACCGCAGGCCGGGTACGTAATTTTCACGTTTTTCTCCTACTTTTCCTACTGCCGGAGTCGGAAACTGATCAAACTGAAAAGACTTCGTATCCTTGATTAATCCTTCGATATTAAGAGTGTCGGATCTATCTTAATGAACTAAGTTAATAAACAACACGGTTTCTCCATTTGAAAACACGATCTTAAAACCATGTAGAAAGCAGGTATCTAAAACCATCTTGAATGCTCTACATATGGCTTTGAAACCCATCTTAAAATTTGAATTGATTTTGGAAAGATTATTATCTTGTTTCAATTATAAAAATGCTAATATCCTGCAACAGTTAACATTCATATACTCATAAGCCGTATCCTACCAGCTGCACATCTTTTGTATGGCAATTTGATCCATCGTTTATTTAGTTTCATTGTTGTTAAGCAATGAGTTAGCTTTTAAATGCATGAAAATTGAAGCAATTTGCTGCATGATTTGATGAAAGTATGCTGTCAAACACAAAACTTTGGCGCACACACAAAAGTTAGCAATATTTTATCAAAACCAACGTTTATCAGATTATAGAAGTAAATATTTTGTTACGAAAAATTTGAATAGTTCTCCTTCTTTCGTATTATTTTAAAAAATCATGAAAAGTAGAGATAGCAAATACTATGTTTTGCAACATGGTTGTAAAATTTGCATATGTTTCTTTTACCCCTTATAGCAACTACAGAGTCTAAAAAAGAGACACTGAGACTTCGAATGCACGACCGTGAGCGTCTGATAAAAGCGTCGAATCAAATTTTAAAGCTCTAAATTCAATATATATTTTATTCAATTCAATATACAGGGTGTTTTTATGTTCTAAAAATTTCAACATCATAAAGTCAACAAGTCATGAGATACGCACTTCGACATGATGTCCATCATTTTCAACAACTCTTGCCAATCGATCCCGATACTCCTGCCTGGTGTACACCTAGCGTGCATGTGACTACTAATCAGCATTCCGTCCAGTGATAAAAAAGTTGACAGTAAGTAGCAGAAATCACGTAGAGCTGACGTAGAGTTTCAGGTTAAGTTTCCGTCTATACTCTATGCGAATACCTACCTCTTCGACATTAAAAGTTTTTAGAGATGACATTAAAAATGATATCAATACTTCATTGGCATCGTTGTGTTAACTAAGGATTCTACAGTCCCGGGATTGAATAGGATCCTAAATAGATTATAAAAAAGTACATGCATATGTCAATAATATGAGATACCCGGATGTGGGATGAACAGAGATCCCCAAAAATCGGTTACATTAAATATTGGAATTGACAAGACCTTAAAGGATATTCCACGTTTGGTACACATTCGTATTATTGTATCGTACATACGTTTGGTACACATCAATTATATTTATTATTGTAGCGCCAGCTGTAATGGATTGCATTGGATACATTCAATTTTTGGATTGCAAGGACGTGTATATGATTGGTTCAATTCTTACTTGACAAATCGGTATACCTACGTCAAATTTCGTGATCAAACTTCCCAGTTATCCCATCTCTCTAGAGGCGTTCCACAGGGGATTCCATTTTCCATTTACATGCATATTATTCCATTTGTTCTCTCTTTCGATCTCCACATTCAAATGTTTGCGGATGATATCCTCATTTACGGAGCTTGTTTCCCTGGCAATGAGTCATCCATCCTAACGCAAATGTCAGCCTGCATTGAAGGTATTGAACGATGGTTGAGTGATAGCAGGCTGTTGCTGAGTTGGCAGAAGACGAACTTTATGTGATGTTGCACATGCAGCGACTCAAAGAATGTCATCGCCAGCCTATCAGAATTGGTACCTCCATCTTCCATCCTGTTCCAGTGCTACGCTATCTCGGTGTATTTTTCGACAGTCATATGTCTTTTACGACTCATGTTTCGAAAACTGTGTCGACTTGCTTTTCTTCCCTTAGATCAATTCGAGCCATTAGAAGTTCTATTACGCAGCATGTGGCGAAGTACTTGGTTGAGTCTTGTATTGTCCAGACTGGATTATTGCATTGGGATTCTACATGGAATTACAAATACTCAGACAAATCGTCTGCAATCCATTGTGAACTCTGCTGCTCGATTAGTGACTAATTCTTCTGGTATTTGCCATGTATCACCAATTCTGGATAGGTTGAATTGGTTGCCCATATCCTGCAGGATAGATAAGCAAATTTTAGCAGCGCTGATTTTCAAGTGTTTCCATGGTACTACTCCTGTGTATCTTTCCGAAAAGCTCACAAGAGTAAATCAGGTTCCTGAGCGCTCAAGACTGCGATCTTTTAATACAACTGATCTAAGTAAGTAAGCGTTTATTCAAAAACTATTGGAAATCAAACGTTACAAGGTGAATAACACAATGAAGAAAAAGTAATAATTTGCAAACACAGGAAAATTACAACGACAGCTGCTGATCTAATTTCATGGAATCTGGCACATACTTAAAATGTCATTAGATAAAATGCATGAATAAGGCACGAAGGAGTGCAAACGTCTTGACGAAGAAACTACTGGCATGCAAAAATGACCACTTCGAGGCATTCGGTTTGGTAGAAGATCATTCAGGGGATGATTAACATAAGTTTCACACTTCTTTAGAAAGGATGACACACGGCGCTCGCGAAGATCACTTAAGTTTGGAAAATTACTACAGCAACAGTTTCTTCCACATATTATGGTATGAGCACGTTTTTGAAATGCTTCTAGGGATGTTGCAATTTTCACCGGTAGCCAACACATGAGAGGCGCTGCATACATGATTAAAGAAGTGATGAGACTATGATGAACGTCTATCAGCTTGACACGTGGGAGCAAGGGTTTTAAAGTACGGACAACGTACAGTCTTTGTGAGGCAGATTTTAGAATTGATCTGAAATGGATTTCCCAGGAGAGTGTGTGATCCCAATGAACTCCTAAAATCTTCATGCTTTCAACCACATGAATATCGGAATGATGGGCATGTTGAAAAGAGGAGCGTCCTATGATCATCTGCTGCGACTTGGAGATGTTGAGGGTCAGTCTGTTGTCATCAATCCAATTTCTGATCCGTATCAAATTGTTTGAATGATTGCATTGAGGGAGCGGTTCGATAAGTGTGATATCGTCCGCATAAAGTATGATATCAGCAGGCTTTGACACATCCAGAGACCCGACAAAACAAGCGAACAAGTACGGGCCCAAAACTGAGCCCTGAGGCACGCCTGAGGGAATCATAAAGTTCTACTGGTACAACGTGCAAGATTGAAGACCTTTGGTGAACGACGCTTCTCTATTTGTGGGCCCAGATCATGTAATAAGTTGGACCTAACTGTGCGCTCGTCTCAATCTCTGAGGCGTTTCAAATCTTTAGTTAAGGAGCAATTTTTAAGTGACTGTTTTTAACTTTACCGATGTATATATGTAATTTCAATTTTCTGTTCATATGACCTTGAAGCTTCATGCATATGTCATAACTTTAATACAAATCGTGATTCATTCATTCATTCATTCATAATGTAAATTCCCGACATTTGCACTGTCAAGCTGAAATTAACAGAGATTGGGGAATACAAGCTCTGTCACGGGATCGAGATTGACAAAATGTAAGCACACCAGCTGTAGCTGCATGTAAATTGCCATGAAGGTTAATCAAAAAGTTAATTAGAATTCTGTTTGCTCAATAATTGGAGCTAGCAGGATATTTACTAGAAGATTGGGATTCCAAATTCCCGAAGAATTCCACTCTCGGGATTGCTGGATTGAAGAATCTTGTACATGCCTTTTTACTAGAAGTTTAGGTAATGCTGTGGAAGCAAACTGTGGTCAAATGATTATAATTCTACCTAAATAAATCAATTTCCGAATTGAGTTTTAGCCAGATGCTGATAATGTAGACAAAGGCTGTGTCTAGTGAGCAATTAACCTCTAAAAAATCTCAATTCTGCGAATTAGTTCAATCCTTAACCATGCGTTTCACCAATGTTCATCTTTAACTTAGTCATACTTTCAAATACTATTCGCTTTAGAAATTGACAAGTTCGAATTAGGTTCCCTACATTTAATCAAGAACCCTTGATCACTGAGTCACTGAAAACGCAGCGCTGACGATTATATTGAAGTGTGAAGAGCCTGTATTTGTTGTGTTGATTTGTCATGCCTTGCAATTTGTCTTGCTTTTGACTGACTACTGATATCTTGTTTAAACATCAATCCCGAGATTTCTAGATGCCGGGATTGAAATCCCTGGTTGTAGCGTGCGTATCATGAAATGCGCATGCTGCTGGTCAACTGCATATTGTCCACTCACTTTGTGTGCTGTTTGAGTGTGCCTGTTCACCGCGATGAACACAATTCAGGGCAAGACAAGGAAATCCTGTTCACTTTACGGCTTTGCCATGGAAGAAAGAATGTATTAATAGATTAAATCGATGGCTTGACGCATTTACTTGCCGTGACAAAAGTAACAGCAAGCAGGGAAACACCAGTGTATGTTTATATTATGAGAAGGAGATGTCCGTCAGACCTCACTCGAGGAAGGATATGCACCACGCGCATACTGAGCGGGAAGAGGGGCAAATCATGCTGCGACATCAGCATGTTACCTAGCAATTTTGATAACCTACTCTCGCTTCCGTTTATCAGAGCTCAGCTGTACCACCTATGAAAGATACAGTCCGTTTCATAAAAAGTGGATCATCCTAAAATTTGACTAAATAAAACATAAGTATGATACAGAAAGCATTTTTCATGTTATTTCATGTCCCTAATATATTTAAATGTCCTTATATAATCTGATAAGCTACGATACAGTAACGGTTCTTAAGAAGCTAATATTTTGTGGCCCCACCCTTATTGTCAATGACATTACCAATTCGTCTAGGCATTGATTCGATGATATCGTTGATTTTTGACTGATCTAACTTTCTCCACTCTCTTTTTAACAGTGACGTAAGTTGTGATACGCCATCTGTAGGTAGCAGTGAACGACGAACGTTACGTTTTAGAATACTCCATACATTTTCTATGGGATTCAGATCAGGAGAACGAGCTGGCCAAGATAATGTCCTAAGCCCTAATTGAGACTTGCATAAGTTGACTCTACTACTCTTGTGACACGTAGCATTATCATCCATAAATAACCAAGTCGATGGATCACCAAGTTGATCTGTCATTTGGCCAATGTTCATTCGTAAAACATTCACATAGCGTTCAGAATTCATGGTTCCTTGCTGTATTTGAAGTTCAGAGCGGCCATTGGTCCAAATGCCTGCCCAAATCAGTAGAGTCGCACCACCTTGTACCCGGGGACGATGTAAATGTCTCGGAATTTCCTGATCAGATTTTATCCATAATCTCAATCTACCATCACTATCCTTCAGACGGACTGATGCCTCATCAATATATAGAATAGTAGACTGAGAAATAGACGAGTCTAGTGCAGCCATCTCAGTTAACGAGAGACTTCGATCAACTTTAACAAATCTCAAAATTAGGCGGTCTCTACGTTTGGATGTTTTGCGTGGACGGCCAGAGCCTTCTTTACGACAGAGTCGAAAATCATCATTATGCCATCGATGCACATTTGTGTAAGGGACATTTAGTTGCTTGCTTGTAGCTCGCAAAGAAAACCCTAGTTCTAGCAAGGCTGACACTTTGCCTTTTGTGAATGCGATCTCGTTATTGTTCATTTGTGCTTTGTATTGTTTTCAACCGGTAAGAGACAGATTTCTAGCTGAAAGCAATCAGGAGTGCTGCCAACACCACCGCAACGAAGTCAGGAAGCTATGGAACATGAAGTCCAGTTAATCACATGTAGCAGTTAGGTATGATTTTGTGTAACATTGCTAAATGAAGATCAAATTATCTACTACTTTTTTTATCTACGAGTATAACAGGAAAACAACTCAATATTCATGCTTGAAATTTCCAACAATGATATTAGTAAGCACAACTGACATATCTTCCAAATTTCTGAGAAATTCGTTCAAGTTTGGCGGAGTTAGACAAAGTTGAAGTTAAGGCGATGTTTAAGGGTGATCCATTTTTTATGAAACAATCTGTAGTAAGTAGTGGTTTTGAACTTAAAGAGTCCCGAAGGAATGTCTTTTTGTGTATTCAACATATGACTGCACATAACAAAGATGTAGGCCTATCGCTTAAATTCAAAGCTTCTTGATCCAAATGCTTGCTGTCATTGATAGATTACTGTTCAAGAATACGTGATGGGACAAATCCATAATCTTCAGCTACTTTCTGTTCAGTTGATATATATTATATATTTCTTTGATTTTGCGAAGTTTGAGTTTGAAGAATTAATCAAGCATTAATCAAGTTCAATTGATTTTACACATTTTCATTTTAAGTTCAATAGACTAATTCTGTTAAGGCAGTTGATTTTGAAATAATAAGAAGAAAGACATTAATCTTCGAGATTTAAAATGGATGAACTATGACTTCCTTACTTTCAATTAAGTAAAATTGATTTAATCCACATTCGATTTCACAAATTAATTTGATATGCTAACTATTTTTTTCATTTATCTTGTATCTATTGAATTAATTTGAGCATAGAGATGCGTTGTCGAAACTAAACCGGAAAACTGTCTAATTGGGATTACGTTTGAGGAGACAAACTGTATTGAATCACAGTAGGTCTAAAGAAACCAGGGGCGTAGCGCCTATAGTATTCTAATAATCTGAGAATACACCGGAATTTACAAACGAAAATGAAATTACAAATATGTGATGATAGGATTTTGATTAACATGAAGGTCATATAATCTTGTTCGATGTTTCCGTTTTCCAATTCACAAAACTTCTTTAACACAGGCGGAGAGATACGAGTATTCTATCTCGCGACAGAATCACACCTGTACAGCAGTAGAGTTATCAATAGCGCGCCTCTGATTGGTCTGGATGCAGCAAACATTGTAATGATACGTCTCCTCTCTGCGGTGCCCTCCTGCCATGTGTCTGCTGTCTGATATTCTAGAATCAATATCTGCTAGCAGAGTGTAACCACCCTCTCCGGTCTTCGCTATTACTCAATTACATCGCTACTTATAACGGAGAATACTCATGGCAACTGTCGAGGAATTGATAAATTTACAAAATTCTCCTTTATCCTACGCAAAAAAAATAGAACTAAAAACTAAAGGAAGAGATAAGCCGATTTTCACCTTTGAAGGAAGGAGAAAGTGCAATCTTAGTGTGCAATATCAAAAATACGAATGGCTGACTGGTTGCCCCATTAGAAAGACACTTTTCTGCTTTCCGTGCCTTATCTTTAAACCAAAAACGACAGTGTTTTCATCGACGAGAGGATTACTCGACTTGGCGAATTTCTCTAATCATGTGAAGATACATATAAAATCTCCTACGCATCTGGCCGCGATCACCTCTCTTAAACTTATTGGCAAAGTAAGGATCGATGAAATGTTAAATGAGGAGTTCAAAACTTTGAGAAATATGCACAACGAGGAAGTGAGGAAGAACAGAGAAATGATGCGACATCATATTAAAGCCGCTCTTTTCCTTGTTTGCCAAGGCCTTTCTTTTAGAGGTCATTCAGAGAGCACTGACAGTCCAAATCGTGGAAATTTCATTGAATTGATTAAGCTCCTCAGTGAATTTAGTTCTGATCTGCTGATTAAAAATTGTGTCTCTCCTGATCACAGTCTCCCATTTTCAGGATTATCACCTGATATTCAAAACGACTTGATTAAGTGTTTGTATGATCAGGTTCGCGGTGAAATCGAGAATCGAATCAAAGGTGCTCTTTTTATATCTATAATTGCTGACGATACAACGGACATTTCAAATACAAGTCAAATGGCTGTCAGTGTCCGACTTGTTCACAATGGATCGGTCTTCGAACATCTGATTGACCTTGTCAATGTGTCAGCAGACAGATCAGCTAACAATCTTGCCTGTGTAATATGTGAAAGTCTTGAGTCCGTTGGTGTAACCAAAAATACTTCAGTGATCGGCCAGTCATACGACGGTGCAAGTAACATGATGGGTAAGCACAATTCAGTGCAAACTAAGATCAAGGAGATTTGGCCCTCAGCAAACTTCGTTCATTGTTATGCACACAAATGGGCATTAGTAGCACAAAGTGTCAGTAAGAATATTCCGTTGGTATCAATATTTTTCGGATTTTTGCAAAATTTGACAACATTTTTTCGCGCTTCACCAAAACGTGCTTCTATGTTATCCAGTCCATTGCCTCTTGCGTCAACTACGCGTTGGTTGACGAGAGGAAAATCTGTCTGTGCTATTTCTTCTAAGTATTGTGAAATTTTCAATGTTTTAGAAAATATTTCTTCGGAGTCCTCTGCTTGCTCAATTGATTGCTACACCCGCGCTGAAGCGAAAGGATTGCGATATCAATTGGGAAATTGTGAGAATGTGTTTCTCTTATTCTTTTTTCGTAAAGTTTTCGCATTATCCGACATGATGACAAAGAAACTTCAAGGTGTGATGATTGATCCAGCTGAAATATCTTCGAAGGTAGCAGACTATCGTGCAAACTTGTGTGAACTACGCTCTGAAGTTTCCTTTCAAACGTTCGTCGAGGAAGCGAAGCAATATGAGCCTTACTTTTTAATCATGAAAAGAGAGTCCCACAAATCAACGAGCAACATCTCCTTGACAGCGGTTACACTCCAAGTAGGCCTAAGCCATCATCTTCGTCATCCCAATTTGAGAAGGATAAACTTAAGCGATTAATGTACGAAATCATCGATACACTAATTTTTCAGTTAGACCAACGATTTGAAAACATCGAAAGTCTTCAGTGGATAAAACTATTTCAGCCATCGAGATTTGATGTACTGAAAGCTGATGCATTTGAAGTTGTACGACTTGTGAATGAACTGAAGAAACATCACCCAGATTTAGTTCAAGAAGAAGAAGAGAAGTTGCGCAACGAATTACACATTCTATTCACTGATTCAGATTTGCGAGTGGCACTTGGAGAAGCAAATGATCCTTCTACCCTTCTTAAACAAATGCATTCCTTGGATTTGTGTGACGCTCTACCTCTTGTCTCTAAAGCATTAATGGCTTCACAAACAATTGCTCTAACATCGGTGACATGTGAAAGAACCTTCAGTGTGCTTCGGCGAATCAAGACCTACCTGCGTTCCACCATGACTCAAGAACGCATGAAACAACTGGTATTTTTAAGCATCGAAACTTCTCTTCTCAAACACTTATCAGGAGAGTGTTCGTTCGTTGACACAATTATCGACAAGTTTGCTTCAATGAAAGATCGTCAAGTAAAGTTGTTATATCGTAAGTAAATACATCAGGTTATAGTGTTATGATTTACCTGTATTGTTTTTGGTAATGACTATAAGTGGAAATGGAGTTGTTATGAAAATTGATTTTGCTCTTTAAATTATAATAATAAAAAATATATTTTGAGCAATGCGCCTAAAGGACTAAAAATTGACTTGGAATTTACATGTAGGCCTACGTTCTTTTCCCGGTTCTTTCATTGGACTCAGATTACCTCATCTGAGGTGGTCTGCTACGCCACTGAAAGAAACAGTAATAACTTATTCAAAAACCTCATTGAAACGTCTTCATATTGAGTGGATTGAGAAAAAAGACATAATAGCGCTGAAGTCGATTTTCAAACACGTCCTGCTTCACGAAATAACCCAGTGCTTTATACTATATCTGTGTTTTTATCAGTGGGGAAAGTCTTGGAGAGGAATTGCGTTTCACAAAAAAGTAGGGTCTATCAGTAGCTCGCGAAATTTGAAAATATGGGAATTCACTGACAGAAAAATATGTGAATGATCATCGAGAATGTTGTAGAAATTCAAAATATCAAAGAAATTATTGAAAATATACTACTACTGTCAGTAACCAACTATGTCCGAATGGCAAATTTGGACCTTTGAAAAGTTTCAATGTATGCGAGACGAAGAAACGTCCGGTAACAGCAAAATTATGATGAGTTGTTTTGAGGGTTTCAATTCTTTCGTGTAAGGAGTACGGAAGAAATTCGTTATTCAAAGTCAAGTCATAAAATCACTTTGCTATTAAAAGACGCTCAGATATTGACTTTTACATTCTTCGATAGCAATTTGAAAAATAGTTCCCAAACATTGAAGGTAGTCGTGCAATTGGAAGCCGGAAGCATTTTCGACTCATGATTTTTTTTTCAAAACAAACAGTCATCGGATAGACTGAAACAAGCCAAAACGCATGCGTATTCTTTCAGTAAACGAAATGTAGCCAAACTTAAGCAATAGGATAGAGTAAGTTATATAGTAGGTCGAGTGTCGACCCAAAAAAATGTCAGGATAGATAGTGAAAATCTTCAAATCAAAAGATTCCGTTTTTCACGTTCCTGTGGTCAAAAATCAGTCAATTCCGTGCCAATTTCTTCAAAACTGCCCAGTCAACCAGTACACGTGTATTTTTGGTGTAAATGAAGATACACTACTTTTGCACGTGTAATACACGTGTAATCTTTGCATATGAATACACGTGTATAAATACACTACTGTTGCACATGTCATTGCTTAGGACTTGGCGCGAAGGTCAATTTTAAAATTTCAATTTTAGACAAATGCCACGGTCTGTGTAACTCAAGTCAAGTCAGTTATATTCTACCGCAGTTACACACAAAGTGGCAACAACGAGACACCCTTAATAACTATTGTTGCCACATAGAAATAATGCACAACGATTTAGACTGATGATGAGTTTTGTTGATTCCCTAAATTCACAGAATACATATTCAAATGATCTACATGATATTCATTTTTGGAGAAATTCCTTCTCGGAAGCAATTAAATTTATTCAATTTTTCATCAACTGATCCGAACAAAGTTTCGTTGGTATGTTCATTAGCGTTCTTTCAAGGTAAGCAAAATATTTGATAGCCATGATATCATCCAAAAATTTAAAATATATTTGTATTCTGTTCAAACACACAGCATATCCTACACAGGTACTTATCGTCAATATCGAATCAAAGTCAGCGGATTATACTACCTCATATCAAAACTATTCGGATACTGAATACCTTTTTCTACTCATGTTCTCTCCTATTCAATGAATCTTTGAACGCGTGCAAGCAGCCACATTGACTTGAATGACAAATCCACTTTAGTTTATCAGTTTGTGATTTCTTTTCAACACCGTCACAAATGAAATTCTTGCGTAAATTGACTTCCTTCACCGTATTTTATATGTACATTTTTCTGCATGACCACCTCCTCGATTATCAATGGAGGTGTGAGACCTGTATTTTGTTATTTTTCAATAAACGCTAATTCTTTCATTCATTCAAATTCTGTAATGTTCAGTCGCTTTAATTCATATATTTCGGTATTTGCGCTGTGAATATTTAGGCTGTAAAAATCCTACAACTATATCAAGTTTTCATATCTTCATAAATTGAAAGTAAGTTACTTTGTATTCACTCAGGTTTGTAATTACAAATCATCTGAGTTGCACGATAGCTGTTTTCCAATGGATAGAAAATTTGTTTCGAAATCATGCATTGACTTCTATGGTTAACATACGTGTGTATGTCATTGAATTTTGTATACCTAATTATGGTGTTGCTCGATTTCTTTGTCACCTTCTTGATTAGATTAGCGCCTGTCGATTTCTTTGATCATGCATGAAAGTCTATGATATATGTTTGCTTGTTTTTTTTAAACAAAATATTTTTATTGGGAATGATAAGCAATAACAAAGTGGTCTAGTAATATAAGCTAAAAAGTCATTTACAAAATGCAGAAAAAATCTGGTAAGCAAATCTAAGAATGAAAAATCCGGTGAAACTTGTTGGCCTAATGCCGACCGTGAAATTAATGTCCGCGCAATAGCTTTTATGAGCGTAATACTGAGGCGAGTCAATATGGTGGACTTGGCTTCACCAAAAGAAATTTCAGTTTGCGTCGCCAAACGAGTTGCAATTCGGTCAACCGTTTCGGTGGCATGCTCCCCTAAATCACCAAAGACGGAAATAGCGAAGGGGACAGATGTCCAGCCCAAGCTCTCACATTTCGGCCCTTTTTCGTCAAGCTTCCTCTTTTCTGCTGAGGCTACAGCCAATCCTTTAGTTGTGCTCGCATCAGCAATATGTGTGATGTTTTGCGGATACACAACCGTCAAATCGACAACAGTTCTACCCAAGTTCCACACAGGAATAAAAATGTCAGCTGGTCGTGTATTTGAATCGTCAAAGCCAGCACCAGACTCTAACTTTGGATTTAGCAGGGCCTGTCGGCAGAAACTGTTGAGGGCATTTCGTAAATTATCGTGACCAGTCGTAACATCTGGTCCCCTTCGACAAGTCAAACGTGATGACAGGTGGTATCTAATGCAACTGCTGGCCATCGCACGCAAGTACTGTCATAAGCACATAAATTGAAACTAAGCCACCATTTAACAAGAAGCACATTTCACTCCCTTTTAGATCACAGCCAAGGCCAGGAGAAGGATTAGCACGTAGCCAATAAGAGCTGGTTTGAGAAGTTAAACATCGTAACCTTGTCTGGTCAGACACTGACGATGTCGCAATGAGATTTTCAAAATCAACTTTATCAAGTATCTGAGACAGAAAATGTTGTTTAGGAATGCTGTCGTACAGTTTTCGGAATCAATATGATGATGAGATGGAAGATATTGATTAAAACCATTGACTGCGTCAGATGGAAATTCTCCATGAGGAGCTGCACAATTCACAAAGGAACGGCTGGTTACAAACAACAAGCAAGGTCAGAATGAAAAATTGATAAAGTACAAGCATAGCCATAGCGTCCAAGGTATTTACTCAATCAACGAAACCAACACCACAAACTAATGTCAATGATCACAAGGGATGCGCAATTCAGTCCCCATCCTCCTACATGCTCTGCAACGGACACAGCAGGCTCTCAAAGTTGACCTAATTTCACGGATTTAACGAAATTTGACCATCTCCTCTACTAATTTCAAGCATAGCCATAATCAACGAAAACCCACCACCACACTAATGTCAATGAGATCAAGGGGATGCGCAATTCAGTCCACATCCTCCTGCATGCCCTGCATCGGACACAGCAGGCTCTCAAAGTTGACCTAATTTCACGGATTTTACGAAATTTGACCATCTCCTCTACTAATTTCAAGCATAGCCATAGCGTCCAAGATATTTACTCAATCAACGCAACCAACACCACAAACTGATGTCAATGATCACGAAGGACGTGCGAAAACCTCCGCTTGTAGGGATGTCATCATGAACTGTGTTCCACAAGGTAACCGATCGGATAGTCATTTCCTAGTAAACCATTCTTTACGAAATGATTTCACAGTTGATGGATATCCATGTTTACCAGAAGAGCGTTGTTATCAACAGCTAACCGTCGCAAGGCACACTTAGACAGAAAGAAATCTCAGTACTTCACTTATCTAAGAGATCGCAGGAGGATTGTGAGAAGGGAGATAGCTACTCAAAGCGTCTATGCAATATCTTGCTCTCATTACAGTAATCGTAGTGAAAGTAATTTCAGAAAAATAGTAGTACACCTAAAGATTTGTAAAGAGGAGAATGAAACAAGGTATCCCATCTTCCTGAAATACTTCAGGCTTGATTAGACTAAAGACTTAGAGGTAAAACTACATGCGAATTCAAAGAGGAAGCGACCATTTCAACTTGCTAGGAAATCAACTTTGAATAAAATTATGGATGAGGTGTCACATCCTAATGCAAATATACTCAAAATTTGTTTTAGGAGAGGAAGTTCCCCGTGACCGGCGACAAATTTATAACCAAAAATGTAATAACAGGGAGCATATAGTAAAACCTACTGATGAGATAGGTGTGTGTCTACAGAAGTTAAGTCTACAGTGAAAGAGGTCTTGGAGAAGACAGATTTCTCCAAAGTATAATTTGTCATGACTATCCCATAAACATTTTGTTTAATGACCAACAAATGACTGACGTCAAGCGTTTTACAACTACAGAAGATGGAACAGCCCTGTGCATAGATACAACGTTTGATGTCGGTGATTTCTATTTGACAACAACGACGTTTAAAGAAATAACTCTCTTGAAGAACAAGGACCAAGGGATCCCAACGTTCATTGGTCCTTCTATGATATGCGATACATTATTCGAAAGACACGAACACTTACGCTCATCTTCTTTTTGAATTACGCAAAATGATTCGTGTTGATGAAGATATTTTATTCATTGGAAGTGACGATGACAAAGCCCTGAGCGCTGCCATTTCCCTATGTTTTGAGGGAACACGACATTTATTGTGCGCTAGACATATACAAGAAAATATTGAGCGTTACCTACAAAATAAAGGTCATCCGATCAATTTCAGAACAGCTATCATCAATGACATATTTCATGAGAAGAAATGTTTTACGTATGCCGATGATAGTGTTACACGATTGCTGCAATTGTACTATTGTATTCTGAGATACAAATGAAAAGAAATTAAATATTACCCACCCAAAGTCATTTTCTGATTGGTTTCGCCAATATCAAGGAAGTCGCTGTATCGATAGCAGTATGTCTCAATTAAGAGCTATGGGCATCGACAAATTATTTAGAAATAATACACAAGAGGCGAACCATAAAAGATTTCCTTGGCAAGAAATGCCACGTTTTGGAGTTTATAGATAAGTTCAAGGAGGTCATTATGTTACAACAAATCGAAAGAGTTCGAGCTACCAAGAATCTCAATGACTATACACTGCAGGAAGAATACAAGGAAAAGCATGACATAAAAGATCCTTCTAGTTTAGAAACTCATCTAAAGTGTGATCCCATCGTAAATGGGAATGATTCCGATGATATATATTCCAAGTATAGGAAAGTATATACAAGAAATGCATAACAAAAAGGTTCCCTTACTTTGATTAAAGCTTAATTCAAATAACAGCAGTACAGAGAGCATCATTGAATTCCATGGTTCCCGTGGGTATGGGCTGGGAATGGCTGTTGAGGCCATCCCCACAGCTCCCATAGCACTTCTATGGGGATTCTGAAGATTTTTGACATTCACTAGAAGCAATCAGAACTGACATCATATCACGCAATCAACTTCGATGTTTGAATTACTAAGTATCACGCAGCCTACCCATCTCCCACTTAAAATGCATGAGATATCAATGCTGATCATTCTCACATTGGCAACACACGTTCAATAATTTTGGATGATAATGATTCCCGGTGTGTCAAGGACGTCTGAAGTGGAATAATTCTGCAAGTTTCTTTTACTGCAGAGCCGAATGGAGACTTACAAATATTTGCTCTAATAGTATAAATAACTCAGATAAAATTATTTGTGATATAATTAAGCTTGCGTGATAAATGCTATTAATCATTATCAACCTAGATTTTAAACTAATTACGATATAGAAGACCTGTTAGGTCCAGCCCAAAAAGCAAGACATATGATATGTTGAATGATTTTCGTCGGATACATGAACAGTGTGATAAATATTTCTCACACCAAATCATTCAACTGTAAGCCATCTACTCGCATTGCAGTCATAGTTATAATGAAAGCTCAGATTTTTCACTTTTCCACGACTTGTCGGAACTATCATTTTCATCTGATAGGCATCCTTAACTGCACACTTAAGTTTTCCTCAATAAATGGTTCATTGTGCTGCATTTCATCACCATACACAAATGGGTCAACAACATCCTCCCAATTCTTGTGCAATAATTCGGTGACATGAGTGGTCGAGAAACAGCAAAATCTATATATTAGTAGATTAGATTAATTCAAAGTTTTTTCCTTCACCACGTGTATATAGTCGATTTCTACTGCGAAACAATTCTAGACTTGAGATGCATAAACACCAAACTCGCTTTGATATTTTACTTCTTTATCGGCATTGATGGAGATAGAATTGTCAATGATTGCTGCATTAATTCAATTAACGAATATTAAACGGGAATATTCACACATGAACATGGCATGATCCACTGAGCAATAAAAGATGGCTATAACCCACATTGGTAGACCGCAAACATATAGTGAAGGCCTACATAAGAATTTTTGACAGGTGGCTTTTTGTGACAGAGTGACCATTTTGAAGTGTAGCAACATATGAATATTTTTTATTTAAGTTCAACCCTGTCTTTGTATGCTGATTGACTTCCTATTATTTGAAAATAGCACCATTATTTCGGATCGTTGAATGCTGTGCAGAAGTTGCATTGAAATGGAGATATTGGACATCAATCATTCTGTGTGAACATGAGCAACATATTAATTAAGGGCTTATCATCCTGTGGGGTGTAGGGATTCTGTGAGGATGCCCACAGGTTTTTCTGTGGACATGCGGTAGGGTGGGGATTCAAATATCAATCCCCACGAAAACCCTGCTAAATTCACATTATCAGAAATATCAGTCAGATGAATTTAATTATGTTGTGACTTAGAACAAGTGCGTTATTGATACACCGACTTCCTTTCCTTCACGATTGAAATAAATGCAGACTTCACACACAACTAAATAACTGCAATCCCTTGGCCACCAGAGCACATCCTCACTGTAACTTCCAAAAAAGTACGAGTATTATGACTTGAATCTTTCTCTGTATCTTCATTTTTGAAATGACATCCTTCGACCACTACAACCGCTTTGATATACCAAAAGAGAACTGATCGTTCCTCCTACTGGGGCAAAAACTAAATTGCGCATCCTTTGGGATCATTGACATTAGTTTGTGGTGTTGGTTTCGTTGATTGAGTAAATATCTTGGACGCTATGGCTATGCTTGAAATTAGTAGAGGAGATGGTCAAATTTCGTTAAATCCGTGAAATTAGGTCAACTTTGAGAGCCTGCTGTATCCGATGCAGGGCATGCAGGAGGATGGGGACTGAATTGCGCATCCTTTGTGATCATTGACATTAGTTTGTGGTGTTGGTTGCGTTGATTGAGTAAATATCTTGAACGCTATGGCTATGCTTGTACTTTATCAATTTTTCATTCTGACCTTGCTTGTTGTTTGTAACCAGCCCAAAGGAACTTATATAAGCAGCACTGCAATGGTGAAACAAAGATCTGACTCCAAGGTCACCAAACCGAAAAGGAAATTATATAAGCAGCACTGCAATGGTGAAACAAAGATCTGACTCCAAGGTCACCAAACCGAAAACCTAGCTGAGCTTGAAGCCAAGCAGCATCAGTAGTTTCTATTGCCAAACATTCATTGAAACAACGGCGAACATCATGTCGAAAGCTTCAAAAGTTTTTGCAACCAAAGACGGTGGCGTTGTCCGTGACAGATAGGCGAGTTTACTGAACCCACCGCATAATCGCAATAAGCTTAATGCAATTTGAGGATTTCCAAGAAGTGGTAATTCAGTAAGTAATACCATTGCTACTCTTCGTTTGTCTGACTCGTGTGATAATCGTTTGCAATACTCTTCGTCACCTATGGGGACTCCCAGAATGACGAATAATGAACTTTTTGAAATTTTCATTGAAGCAGGAAAATCTTGCATTTCTCCGCTGCTGAAGAGTTCGCATTTCTCAAGTTTCATTTTGATACCAGTAATCGGAGTGGATTGTTCTAACTTCGACAAAATATCGAGAACGTCATCCCTATTCTCACAAATAATGCCATCATCAAGGTACCAGGCATGAAAATCTAGATGATTATCAGTGTCAAGATTCTTTATGACGGAATGAAGCACAAGAGCAAAAAGAAATGGACCCATCGGGTCTCCTTGCTGAACTCCACACATTGACTTCAATTGACCCATCGTATGAAAGAGGATATGGTGCTGTGAATAACAGAAGGTTGTCCAAGGTATTAACTCTGGAAAGAATTCACAGCACTGATCTAATATAGCTTGCCGGCAAACACTTGAAAGCATTTTGCCTATCAACCTTACAAATGACGAAATCTTGATTCATCCAATTAGTCCGGCAGCCAGAACGAGATTCTGCAGGGAACGAGGCCGAAAGTGAGACTTTCACAGAATGATGTACACCCTATGCCTACTACGAATTCACGCGTCTGCCGAGTTCTAGTGAGTTCCTCTTCTTGTCAGACAGGATCATAGAAAAACAAATGTAAATCCAATGGGACGCAGATTGCAGTTTTTGGCTAAAATGAAATTTTGTATGTTTTCTATGATTAAACGAAAAGTACTAAGCCCAGAGTCATAATTTTTGGCATGGAATGCCTTCAGGTCATTTCCTTTCATTTTCATGCACCCCTGTCTATATAGCTAAAGGCATTTAGATTTGGCGAGCCTCTTAATGTCGGCAAACACAAACATTTTGAGCAACTTTATCCACATTCAACCACATTCTCACATACATTGCCGATCAGATGCATGACAAAAGCACATGCACATAATCGGAGATGACCTGAAGACATTCCATTATGAAAATTATGACAGTCATTACAAAAATTATGACTCTGGGCTTAGTACTTTTCCTTTAATCATAGAAAACATATCAAATTTCACTTTAACAAAAAACTGAAATCTGTGTCCCATTGGATTTACATGTGTTTTTCTTTGATCTTGTCTGACAAGAAGAGGAACTCACTAGAACTCGACAGACGTGCCGATTCGTAGTAGGCATAGGGTGTACATCATTCTGTGAAAGTCTCACTTTCGGCCTCGTTCCCTGCAGAAACTCGTTCTGGCTGCCGGACTAAATGTTGTGACACGACATGGCGTAATCTGTGTACAATTTTCTCAGCCCCTGCCGGGCAAGCAACTCCAAATTGAGTTGGTTTAAAGAAATTCATCATCTTATCTAAACTTTGATGGCAGGCACATTTACTGGCAAATCACCGAATGATTTCACCAACAGCTATAGGACGTATGTCCATTTCATTTTTCTGTAGTGCGATAAGATTGGCGCCTGCAATTGTGGGAGCCAAGATCAAGGGAGCCTTCCCAGCCAAAAGAATGTTGATAACATGTCGCAAAGAAGTAGTTATTGATGTCTGAAGAGTTTCAATTGAAGCATCAATTAGGTGTTGTACTCTTAGTCCTGAAGGCCCACAAGTAGCATCCTTAGGAAATGTGCGTAATATCTTGATCATATCAAAGTCTACATTCAACTGCAATGGAGGTTCATTAGAACCCTGACTATTGGTGCATCTGATGATGGATGCTTTTCTTCAAGCAAAGTCCATGTAGCTGAAGTATTGGGTGCCAATCCTTTTGATATTAAAACTCGCCTAGCTTTCCCATGGAGTCCTTCTTTTGAAAAATTGACTGCTGCCTCTCTGCGTCGACGTCGGTCATTTGGATTAGATGAGTTCACTTTGCAAGATGCTGGCTTGCTTGTCGTTCACAAAAATTGATTAACAGACGGTATTTTGTGACTCTTTCCGGCATGTTTAACCGAAGGCAAAACGCATTTCGGAGGCATAAAAAGTTTTGTCCAAGCTTCCAGTGTTTGTTTGTTTGGAACTGGTTGTTTCCACTGTTTGTTTGGAAACGTAGCTACACATGTAGGAACATAGCATATCATGTTGTGAATTCAAATTTGAACAGCTCCGCTTCAATGCGATCTGCCTGGCTCAATGAAAATTGATCTAATGGAATAATTGAAGTCAAGATGAAGTCAATTTGATGATCAATTGGAACATTTGGAAAATGGGACTTCGTCACATTTTGTAACAAATTGTTATCATATTGGTCTACCTGTGATGAAGTGCGGTGAGCTTTACAATTTGTTTCTTAGAATATACATGCAAATGTGCATGATTTAAGGATTTTTTTCTTCAGAAATATGCATATTAAAATATTGATTATTTTGATATTTTCTACAGTAACAATCGAGTCTCACTTGCAAGTATATCTTTCTGGAAAGTTGTTAATCACATTCCGTGTCACACGTCTGACGATCAACATGGCAAGGTCATACCTTATAAATGAATATGATCTTTTAGGATTGAACGCTTTTTTGTAATGTGCGCGAGATTAATTATATCGATAGTACAACTGATTTGAATTAGTTTAAAATGAACAACGCCGGTTGATATGAACCACAATTCACAAAATATATCAATATCTCTATCCTATTACAAGTTGACAAGTCATAATTTCAAGTTAAGCTCTTTTCAAATAAATTGAAATTGAAAATAGAGAAGTTACTCCTTTCTAGTTACGACTTTTATTCCAAAAAGTTACACAAATTTAAAATAAGTACCCTAATTCGTTATCATTATTTAATTCCTGACTTTTGCTGAAGACAACATTCACATAAGATGTCTTATTGCATCATTCTCTGATTTAGACATCAATCAAGTACTCTTTGTCAGATTGTCAAGTTAAATGGTCCTCGCACAACCAGACTCGCATTTATCTGTCCCTGGGAAATCCCTCCAACCCAGAAAAAATAAGCAAAAGAATTGTTCTCAAAAACATTTAAAACCCATGCTTCCCTCAGAGTTTTGGTAGAAAGTCAATAATAGCGTCTGATATTTCGTGGAGCCCAAGTCAATATTCGACTAAAATTTAAGAGAAGCATACGATTTAGATGTTGCCAAAAGAACGTTTTTGTCGATTAACTTTGAGACTATCTTGTAGAAAGATCATGACCAATAGCCGTTTTAATATATTGTTTAGAACGAAGAGAAGTGGACAAAATGTATCTAATTATGAGATTTCTAAAATTTATATTGATCTAACGATGGATTGCGAAACAGTTAATAAACAATACAGAAAATTAATGTAGAAATAAATTACACGGTGAGTTCAACTTGGTACATTCCGCTAATAAAACGCTAAGAGCAACTGAAGTTAGGATCTATAATAGGAATTACATCTAACACTGATGATGTATTATATCAACCAAATGATGAATTTTCTCATTCTTATTCTGTATTACAAATTTTTGGTATGGTTGATTTCTTTTTTTGTCAATCTATATTTCTTTAGTTTCATGGTGCACATGATTATAAATTTCAAAAAGTGAGCATCTGATGAATGCTATTAGTTGTACATTGATATAAATCTTAAGAAATTCACCGATTTCATGCAGAGCTTATATCACAATCTTTAATGATTAAATTTGTTTCTCACTTAAATGACAGATAATTATAATTTTATTCTCAATTCATTTCCAGGATTCCCTGCCACCTTAATGAATTTTCATAACATGCGACTAAGAAGGCCAACCAAAGTTTGTTCATCATTAGAAATCTGAAACGCTCTGGTTGTAATCCTTCAATTATATGTCATGTTTACAATTCCCTAATCCGTACTATTATGCTCTACTCTTATCCTGCTATCTGCAATGCTCCTCTCTATCTACACGAGCAATTTTACAAAGTAGAGAGAAGAGTCATGCGCATTATACACGGGAATTCGATGTGTTCTCTGCAAACAGAAGCCGATCGACGGTGTCAATCCCTTTTTCTCAAGATCCAAAGGGAATGTAATCATTCTCTAAGAGTCTTGTTCCAAAGCAGACAACCCACTCGGCGCAATCCGATAACTCTGCGCCCACCGCAGTCGCGCACTCGGAGATTATCAAAATCGTTCATCAAGTTTTGCACGTCATGTAACAACTCATTCTATCCATTGTAATCAACTGTTTCTGTGTTACGCTCTTGCCGCAATTCGCAAGACGAATAAAGTCGCTATTATTGTTATTATTATTTAGTATATACGAATACATTTCCCGGTGCGTGCTGTCGGTATTATATAGTTATGTTCAATTTCTTCATTTCAGTAATGGGTTCCGAGAAAATTTCCGACCGTGTCGCCAAGTGTGAGCAAGATTGTGACAAGATATAGATTGAACTCCTTACGAAAGTCATGTGGTAGCTGTTGTAGCAAAATCTCTAACATTTCCTTTTAACATAGCCTGCTGATTGGAATAACCGATATTTCGATTTTTCGGCAACTGGCACCAGTAGGTAGGGCTGAATTAACTGAACTAATTATCCGGATTACTGCATCTGGATGCATCTGGGCCTATAGATGCATTCCAGAATGCATCTTTGAAAGGTTTCCGGAAAGAATCTGGATGAATTATTTTGGGTATGTATCTGGCATAAAGATGCATCCTAGAATTCATCTTGGGATGCATCCTGGAATGTACCCTGATGCATTATTTTGGTATGCATTTGACATGTAGATGCATGCCCAAAATACTGCATCCCGCTCAATGCATCTGAGATGCAATTCGTTTGCTACGGGTGCTAAACAAACCCTTCTCTTTCTACTTGGAAATGACTTGCAATTATCCAGAGGAAGAGAACTTCTATTGTATTGCGCGTATGAAATACTGATATACCATGCGTCTTTACAATTTCAACTAAGAAACTTGTTGTAAAGCAATTGCAACTCATAAACAATTAGGCCTACACGTCTTGAATGAATTGTAGTGGATCAGTGAAAACAATATGAAATTAAAAATTTGAAACTCTTTGATATTGCCTATGTACGTGTATGCATAGAAAAATTTGCAAAGCAATTCAAATCCTTAACGTGATGAAGAATCTCAGCACATCATGATAGCAGACGGCCTAGGCATAGAACACATAGACGGATAGGCCAAGAACACATACCTAGGCACTTCTAATCATCAGCACAGGCGCATGCCATTTGGCTGGAAGAAAGTCAATAACACATTAGATCACATTTCTGCGATAAAAAATTGAAAATTTTGACAATTTTCACTTAAAATCGCTCTTTCTCAGAATAAGAAAAAATCTGAGGGAGCAGGATGGATAGCGTCTTGAACAAATTGACTAAAAGTGTTTAAAACACGCTGAAAAACATGTTTCAAACATCTTTTTTAAGAAGTGATTATTAATGCAACTTTTTCAATGCTATACCAGTGGTTCTTGAGGAATAAGGATTAAGCTGCTTTTTCTAGGGAACGCTATGTTCCTCAGATACTCGATAAGCTCGTCAGTGCCTTGTCGATATACCTCCTATAGAGACATGGTTGGATGTTGTGACTAGATTCATGCTTATAGGCCAATTTGAAACCCTCTGTCATGCTAGCTGACCAGAACTAACTGAGACATTGAAAGAGTGAACCTCAACACAATAGTTATAATTAACTATATTTTTTCTTCATCAAACACATTCATTCAGAAGACATTTGCAGAAAAAATTGTCCGATTAACGAGTGGAATCGATTGACTGCTCCCGCCACTGACTCAATGTTCAATTAGTCTACTTGCATATAGTGTTTGTAAAAGCAGTACCGTCAGTGTAATATATCTCATTTTGATATATACACACATATAAAACACAAGTATCTGCGCATGTACAGTAGTTTCGTTTATTATCTTATTCACCGGTGAGCTACATTGTTCAAATTACGACGCATATATATATATATTTAATAAATGTTATAATGCAAACGCATACGACGCAATTCCGAAAGCCAAGCGAGTGTACTCGAAAAGACCACGACTTGTATTGATAGTAGCGTGCTTGCAGCTAGAAGGTTCAATTAGGAATTGTAAATAAGCACTTTGCATGTCAAGTTTTGTGAATTGTACTCTTCCCGCCAAAGCGCATACAAATCGTCAATCAACGGTAAAGGGTAGTGATTCTGAAATGAGTTAGCAAGTCATATCTAACATTAATTAATGACATTTTCACTGATGTGGTTGATCAGTAAATAAACGAGAAAAGTCAATAAATTATCGGCTTGACGTACGTGCTTCAAGTGCAACAGATGATACATTTTAAGCTGGCATTCGTGTATCTTGCATGCGCCATGCATATTAAACAAACAGCATGACTTGACTATTTCCATATCATCGTCTGATAGTTTGAAACCCCTTTCAGGAAAATTTAGAGAATGATAAATAGATTACTATAATTTGCAATGAGTTCCCAGGAAGAATTGCACAAGTTCAAATAAAGTTCCGGTGATATTGTAACTCGTAAAAACATCTATACACATTCACAAACAACTTTTATATCCATACCGATACACTGATTTCCCATCAATTAACAATATATGGTGTGATGAGGCACGGAATATTCAGATTTACAATGTGGTAAGGATAGAATCAATCTCCTTTCAAAAATTAAAAAGGAATACTTAGGAATATTAGTCGGAGAGTCAGTTGCAGAATGAAGTGAAAATTTCCCAACTTAAATTTGTCTAATGCGCATGGCCTATTCAGAAGTTAAAGGTTTATATTTTTTGGTTAAATTGTAAATTTGTTTAGTAATTGACTCAAAAATTATCAAATCTTTTCAATTCACAACAATTTTGCATTTTAAATTTCGACATTGGAATGGCTATATAATCTCTGGTAATATAGTAGCTTATAACTGTATTTTTGATAGGAGTCGCATCTCTCATTACTTCCTCAGCTAAATTTGGTGCATCTCTTATTCAAGAGTGTCTTATTCAGGAGTGTATTGTGTGCAGATCGCCATCCCTGGCAATTCAGCACACAGCTTTCAGCAATACAGCTTTCAGCAATGCTATAATGTTGTTCAAGTAGACTTTTATGTGATTTGTAAATTAAAATACATAACACCTGCCTACTTTACACAAGCAATTAGATGATCATTTTCAATATGCAACTTTCATTAATCACCGTTTCTCATTATATTTTTACTCCTCGTGAGAGCGTCTGCATTCACGGGTAGTTTTTATTCAAAGAAAGTTGGAATTCACACAACATGCATCAATGACTATATACAGAATCATTAGATAAAAGATTGTAGCTATAGGGGTGAAAGAGCACTTAGTCATCTCTTTCATTGGTGCAGTGACCACGATGAGGCAAAAATTTGAGTTGGATGTGGCTCTCACGTTTTCCCATAAGCTTGGGTAAAACGCCTATGGCCCATGCCCAAGTTTTATGCATTTTAGGATTGAAAAGTTTTTATTAACATTGAAGCTACCTGATTTTACTGAGAGAATAAGAGACAATTCAGGAGCAAAATAAAAATTATTCGAAGCTGTTGGTACATTTCACTATAAGTTGGAGCATTGTCCTCCAGATATTACACTCATGAACGAACAACTCTTACACATGTGCAGGTCGCATAGATAGCTGCATCAACATGCATAGTCTAGCCATAGAAATCGAATTATTTGAAGCGGGCGATGTCGCTTTCTTCGATAGCACTTTTTCTTGACACGTCTCTTCATTGCATGACAGCGCAAACTTCATTTACTTCGCACTTACAACTGTGGCAAGATTCGAGCTGAAAGTACAATATTGATCGCGTAAATAGAAAAGACAAAAGCAACTAGTGGCAGCCGTTTGACTGCGGATCAGCTATTACTGATGATTCAACTTCTGTATAAAGCCTTCATCTCTCCAGCTAAGAGAAAATAATGTGGTTAATTGAGCTAGCGCCTTCTGAGGCCGGAGGCACACACGATAAGGCGTAAGCCGTAAACAGAATTCCAGCACTTAAGTTTCAATAAGAACTGGCAAGTAGAATAAGTCAAAGCAACCTTTGATTACGGAGGCACACAGGATAAGCCAAAAGTCATCAACCATAAGCAACACGCCGTCACCCGGTTGAGAATTCTTGGGCGATTATCTTCAATACAAAGAATTAGACAGATCGTCTCTTCGTCTGTTTAACTAGAAAGGAAACATTGGACCATGTAACGTTAATGAAATGGCACAATCTGCTGACATAATACCATAGCAATCGAACAATGAGCAGCCAGTTCAATATTAAACACGCCAAATTGTTCGAAGGTTCATTGACTGTTATCAGCCTGATCACACAGAAAAGAGACACAGTCGATGGCAAGTTCTACAAAGAAGTTTGTGAACGTTTTTTCGTGCGCCTGCTAATTTTTTTGATAATGATCGGAGGGCCAAACATTATCGAGAAAACTTCTGCGAAATGATCTGAATTTTACGAATCAGAAGGAATCGTGACGATCGGAGCATTTTCCGCAAGCGACGCACGACTATTTTTCCTATCTCTGAAAGGTATTAAAAAGTTCTTTTTGCCCACTTAATAAGTTCTTCCATGTGCCATCGTTTTTGAATCAGCTTGCACTTCTAGCAAAGTGACAGGGTTAAGCAATCTTCAATAGAACCGCAGTTGTGATATAACGCGTCATCCTTTATACTTAGCTTTACTATGCTCTATCCTTTTACGAAAATTAAGAAAATATCATCTATTTTCTTCTTCTGCGTGATTGTAATGCATCACCTGACATGATAAAAAATATTGTCAAAATGACTTCGCTTATCGTGACGCGACTTGCGAACGATGGTTTATGGTTTATTCTGTGTGCCTCCGGCCTAACCAGATTTCAAAACTTATCACTTCTAGCTGACCTTCTTTAATTTCCATTTGAAATTATGCTAGGTTCAAGCAGGAAATTGAATCAAAATAGAAGATGTGCTAGTACATACCTCCAGATGTGTAGAACTCCCATCCAGAGCTCTATTATTTGGAAGTTCATGGTTGGAGGAAGCATGTATATCCGTTACTTAATAGCCCAGGAACAAGAGGGCGGTTCAAACCATAGAAGTTCGATGTTACTCCTTCAGGACTAGAAAGGATGTGCACATAAAAGCAATGATATGCACGGGACATGCTCTATCATGACAACGATGCCTAAACGATGACGGCTTCCAGTGGTATGGAAATTTCCGGCACCTTTTCAGTGCACTTTGTAAAGTTTCACTGCTTCTATCATTTCTCTTTGAACCACTTTGATAGTAAAGCTTACTTTGATGGCCTTACGGCAACAGCTAGCAATTCTTCTCAAGATCTAACAACATTAACTTAAAGCGCATTGACATTAGAACGATAACAAAAGCGACAAAATAGTGGCGCATGTCATCTATCGTTCATCAAATATCAGAAATGTAACCACCACGAGACATGTGTCGTCCTATTGGGCCTAATCCGTCGTGGGTAAGTTCGAACCAGCGACGCTGGAGCCAGAGGAAGTGTGCAAGCATGACCTCTAACCACAAGACCACCGGCCATCTGTTGAGAGCGTGAATTAGCCAGGAAGGCTCTGCCTTAACGCAGGCTCATGGAGGGCGGATTGCATGCTGCAATCCAATCACTAAATACCGCATCTGACATTGAAGCGCTTCACGGAGGCGCTACTCATTACATACATTAACAAGTAACCTGGCAGTTGATTAATTCTGGTAATCATCATCGCTATCGGTTTGAATCAATGTGAACGCGCCTCTAGATCGGTGCCCATAGAAATTGATAACAATAGAATCTCTAGAATGGAAGTAGAGCTTCATGCAATACATAATAGTGGCACAAAAATCGCACGCATTTTCAATTAGATACACGTATCAACGGCTAAATCATTGGGTTAGACTAAGTCACCTGAAATTCTAAGCTCTTCATTGGTTCTTCATGCCCTAACTTAGTTCCATCGGATGTGCCGCGAAATTGAGTCAATTTCTATTCTAGTCAACTTCAGATAAACAATCTACTTCTATGTCGATGCCTGACCGAGCAGCTGAAATTGCCATCAAAAAACGTCATTGTCCATTCTAGTCGTATTAACGAAGCAAAATGTCAGATTTCTATGGTCAAAACATAAAAATGCAATTACATAACTGATGAATATCACCTTTATGCTTGAGCTATGAGTCATTTCGTTATCTCATTTCGTCCAGCCGAATTTCGTCAATGAGCGGTGACCGTACATAATCAGTCTGATAGCTCGAAAGTAATCGCATTGTCCCTTTCCTATTTTTATAAATGGATGTTGACTCTGTTTTGCGATGAAATTTATGTTTTTATTTTTGACATAATATAGCTTAATGATGATCAATTTTCATAGTGCATTTTGGCTATAACGTTGTGTTTCTATTAATGTGCATTCATTGATTCAAGCAACACGTGAGTAGTCCTCTCATTTTGACTCTTGATCCCTGTAAAGAGTCCCAGGATGTTAAAAAGAACTTGGGTAGACATTCTAGATCGAGGAGCTTGACCCTTTAAATCAAGATGGCGTCCAAGATGGCCGCCACATCATTGTTGTCATAATAACAGAGTATAGAAGTCACAAACATAGAGATAATGGAGTATACTCCTAGTTTATCAGGGTCGAGGAATCCATTAAAGCTGTTTCCAAGTCGATCAGATAATCTCGTAGTTAATTAAATGCAAAATGGCCAACTATGAGGCCATCAAACCCCAAGAAGTATTCATTCTTTGTTAAATCAGTGCGTTTGGCTACAGAAGTACCATAGCATAGTGATAATGGAGTCTATTCCATGGCTATTAGGGTCGAGAAATACATTAAAACTGTTTCCAAGTGTCATAGTCAATAGAATGCAAAATGGCCGCCGATGACACCATCAAAATCCAAGAAATATTCATTTTTGATAATTTGCTGCGTTTGCTTAGAGAAGCCCCATAGAAGTAGTCTTAATAGATTCCTCGACCGTGATAACATAGGAATAGTTTTCATTATCACTATGCTATGGAGCCTCTGTAACCAAACGCAATAAATCAACAAAAACTGAATATTTCTTGGATTTTGGTGGGATCGACAGCCACTTGCATTTAATTAACTATGAAATTATCTGATCGACTTGGAAACAGCTTTAATGGATTCCTCGACCCTGATAACCTAGGAATAGACTCCATTATCTCCATCATATGTTTACCCAAGTTTTTTTAACATCCTGGAGGTCTTTTACAAGGATCAAGAGTCAAAATTCGGGGACATACTCTGCACAAAGGACGCCCCTCAGCAACAGGACTACTGTCAAAATGATTGCTTAGGAAAAACAGAGCAGGTTTGTCCTGTGCTCTCGACAAGTGATGCAGATCTGTCTAATGTTCAACTGTCTCAAGCAAAAGGTAGGTCTTTGCTTATATTAACCCTCCAGTCTCAATCAGAAATCGATTATGTAGTTTTCGAATTATATACATGTAGGACGAAATGAGATCAATCAAATTATATGACCATATTAATGTGTAACTAAAAAACATCACAGTTGTTTCAGAAGATTAGAAATGAATGGCTCCATGTTATTTAGAGAAGGATCACCTTGAAGGTTTATGTCTAGAAAATATTGATCGACGTGATTGTGGAAGGCATAAACGTTCAGCGTTCCATTCAACAGCAAGATCTCTTACTGATGGAATGCAGTCTGTGTGCAAACGTTGACAAATGTTACAAATGGCAACAGGAGCTATGGATTTCGTAATAATTTTGTACTTTGTTTTCCATTCTAAGTACTGTCTGTATTTATTCTCATCCTTTGATACAGTTATCAAATGATCAGCTAGACTTTTTGTGTCTGGAAAATCTTTGGCGTAAATGAAGGAGTTTGGGGGAGCCACTTTTTCCACATCAGCGCGACTATGTCCAGCTAAAACAACAGGTACTGCATGCCCAAGCATTGCATTCTTCCAAAATTTCTCTGTGAGATAATCTTGACAGAGACTATTTTCAAAAGCAAGATAAAATCGATACTTGGTACTTAGTTTGATCACATGTTGAATTCCCAAGGGTAAATTTCTTCCACATTTGCCATACACATGTACGTTCATATATTTGCTCAGCCTCTTGATTAATTTGCTTCTTTCGTTGGCCATACAATTACTAACAACTGCGAATGCCATATATGGCTTCAATAGCTGTAGAATTAGATTCCACTCTTCTGGAATTAGATTCCACCACTTTTCTTCAACCGCCTTCGATGAATTTCTATATCCGAGGGAGTATGGCGTCCATATGTCGGCTTGATGCATATATGTAGCGGTCCAATTAAATTGGTGTCTCCACGGATTATTTGGTCCGATATATCCATTAATTGGGGATTCCCAAGAGAAGAATATCCAACGCTGATTAAACCTCCTGACTTTCTGAAACTCTTTTAAGGACACTGTGTGGAGAAATGATGGATGAAACAGAATCGCATCTGCTTCTGAAGCAGTTTTCGCCCATCGACACTGATATCCACCAGGACAAACTGGGGCGCGAAATCCATCCCAAGCCGAGAAGTAATCATCATGTGTCAAAAGTCCGTAAGTAATATCTGTTGCGCGGAAAATTGTTGGAATAATGGGAACAGAAGGTCGACTCATGGGCCAACATGAACTGTCATTGGTTGATATATTTGCTGCTTTGGTTTGTTGAACGAAGTTAAACGGAGGAATTTTTGACTTTACGTAGACTACACCGTAGATAATAGACTGAAGCATCAAGAGCACAAGGGATATGACAGCGCAACTTTGTTTGAAGCCTCTTAGTCTGCATGTTTCCATTAAATTGCCAAAGCAGCCCCCAGTTTGCTTATTAGCTGGAGAAGACATCAATCTGAAATTAATGAAGAAATATGTCATGCTATTTCAAGTATTGTGCTCGCATAAATTTTGTAAGCGGTTGTTGGTTAACATTTCAAAAATTACATCTAAAAGCTTCATTTTTAGATTCAAATTCTGCAGATTAGACAAGAGTAATCGCACTACCGTCAGTAGTTAATGATTTTAAATAAATACATAAATGCACATTTATAGCACACATTTATGTTACATAAATTAGTAATATTCAGGAATGAAAACTTCTCTACAGACAATCGCAATTGAATCGATGCATTTGAGAATGTCATGAAGCTAAGCTGTATGATGGAATGAATAAAGCCGAATCCACCAAGAGAGACTTTTTGAATGCACTGTTTTGGAGAAAATACCGGTAGAAGCAGTTTTACTAAAGCATATTGAGCGAATTCTCTATAAGATCATTGTGCTTTGATTCACGTCCCGCCAACATCATGTGATTCTCTTATAAACATCCTCTCTCGGATAGTCGCTGTCGTCCTACTGAAGAGAGATTGAAAAAGTTCTGCTTGTACAGTGTAGCACTGTTCGAATAGGTACGTGCATTGTGATGCATGTACAGTATGTAAAATTCCGTATTTCTGGAATATAACCCGAGAGCTGTATGACACTTTGTAATTTGAGTGCTTCGAATTTTAGTGATGAAATGCCGACATTGTGTAGACGCAAGAGTTGCAAGAAGTAGAGTTAGAAACTTGTGTTGAATGAGGACAAGATAATTGACAATTCTTTTTTAATGGATCGTCTCACGCCGATCATTTATGAGCTTGTATTCCGCCAAGAGGTGGAAATACAATAAGGTGTCCCAAGTGTTTTCTGAATAGCCTCTAAAGTTTTGAATAGCAAATAATGCAATGGAAGCAGCTTCAAAATGTTTAATTGATTTTTTCATGCTGGAGACCATTTTATAATTTTTGCAAAAAAAAACAGAAAATGAAACATTTCGAAGCATGTAATTATAATCCCAAGTGTTTTCTCAATGGATTCCGATTATTTATATAGCTGGGAACCCAGTGACAGTGATTTCAAGCTCATGTGTCGAGGGCTCTATGTGCTAGAGGCCATTATTTAGAGTTACATACTTCAGAGATTTTGTAACAATAAGTTTATCATAAGTTTGATGTTCTGCTTCTTGTCATTGTACGCACGGCCGCACACAATCTCTCAATCAACTCCTATCTACATAAAGCGCAGGAAACTGTTCAGAAATCACTTCGAATAATTTTTTGCATATTTAGACTTTTTAATTTTTGACTTTGTGATAAATAAATTATAAAATGCCCGCAACACACAAAGTCCTCGATGTGAAACTTTGAAGTCACTTTCACTGGGTTTCCAGCTAGTCAAAACATCAGAATTCGCTGAGAAAATGTTTGCTATAATTTTTTCCATTTTCATCTGAGCCGATCAGAATAAACGGCCTGCCAAATTTAATCGATTCTCATGCGTCACAGTCGAGTCACACTGCAACATGACATTCATCATTCTACAGCTTACATTTTCGGCTTTCAAATGACCTATGAAAGACTTGCTTTCGTTATTGTGTTTGCTGGACAGGAGACAAAATATAGAAATGGCTTGACTTGTCACG
Source organism: Prostheceraeus crozeri (assembly GCA_907163375.1). Taxonomy (NCBI): domain Eukaryota; kingdom Metazoa; phylum Platyhelminthes; order Polycladida; family Euryleptidae; genus Prostheceraeus; species Prostheceraeus crozeri. The sequence goes on from CAJQUW010016065.1 coordinate 358,440, forward strand.
TCAGCATGATAATGAATCTGGCACGAGGCGAATGAGCATTTTCTGAGCCTCTAGTCATCTAAATAGGTGTAAATAGAACAATTAAATATTGAGTTGCATCCTGAGTTGAAAAATGGAAGCAGACCTGATTGGCTGCTATTTCATCCAATATCAGGAATCATCAGCAGACCTAGTTTACATCTCTCAACATCGACACAACTCCGTATTTAAAATTACAGCCATGCCCGGGTTAATTTAAGATGTGAAGTTAGCAAGTTAGTGAAGTTTCGACGGGCATTCATTGAATATCACTTTAAGCACACCACTGGAAATCGCCTAAGTTAGTGCGCCTGCAATTATTAGTAAATGCTGCTTTTTTGTAAACACAATGTAAATTCAATTATTCAATATTGAGTTGCTGCTTTAGTTGAAAGATGGGAACAGCCCTGAATAGCTGCTATTTCAAACTAAATATTATAATAACTACTTTAATAACTAAATATTGTTTTTTTAATATTTAAAGCAATATTGAACTATTCTATTTACTTGTGTTTACAAAAAAGCAGCATTTTCTAATTATTGCAGGCGCACTAACTTAGGCGATTTGCCAGTAGTGTGTTTAAAGTGAAATTCAATGAATGTCCGTCGAACTTTCACTAACTCGCTAATTGCAATTCTAAATAGGTGGACTAGGAAGAAAATAGTGACAACGTAGATTTATCACGAAATCGTAACTATAGTGATAGAAAGTATCACATTATTCTCACTGCACGGTGACGCACAAGCAATCAGCGAATGGCCGGTAAAAACCACCAGCTTTTGTCACCATTTTTCGGCTAAAACTGGCAATGTAAGAGATCATCGTCACTCCTTACTTCATTGATGAACGTTAGTCGCAATAAGTCCATCTTACTTTTTCATCATTCGATAAACATTTAGGCTTGTATTTTCACAATTCAAACCTTATCAATATGATATTTCAATCAAGAATATGTTCCAAATATAGGCTAGGTGTAAGAACTTGTATTATTATATAAAATATGATAATTAGGTTTTTAGATGTCTTTCCAGGTTTATATTTTTTTTAGATAAAACAATATTTCTTAGATATTTGAGCTGTATTAACATTACAAGAAATATTTATTTTACAATAGATATCGTGAACAACGAACTGTCAATGGCACAACTTAATTTGAGGGTCCTTTGTTGATGATTGTAACATGCGAATTTTCATGGAAATGAAATGAAAATGTATTGTTCCTTTCACTCGCTTGCATGTTACTGATCGATTGATTGTCAATCACGACACTGGTGTTGTAGTTGTGAATTTCTGAAATTCGTTTGTAGTTTCTCACGCCGGTGGTGGTGCGATGACCAGTGCGACTCCTAATGAGCTGCTCATCAATACCTTGGTCGAAAAGACGTGTAGCGCAGGTCGCTCGAAGACTGTGATTTGTCTTGTGTCCCTGAATCCCAGCTTTCATACATAGTCGACCGACTGTTTTCCCCAGAACATTATGTCCGATAGGTAAATTCTTGTACCATGCAGATTTGGGATTAGAGATTGGGGTCAAGTAGAAAACGTCAGATTGAATGTCATTTCTCTTCTGGAGATATTTCATTAGCAGAAAGGCATGGGATCGTGACGGATTAGTAACAGAATATTGATCTACATGATTAACAACTTTAGGATCCACTTTACGATATTTGAGTCCACCGCTATTGGTCTTCGAAACATTTTCGGAGTATCTTAAAGTATAATATGGCTGTGTCTCACTCGGGTTAATAATTGAAATTTGGGATAATGTCAACGTTCTGTGCTCATTTCCACTTCTTAAGGCGAAGTGTAGTCCATTAAGGTACAGCAAGGTGTCAATTAGTGTCTGAGGACTGCTGTCCCCTCAAAGACCTCTGAACCACAGAATTTCTTCTTCGTCATTGGAAATCACTTCCGCTTGTCTTCTGTGGCATCCAATCCCCGCAGAAGCCGATTCTTTGCAAGTCATGTCTAAGACATTTTGAAAATGTCGAAATTCTGTATCTTTGAATAAGTTCATTTCATTTTTGTTTTCATAAAAGGAGGCATTGATTCCGGCAGTAATGGATACTAACGTGTTCCGGGGGTACCGATCGCCATTTTTCTTTCGTATTTCGTAGATGAACTTAGAAAGCCAATAGTCAATCGAATTTCTTCGGCAGTGTAGCAAATCATGAAATTCACGTGGGAAGGGATGGAAATTAGATTCGTCAATTAGCAGATGCCTATCATAAGCCCAGGTATTATATAAGTTTACTGCCCACTTATTGCGGTTCTTCGTTGCTTCGGGTACTTGTTCTAAAGCTCTCTTTTCTAATTGTTGATCGCTTACTGGTTCTGCAAATCGTTTTCTTTTTCTATCTGACCCTAATGTTGGTGCAAGCTCTTCATTCGCTGTAGTGGATGTGGTTCGGTTCAATTGAATGTTTTCATTTTCATCAATTTTTAGAATCTGATTGATTTCTTCTATAGTTAGTCCAGAAATCATGTTGTCTGGAAATCTCGAGAAGTCGATTACTGGCCACTGATCCATATCAAGCTCCAGATACAAATGTCAAATTGCTGCTATGGCATTATTTCATATTTGAGATAATGTTTATAACTACCATGATAGCTACCATGATACATTGATATCATCATTCTGAATGATGAAAATTCTATGCATTGACTCAAACTCTACAGATATCATTTCCAGGTTTTTTATGTCAAAATAAAAACCTGGTTTTTATGGCACAGCAATTTCATATTTTATAATAGTTAAAATGTGTTTTCTAGGTCATTAAAAGACATAAAAACCTCAGGCCTGCGGCCTTCGGTTTTTATAGCTTTAATGACAAAGAAAACACATTTTAACTATTACAAAAAATATTGTTATAAAGCTGTTGTGCATTCTTTTAAGCGTGCACGCATTTTGTTGCTTTAAAAATTTCATTCATTGTAAGATGCAATAGACGTCTATGATGGAAGGAAATCACTTGGCTCTATATGAAAAATCAAAAACAGGCATTCCATGAAGCTGGAAAGGCAAGAAAATATAAAAATCTGGCCTCGGATTTCTACGATTAACCTCCCTACTGACCTCATAGAATGCCTTGTCTTCTAAATCTGTAGCAAATATCCCATAGCAATTGTGATTACACGAATATTTCTATGAAATTAATTCTGTACTTCCCGAAGGAATAGATCAAAAAATATTGCCCTTCACATTTTTTATGTTATCTTTTTAAGTAACGTTTTGATCTGAGTTCAAAATATGGAAATTCGAAGAATTTTAAACAAGCTTGAATATCACAATAATGTCACAATTGTTTGTCCCTCTCAGATTCTATTAACAATGATCAATTTAGCAGCTTACTGAAAATGTTCTTTTGTAGAGATTGTAACTGAGGCTGTTCAGACATGCACTATACCTTACTTTATCAAGATTTCTGCTGCGAACTATGTTATTTAATTATTATTTGTTCTTCCAAATCATGACTTTCTGCTCCAGTCACAAGCATTAACTAGTGCAATGTAGTCTAAGAGACTTGCACATTGCTTGATTTGGGAGCAGAAATTTGCCGGTGCGGTCTTTTTGATAGAGTGTTCTCTCTGCGTTCATGAGACCAGGGTTCAAATCTAGATCTGATGAAACCTAAGCTACTATTAAAAAACTCTCTGCATTCTTGCTGAACACTCAACACAGAGGAATGACAATGGGAGTATTGAAGCTCATCCACATGAAGAAAGTGGTAAATGCTTAATTTATGTACAAACCAGTTTTATTCATATATTTATTTTCATTTTTTTATTCATTTGATGATAATTCTGGGAGTATTTAACAGCTTCTGTTACATGAACTAATGGGCCAATATGGTGCTGAAATCTACATTTGTTCTAAAAGCACAAGAAAGGGGCAGAGCAATCGTAAACAAAAACGACATCGTGCGTCGTTCGTGATAAAAATGGTGATTCTATGAAAGAATGAATGTGATGTCTTGCAAGATAAGAGTTGTAATCTGCAAACCCGCATGCATCGTGATACTCAAACCCCAACTTCCTGTCGATCATTTCGTGAAGAAATAGGCTGATTTTTCGGAATTTTAGTTTTAGCCGGTTTTTACCAGTTTTTGCCTGGTTTTTACCACTTAGTGGCAAACCAGTTTTAGACGGCAAAAAGCCAACCCTGCTTTAAACACACTACTGGCAAATCGCCTAAGTTAGTGCATCTGCAATACAGAAGTAATTAGTAATTGCTGCTTTTTTGTAAACACAATGTAAATAGAATAATTAGAATTTTGTTTTCTTCATATTTAAGTGTACATATATATAAATATTAAAGTAAAAAGTATCAAAATGGTGCAGTTAATGAAAGGAGAACTCAAGGAAAAGTCACTATTACCGACCGGTTTCACTTTCTTCTTGGAAGGCTATTCATGGGAATGATATATTTAAAACTAATTAAACTAAAATCTATGAAGTTGCATTCAAACTAGGTTTCAGCATAGAAATAAAATACTGATCCTTGTCTCTGTTCAAGCGATTTGTAGATGGATGTAGTTGATCTATTGGCGCAGCTTCAAAAGGCATGGGACAGACTGGGGATCTTTTTCGTAGTAGACTGATTGTTCACAGACAGCAAATCAATAATGATCAATATAAGATCCTTAGTGTTAGTGCTCATATTGCAATGTATTGTAGAAATCTTTCGATGCGCCAATATATCAGCTGCATCCATCTACGAATCGCTTAGACAGAGACAGGAAAAAGCAGTATTTTATTTCTATGCTAGTTTGAATGCAACTTCACAGATTTTGCATGGATTTTAGTTTAATTAGTTTTAAATATATCATTCCCATGAATAGCCTTCCAAGAAGAAGATGAAACCGGTCGGTAATAGTGACTTTTCTTTGAGTTCTTCTTTTATATAAACACTAATTCCAAATATGTCTGTCACCTTTTGAATTGCTTTCGAACAATAGGTGACATCGTAATAAAGTTGTTAATTTAAATATATACCATGATATTAACTATTTTCCGGTAGTTATTTTCAATGGAATTCCATCAAAAATATCTATGTGTATGGTATTTTCTATTATCAAACAGGGAATAAAGCTAAAATATCCATATGGATATCTATGTGGATACCCACTTCTAAATATGCCAACAATGTACGTGTATACGTGAACATGAGAACTTGTCACACAGCAATGTCCAATTGTTTTTAACGGTACTCGTACCATTATTGATCACGACATTGCAATTGTTGAAATTGAATATGAGAGAGTCTGTTCCACTTCCACACGGTTTTGAAACCTTGGATAGAGTTGTTCCATCGAGAATGGCAGAACAGTTTTCCAGGTGAGTATCTGCGGTTCTTTTGTAACATCTGACCCCTGTCAGACTTCTGTGACCCGTACGTTCCATGATGAGTTGTTCGTCAATGTTGTTCTGATAAAGTCTTGTTGCGCATGTCGCACGAAGGGAATGGTTACTTTTTCTGCTTGAATCTATTCCAGCTTGATCACATATTGATTTCATAAATTTGTTGAGCTTGTTCTTGCCTATTGGCTTAGATGTGTACCAACATAAATTGTTTGGTTTTTTAAAGGTTGCAGATAGAAGCGATTTGAGCGTTGAGGTCGTTTACTGAGGAAAAGCTCCATCAAAGTTACATGGCATCTTGATCCGCTCGATACATTCTCAAAATGTACTACTTCCTTGGCTTTGTGCCTCAAGTTATTCAAACCTCCTGAATTTGTTTTCGAATGTTTTTCACGGTAGACTAGACATCGTTTGCCGTCACGAACTTCAAAAGAAAATTGCTCAATAAGAAGATGTACGTGTTCCTCACCGCCTCGAAGTGCAAAATTCAATCCATTCAGGTAAAACAGAGCATATAACAATGACTGTCCATCGGAGGTCCCCATTGCATGGTTCCATAATAATTTTTCCTCATTTTCACTTATCACATCAGCCGACTTCGATTTCAAACTGGCACCGCTTTCAGTGGATATTCTCATCGATGAATCAAGACTCACTGTCACTGCTGAAAACTTTTCATCTCGAAAGAAGTCGATTTTTCGTGTAAGCGAAATATGCGATTGTATTCCCGCAACAATCGACACGAGAGATCTGCCTGGGTATCTTTCACCATTTGATTTCCTTACTTCGTGAATAAACTTAGTCATAAGTTGGCATAATGCATCATCGGATAAGTCACATATGTTTGAATTTACGTAATTCAGTCGTTCTTTTCTTCAAGATTCAAATATTATATTTGCCCATTTATTGCGCTTTTTGGTGTTCTTGTTTGTCACTGATTTATTCGATTCATTTAGCTCTTGTTGTGAGTAGTTGGCAAATCTGCTGTAATTCGTGTTGTGGTTTTGCAAATCACTTAGTAGTGGGAACAGATCTTCAATAGTTTCAAATTCATCATATGATATTATATTCGGATCGTGATTGCCAATGAATCCATTAGTGAAGTCTACCAGAGGTTTGACAATGCCAAATTTACCATCCATGTCTGGCAAATGTTTACACCAAAATTGTCAATGCAACCGAAGTAGATCTATATGTACGCGTAATAAGAATTCTATGATGCGTTGATCACAAACAAATTTACAATTCAAATCAAAGGGAGTTATCTAAATAATTCCTATAAAAATATCATGGTATATATGAGATATTACTTGATATTTCTGGGTGATATAAAATCAATCCCTCGAGCCTTCGGCTCTCGGGATTTATTTACATATCACCCAGAAATATCATGGAATATCTTATACATATCTATGAAAATATTGAGCACTCAATAAGGCATGGACAAATTAGTCATTGAACTGAAATATATTTCTATGGATGTTATAAGGCAGTATAAGGGTATTAGCAGGGACATCTATGATTAATGTAAGATATCTAAGGGACGTTCAATTCCCAGAGCATGTACTGGACTGGAGGCCAATAACTTTGGTAGATTTGATTAATGGCGGTAGTGTATATCTGGATAAAGCCATGGAATAAGTGGCAAACAATTATCCAATACATTAATATGCGCATTCATACAAGGAATCTGTTGAAAGAAGATTCTGGATCCAGTCAAGAAGTGACTACAGAATTACAAAACTCCCACAAGAATGTCCCACAAATGTCCCACAAGAAACTCCACAAGAACCTGTCAATAACAGCTGCAATAACAACTGCCAGTGATTGAAATTGTTCAACTACGGCACCTAGCATCAATGGCTATTGGTGTGGATTCTGAACATTTTATACATGCTTTTTTGTGCAATTGCCAGGCTTATTACAAATAGATTCGCTTGCAAAAATAGATTCAGCAGTTTTTTTTGGAGAATTATGGACTCATGGAAAATTTTTGATAATTTTTTTCCTTTGCTCAAGGAAATGAGTCATAGACTAAATGATAACTGATCAGTGATGACTTTACTTGCTACTACAGTCATTGCAGCAATATGTCCATGCATTATTCATTGTTATACAAGTAAAAGACATGGTTAAAGTCTAAAGAAAATATAACGATGATGCAATCAGAAACGAACAAAAAACAAACTGAAGCGTCAAAAAATAATTATAATTTTGTCACAGCCTCAGTGCCAGTAAAAACAGAATGTGAAGTACATCCGTGATTCAGTCCTTGTTTATTTCTTGCATTCTATTTATAAGTGCCTCACTATTTCACAGATATGATGGAACTGATTCAGCTAACTGATTGAGGACTTTATGAGCCAATCGATTTTTTGAGTAGGCTGTTAGTTGTGAACGCGATCGGCCTTAACGGAAACTCACTGTCTGTCGGATTCTTATGGTCTTTGATACAAGTTTTGAATTTGGCAAGTCTGCTACCGCATGATTTTAGTTTTTCTACCTCAAAACGAGTGAAACTATTTTTACATAGACTTTGTTGTATCTAAAACTTTGTTGTATAAAATTTCAATTTGACTGACTTTAGACTTGTCTATTCAACGGTAAGTGCATTCATTAACCGTAGAATAGTCCGTAGTGTAAGCGTTTGAAAGACTTACAATCCATCGTGGTCAAAGAGTGGATGACAATTCCTCTGAGCGCAATTGATGGCTTGAAAAGAATATATGTAAATATTTATGACTCGAAGAATCAGCAATGTTATCAGGAGCTCTCCCTACCAACAATTTGTAATCCTACTGAAAATATCATTGTCTGTCATTAGGTCAATTGCTTTTCTTAACTTAAGTAATTGAAACATTCATTATAGTAACAGGTTTTGATATGCATATACTATTTGGCTATATTAAAAGGTGATACACATTTTTGGTATTGGTGTTATATACATATATATTTATTCATTTATTTATAGAAGTGAATGTACGAAAAGCTCTACAGAGAAGACAACAGAATGTATAAAATATACGTTTATTGTGCGATCCGGATTTCGGAGGATTGCTCACCCTCCTTCTCAGGCACATCAAATATTTGCGGCTAAGTTGTGTAAAATAATCAATGCAGGATGAAACCAAATGAATTATGATACTTTTCGCTTTATAAATATTGGTTATTGAATTACATGTACTTCTGGGTCTGCGCTGAAAGTCTCGCGTGGCAAGCAGAATAAGCCACTATAATGCATTTATATAACTGATGCAAAGAGAAATCTGAATATATTAATTATGTTTTATTGGAAAACAGCTTTCTACGCATCTTGTGGAAGAGATCAATATATCATCTCACTAACCAAGCATACACATGAAATCATGCTACCTGATTTGCAGCCTCTCCTAAATAGTAAAGCTTTTTAAAACCAACTTTTTTAATGTCATAGAACCTGATACCTTCACTTAAAATATTACGATCAAAATATATACATTTATGATATCATATCATTTTATATATTTTGTGCATATATTTCATATGCATGTTTTTAAAAAAAAAATTATAAAAATATTTTTAGACTATGGTCTATAGTTTTGGGGAAACGAAGCCTGATTTTACACATTTTAATTACTAAACCAGCAAAACCTCCCTTAAATGCATATAAGCCTGTCGGTATGTAAAACCAAAAGTTGTGAAGCTGGAAGTTAGATATAAGTAGTAAGGAAGAGCATCGCGAAAAATAGTAGCCAAAAAAAGAAAACTATTAATATGAATATAAAATATCTAATAATTTTAAGAGCTTTATTACCAAAGTGATGCACTCAATTCGGTTTATAAGCCGACTTTATGGCAGGTTTTGCAACGATCTAGAGGAGGGCACTTTGGATTATTCTATCCCATCCATACACCTCATACCCAATATTTCAAGCCTTATTGGGTTTTGTATAGCCCACCAAAAGACTTGTCAATTACTTCCATGCTCATCGGACAACAACCATTACCGGAATGCAGGAGAACATGAGTACGTTTATAATCAAATGTATAAAAATCACTTTGTTGCCGATTTTGGCCTAAGTCTTGCATATTAATAACAAGTTGAATTCTGTACATTTACTGCACGACGTATAAATGCATGTGACACCCTTTTTATACTATTATACCGGTACAATTTATTATACTTTCATACAATTAAAAGGTCAAATTCTATGCAAATTTAGATCCTATGTTAAGCAAAGCCTTAACTTTGGCATGGTGAAGCTGGAGAGATGCACTGTATGACAATAAGATGCCGACAACATTGAAAGCAAAAGTCTACGCAATCATGTTGCGACCGGTGATGCTGTATCGAAGCGAGTGTTGGTCAGTCAACGAAAAGAATCACCAAAACATCGCCCCAACAGAGATGCGCATGTTGCGAAGCATTCTCGGGGTGACAAGAAGAAGCAGGATAATAAATGTAGACATTCGCGAAGCACTCGGGATTCATCCGATCTGATTAGGTGACACAGACTGAGGTGGTAAGGGCACGTTGTACGGATACCTCGCGAACACCAGACCCAACTAGCATAGGGAATGCCTGTACCAGGGCCTTGAAGCAGAGGGCGACCAAAGAAAAAATGGGGGCCCCCAAGTGCTAAGAGGACATGATGATCATTGGAGCCTCAACCGCGGATGCAATGGATCGCTCGAGAAGGAAGAGGAAAATTAAGCCTACTCTTTCACTGGGAGAACGTCTTTCAAGTTGAGCAAGGTGCTACACAGACCCTTCTCTTTTTTCCTGGACTTGCAATTATCCAGTGGAAAAGACTTCTATTGTATTGTCTTTACAGTATGAAATGAATACTGATATACCAAGCGTCTTTACGAGTTCAACTATGAAACCTGTTCTAAAGCAATTACACGTCTTGAATGAATTGCAGTGGATCAGGGAAAATAAAATGAAATTAATAATTATTAATGAAATTAATAATTTGCAACTCATAGATATTGCCTGTGTGTATGCATAGAAAAATTTGCAAAGAAATTCAAATCCTTAACTTGATGAAGAATCTCAGCACATCAGTATAGGAGACGGCTCCCATAGAACACATACAGGCATTTCTAATCATCAGCACAGGCGCATGCCATTTGGTTAGAAGAAAGTCAATAACACATAAGATCACATTTCTGCGATAAAAAATCGAGAATTTGACAATTTTCACTTAAAATCGCTCTTGCTCAGAATAAGAATAAAATCTTAAGTAGGTGTTCTAAGGAAGCAGGGCGGGTAATGTCTTGAACAAATTGATTAAAAGTATTTAAAACACGCTGAAAAACATGTTTAAAACATCTTTTTTTAAGAAGTGTTTATTAATGCAACTTTTTCAATGTTTTACCAGTGGTTCCTATTTTTTTATTCCTATTTATGGTTCATCTTTTTTTAAGAAGTGTTTATTAATGCAACTTTTTCAATGTTTTACCAGTGGTTCCTTTTTGCTCAGATTCCTCCCCTTAACTGTTAGGTCCCTATTCAAAGAAGTCAAAGATAGTAACAACACACGTTTTCAAATGCAGACTTCTCAGGTAACTAATCAGGAAACTTGTCAGTAGCATATGTGTATTTAGGAAGTGTTATCAAAAAAGATTGCAACAAAAAGCTACATGTAATGACCAAACACGATCACTGCATTGAGCCTGATGCTCACCACACACTTCCTAAATTCCAGGTGTCAAGTTTGTGAGTTTCAATCTCAAATCGACGCGCATGCTAATGTTGTCGATTTCTACTCTTAGTTACCAAATCTGATATCGCCATCTATTGTAGACCTATTTCAATTAATAGCACACTATTCACATGTATTTTGACTACAGTCGTTCTTTGTCTAGGAGGAATTCAACAGAACTTGCTCATTCAAAATACTCCTTCGAATCCGTACCACAATTTACATGCTTGCATGAGATAATAATAGGCTTTTGCAAAGTACTTTGAGCAGACTTCAAGTCGCAACTCAGTGGGTGACTTGGGACAGACAATTTTATTGCTTCAGCTTGCTTTTTCAATAACTCCTATCTTCTAACCCACAACAAGGGTTTCAAGAAATCAAGCAAATGACTCAGCACTTGCATTAAGTTTGCATCATTAATATTTCCAACTGTCCAAAGTCGCCCCATCAGTGTTTGACGGAGAACACACGGTGCCCTTGAAGGCGAAAAAATATGATCAAAATTCTCCAGAAAAACTGTTGACATATTCTGATTTGGCTGTGTGTAGGAAGTTGTAAAACTTAAAATTTAAAATCATCCATCGAGCTATTCTCGAGAAAATTCAAAATTTGAATTTTAGTACTAGTATGAAATATTATAAATACCAAAATCAAAATTCTCCAGAGAAACTGTTGTGACTTTCTGATTTGTCTATGTATATGGAGTTGCAAACAGTAGATCTTAAAACAATCCATCGAGCTATTTACGAGAAAATTCAAAATTTGAATATTTATAGTAGTATGATAAGTTAAAATATTGCAAATTGTAGGAAAACTATTCACGAAATTTCGATTAAAGCTAAGGTATGCATGAACTCGTCGATATCTAGTATATAGTGATGTAATGTCTAGTATTGGGATATCAATTTTTACAATTTACAAGCTGAAATGACATTGTGAATTCAAATGGCACATGTGCGATACAATTTTGCTTGTCTCAAAGCGATCCAAGACTGGAAATGTGTTCACAATTTACTTGACCTACATTTGCCGTACATCATTCTTTGTATTGAAAATGACAAAAGAATGTTCATGGCATGATTCATCAACAGCTGCGGAAATACATGTAACTTGGTCCTTCCATTGTTGCGGCATAGAGTTCACGCCATTGATCCATTGTTCACTAATTGATTGAAGAAGCGCAGTGCCTCTGTCAGGTTGCTGTCATTATCTTTCCTGACCATTTTGCTCTGACTCCTGGAGGACATTGTACGTCGACCGTATCTGCATATTGAACTGAACAATCATGGTTCATCGAACAAAACGTATATCACACGAGGAATGTCGTCGAGTCGTTTGCATCCTGTGTATGAACAAAGCTAAAGAAATACGACAAATTACATCAAGGATACATGATTTGATTAAAGAGTACATTTTTACTGGCAACGAACTAAATGATGATCGACTTGTTCAACGTGTAAATTGAAATTGGAACATTATGCAAAGCAAAACTTCGGCTCTAACATAGAAGTGTTTGACTATTTTTTACACGTTACAGGTTTCATAATTACCTGCCAAATTTTGTGACATTTTTTAAAATCGAAGTAATATAACGCTTAAGCTCAGTAGTTAATGATAAAAAAACACATTCTATAGCAAAACATATATATTTTCATATGCTCAAAATGACAACCGTCAGCATTTACACGAAAACGATCACTAACTGAATTGCAAACTTTTCTTGCTAGTGCATTTGGTATGTCACTTGCTTCCTCAATTGTGTTATCTCGCAAAGCAGTTATCGTGGACAGTCTAGTGCCATAAACCTTTTCTCTAAGGTAACCTGAGAAGAAGAAATCCATCGCGATCGCGGTTAAGGCGGGAGATCGAGGTGGTCAATCAATTGACCAGGATGATCAAACCATCTCTTTGGATAGCAGTTGTCAAGAAGGCTCATGACATCCCGCTGACAATGAACGGGAGCACCATTTTGCTGCCAAAAACCAGTGTTAAGATTCGCGGCAACAATGGTAGAACATCTTGTAAGTGTTAGGTATGACTGTCCGGTGACAGTCCCCTTCAGGGAAAAATAAAGGGCCAATAACACCGTTCGAACAGATTCCTGTCCACACCATGACTCCTTGAACTTTTATTTCATGTTCATACATGTGATGCTGATTTTCCATCTGCCGATAGTGGCAGTTGTGTCTGTTGATCTTACCATTTGCTCCTTCTGTCCAAATTATGGAATCCAATAAGTTGGGATCATCACGACACTGGCTATTGAAAAGTTCACAAAACTGCAGTCTTCGATCCATATCAACTTTCATTAATTCAGCGCTCATTCTACGAAGTGACTTGCTTGGACTTCCAGTACTTGCAGTTGTTGCAAGGAGATCTTGCTTTGTTCTCCTTTGTCGACACTGACACAGATCTTCCCGCACCAACACCATGTCCAACGGATCAGGTAGCTTCGAATTTCGAGCTGATGGATTTTGTGCGAGGATGAGTGGGCCTTGTTGCAAATATTCACTGAAGTCTCATTGAGTTTTACTGATGTTACCACCTGCTGCATAGTAGAGCTGAACAACAATCATGCGCTCATTGATGCTCAAGTGATGATCTCTTCGAGATCGGACAGTCACTTCTGATGTGACAGCAGTGAACCACAACTGATATTAACATGAATTGTAAGTGTTGATCACAAGTCATCAAATAAAATAATCGCAAAATAATCGCAAAAATAAAAATATTTCAATGTACAGATTTTTTACAAATGAGCTTTTTCAAAATGGCCGCCCTTTTTGGAACAGGGACAATCGCAAAAATAAAAATATTTCAATGTACAGATTTCTTACAAATGAGCTTTTTCAAAATGGCCGCCCTTTTTGCTATAAAATCGTCAAGTTGTACATTAGAATGACTTTTCTGCCTTGTTAACTCACTCCAGCTGCTCAAATATCTCAAAAAATATTATCCAGCAAATGGCATAGAGTTTAGCTCGTAACGGAATATCTATTTTTCATTCATAAGTAGTATATTATCGACATGATGCTATTTTCATAAAAAGGAAAATATTTTTTATTTTTTAATGAAACAAAAAGTCATTCAGTTATTAGCGTTCCATAAAGGTATTCGATCACATGTTGTCATTGAATTGATGGATTTAAAAGGAAAACCATGTCTTCAGCTAGCAATTATCAACTTAAATTTGACTGCAGGAACATTTATGAAAATAATTATAGTAGTATTTATCTCAACTGTAACTTAACTTCATACATGACTGTGACGGCGGTTTTTTGATATTCACCCCTCAAGTACTATGTATCAATAGTATGTTGGCCTATGTACATGAGGAAAAGTAAAAACACGATCGTTAATCAAGTAACAACTTGTTCGAATCATGAAATCGTAGTGTACTAATTCATAATCAAAAATGTCTAGCATTAAATACACAGACTGATCGATGTAATCGATTAGGAAATTGAGGATGCTGGTCTTGAATTTTGAAAGTTTTCCATGCATCATTGAAACTGTGATGCAATGATTCCATCACTTGTTCGCTATAATGTCCCAGCCCTCGTCCAGTCATTTCACAGAAAGTTGGAATGTGGAATTTTTATTCTTACCACTCAATGTAGACAGTGAAGTTCCAACATCATCAATAATGCGCGATGCAACCCGCTGTTTAGTGATTTTTGTGGGGGAATCTAATAATTTATCAATATTGTGAATTCTTTGGCGCTTTGATCGACAAGAATCTCTCGAGTGGGAACATCCTGGATATAATTTTGAAAAACAAAGGCTACATACCTTAAAACTGGGTGGAGTCTCGGATGTGGCACTGAAATGTTGTTGAGGACGACCAGCTTTTTTCTTCATCTTATTGGCTTCCTGCAAATCGGCGCGAGCAACCGAACAAATACGACAAGTGCAAATTGTGGTTGATCGAAGTATTATCGGTCGATTAGGGTTGTAGTCAGAAATCAACGGAAAAGTCACATCATATCCACGTCGTTTCTTAGAAAGCAACATATGGCAGCCATTGCACAATGCCTCTGGAAAATTAGCATCTTCCGTCGTATAACCGTCAATAACAAACTCCTGGATGCTTTTCATGTCACTTTCAGAAATACCCCGCTTTCCTGCAGCATACCGTGCACACTTTCTTGCGATTTTCATTATGATTTTTCTCGGCACAGACAAGATCATCACCAGCGGAAGCCATTCCAAGCATTAATGTGAGACTAATTTCAAATTCGTTAGATATCACTGCCACATAGTTCACATTCAAATCATGCCTGAATGCAAGTATGAGTCATAGTAAGCGAACTATCACATGATGGCGCTAGTCAAATACTGACCATGATATAGGAAAAACATTGCAAACCTGTGTCTTCCATGCCAGATATTTTTGATTGTGAATGACGTATAACACACTGATAATGCACAGAAATATTTGATGATTCAAACAAGATATTTCTATTTGGATATAAGTAAGTTCAATTTAGTTTGCAGAAATTTCTCTGGTAAGAAAATAAGTTTGATTTAGTATAAGTAAGATCAATTTAGTTTTTCTTTAGATATCTTTGATAATAATTCCTAGTGCTCCCTTAGAGTTTCATGAAGGCAAAATATCAAAAGATCACATAAACAACTTTTTTATTTGCAATGTTAAATAACTAATCAAAAATGTTCTCACCACGAAGACACTTAGGAAGATATTTCAATGTATGTGTTTGAAAGTGTTGGCACTTGGAAGTTGTTATGACATGGAGGCAAGAAAGAACTTCACGCTCAATGATTCTCATCCGACGATTGTGAAGTCCTTCATTTGTTGATCTGTCATGAAGCTCACGTTGAATCACGGGATCCGAAAGCCGTCTTTTCACTGCTGCTTTAAGGCATGATCCTGCCATTTCACAAGCGTTCAGAAATGGAGCATACTTTGGCAACTTTCGAATAACTACAGAGTCGCCCAAATGATTATCTTCTCCATGGCATTGAGCATTGTCGAAAATGATTGCATAATGCTCATCAGTGACTTCAATCAACTCAGCGACTTCCGACAAGAAATCAGCAAACCGTGCTTTTCTCATACCTCCACGAGTTTGAAGATGGTGAACCAGGCCCAATTCGGGGCTGATAGCTAAACAGGGAGTTAGATTTTGACCTCTTTGTCCTTCCACCAAACGCACAGCACGTTCACCAGACAGAGACCTCCCTTTCGTTCTTGATGTCCATACGTTGAAGCCAAATTCATCAACGTAGATTTTCTTGACTGAAAGTCTGTCACCGAGGCACCACTCTGCATACTCTCGCCTTTCTTCCTTTCTTTCTGGAGTATTCCATTGAATAGGAACAGACCTGACATCTTTTAGTGTATAAAATAAACGATCAAGACGAGCACTTAGCGTTTGATGTGAAATTGTTGGCTTTTGAGGTAGTCGCTGTCTCAATAAAGCAATCATTTCATTCAGTGTTGCAGTTGGCCTCTGTTCAATGAACTCTTGTACAACCGCCATCATTTCGTCGTCAACTTTGACATTTCTAGAGCCGCCTTTTTGTTTGGCCTCGATCCGACCAGTTTTCTTATAGTTCACAATCACATTCCTCGCTGATTGGGGCTTCATACCAAGATAATTGGCTAAATTTAGCCAATCCTTGTTGTCATTAAATGCATTGACAAGGTGCTCCCGAACAGTAAAGCTTATCGTGTTATATTTCCCTCTCAACATTCTTGAACGACACTTTGAGTGAATATGATTTAAACTATGGTAATCAGAATTTCAATAACGCTAACACAATTCTAGCATTACAGTGAAATTCAAAATTTTAATAAATTGAAATCGTCATCGATTCACAATTGACACACTGGGAATTATTATCAAAGATATCTAAAGAAAAACTAAATTGATCTTACTTATATCCAAATAGAAATGGAAAAGGTATAGGCCCTATAGTTGATTAACGACTGTTTCAAGGGTGAATATCAAAAAACCGCCTTCACAGTCATGTATGAAGTTAAGTTACAGTTGAGATAAATACTACTATAATTATTTTCATAAATGTTCCTGCAGTCAAATTTAAGTTGATAATTGCTAGCTGAAGACATGGTTTTCCTTTTAAATCCATCAATTCAATGACAACATGTGATCGAATACCTTTATGGAACGCTAATAACTGAATGACTTTTTGTTTCATTAAAAAATAAAAAATATTTTCCTTTTTATGAAAATAGCATCATGTCGATAATATACTACTTATGAATGAAAAATAGATATTCCGTTACGAGCTAAACTCTATGCCATTTGCTGGATAATATTTTTTGAGATATTTGAGCAGCTGGAGTGAGTTAACAAGGCAGAAAAGTCATTCTAATGTACAACTTGACGATTTTATAGCAAAAAGGGCGGCCATTTTGAAAAAGCTCATTTGTAAGAAATCTGTACATTGAAATATTTTTATTTTTGCGATTATTTTGTCCCAAGAGGTCATAGATCGTGAAAAAATTGGTTTCGCTCATGGTATATTATTTTAATCCAAAACTTGATTAAGGCGCACCGTGGATCGTTCATGGAACAAAATAATGATTTGTCATTAGTCATTACATCTCTCACCAGGTGACGGTTCTATTTCATATCATCAATCACTGCATTCAGTGAAACAAATAACAGCGTCATAAGTTGGAAATTCCTCTTACACTGATATTAGGCAGGTAAATATGAAACACCCTGTATATATCACAATTTATTTGCTTTAACATCCCAAAGTTCACGAAAGACTGCTGAAAGGTTTGCCTCAAAAGTCATTAGAGAGAAGAGGAGAGCTTCTGACAACGATGAAGTATTGCTAGATCTAAGCAATACGTCGGGAAGTTCTGTGAAGCTTTGCCTATCACCGACAACAGAAAGCAATGCAAAAATGACGCAGTTTGGTTCTCAGAGCCTTTCCGATATGCAAGTGTCAATGAATTTGAGCGGAAGACAGACCAGAAAACTAGCGACGCACATACGGTCCGCTTACTCATCACGTTCATCTATCGAAAGCAATCTGGACTCTAACTTGAAACTGATAGACAGCAAGTATGACAATTTCTTTGAAATAACTGAGCTATGTTTCATTTCCAAATCAAAAGATGCCATTACGGGTAAAGAGAAAAAGCCGGCAGTAATATGTAATTCATTGAATAATCTGATCGATGACATCGAATCGGTAAGAATGTTTGATAGTAGTAAGCAAAACTCCACTTCTGGACCGCGCAAGATGGCGGCCATCGCTGCGTCCCCCCCCCCTCTGGCACGGCAGAGTGTCGTGGTCGGCCGCCGTGGTGCTTCGTGTCTGAGTCCCCCCCCTCTGGAACGACAGAGGTTGTGGTCTGTCGTGGTGTGCCGGCCGGGTGGGTCCACGTTCACAACATGTTCGCTGACGTCCCCCCCCCCTCTGGAACGACAGAGTGTGAGACTCGGGTGCGTTGGTCCGACCGCCTGGTTGACGTGGGCGACCGTCTAGGTTGACGTGGGCGACCGCCAGGATTAGTCTTGAGGCTATAGTGTGTGATGTTTTTGGTGTGTAGCGTCCAAACGAAGCATCGGATGAGAAAACGGAGGCCAGATTCGGAATCTACGTGAAATTTTGGGTTAGGAGGGATGTTTCCAGCGAAATCGGAGAGAAAAAATTTTCGGCTGACGTCCCCCCCCCCTGGACAGCTTGCTTCCAGTGGACGGATTTTGTCGTGCGATAGCTCGTTTGAAAGCTAAGAGTGAGACAAATTCAGTGAAAGAATCGGCTTGTTCGTATCTGCCTTCGTTTACATGTGAGACGCCATTTAAGATTTTGGGACATTGGTGAAAAAACGACAGAGTTAGAATTTGGGACGTTTTGGGCTGTAGCTTCAAAACGAACTATCGGATTGGTAAACGGATGCCAGATTTGGAATCAACTTGATGTTATTGTCCAATGAGGATCATCATCCAATGAGAATCAAGCATTTCTTTATAAATAGCGAGCCTTCCACAGTGAGAATCATTCCATCGTTGAATCACACGAGTGACGGACGCACATTTTCTCTCTCTAGTTCCCTGTTCTATTATCCAACTAAAATGGTAAGTCGCTACTTCCCTCCCTCTCCTCCCTTGAACGTAAACTTAATACAATCTTTTTTCATTTTCAGGCATCTACTCCATCTGCTGCACTAGTAGGACAAAATGGCGGTCAAACGTTACAAGGTTCGCTACGGTCAGATCATCTACAACTGAGGCCAGTGGAAGAAACATCCAAGGTACATAATCCTACACCGCTACAGCGTAAATTTAAACAAGCCTTGCGTTATGATGATCATAGCGTAGTACTCCAAACGGGAATGCTCCCTTCCACGGATGTCAAGATAATGCACAATCAGTATGGGGACTACATACTGATCCCCGTGAGTCCGTACATTCGCCACCAACTTGATATTATTGAGGAGTACGTGACATTAAATATGGACATTCCTACTCCTCTTGCTCAAGAGTGGAAGGCGAGAGATGACAAGGATACTCCCTATAGAAAGATTTGGGATGGTAATCACATTTGCCTACCGGTATCACATTGGTGTACTTACTATAAGAAGGAGGGAGATCATTCAATACCCATCAGATGTGATGAGCTCGGAGAAGGTACTTGGGATATCCTTTTCAAAGTGAATGGGCTATATTATGGTCGACACAAGGATAATAAAATAGCCTCTCTCTCCATGCATATGGAATCCATCCTATATATTCCGAAACCACCCAACGTGGACGACATAATTGATCAAATCCTTAACAGCAGTGGTACGAAGCGCAAGTCGGAGAAGAATGCTACATCAAAACGCAAATCAAAGAAGGAGAATTGCTAGTCCTTTCCTAACTCTACCCTATGACAATTCGCTTATGTGCTTTGAGTGTCGTAGACGTGGTCTTATTAGATACATTTTACTTCTTCGTTGCCATCATATCATTTGTGTATTTTGTCGTGAAAAGCATCGATGTAATTCTTCATTTTGTAATATGTTATAGAACGTTTCCTTAGATGTGTAAATTTCCGTTTTAGGCTTCTATCATCATTTTTATGGATTGTGAGGGTGAACCTGTACAGGAGCTCAGTGCTATTGCTATGAACAATTGGACATATCAGATTGTTAGTGTCTATCATCAACATGCCAACTGCGATCCCAATGTTGATCAATGGGCGAGAAAACACATTCATGGACTTAATCTGAAATATTTGCAAGACTATGGCTTTTCTTGTGAGAGTGCTCTTCTTATTGACTTTAAACGATGGTTAGCTGCTTTCAATGTTATACGCATCTTTTGTAATAATCCTGGTAAGGAGAGGAAAGTATTTCCCAATCTAATCATTGATGATATTTTGCTCCCACCTTGGGATAGTAGAGTGAATCAACATTATCATGAAGTCACAAAACGTTTTAAGGATTTGTGTGTTCCTATTTTGTCTGTTCGTTGTAGTAGCTACGTTCATAACCAATGCTTCTTTCCTCCTTACCTCAACACTGCCAAAGTCCTGTATGGTTATCATTGCTCGCTGTATGATAGTTACCAGCTGTATCTATTTTATCTCTTTCAAACCATTGATTTATAATGCATGCTTGTTACCATTATTCAATAAATGTTACTATGAGAAGAGTTGTTGTTTTCATGCAATGGATGGGTTAGATAAAGGGCGATCATGTCTTTCTCAAACGACTGCGGAACATTACGTTTTCATAGGCAAAGTTTAAAAGGAGCTGTTCAAGATTATGTGATAAAATTTCATAAAGATGAGACCGACATCGAAGCAGTGGTCGATGATGCTAGCACTCTATTTCTAGAGTTAATGAATACATTCTCTGATAGCATTATCATGGCGCGATTAGTTGCGAAAATTAAGTTTAGTCATTTTGGAAAGGAAGAGGTGGAAAGTCGCTCTTTCCATTTTGCTTCTTATTCAATGGAAGTGGTAGATCACCCCAAGAATTTTTTAAAAGACATATGATAAAAATTGCTGAACGTCTTAACGCATTTAACCATCATGGTAGCAGTCTAGTGATTGAAGCGATTTCAGATATTCACATTCAACTTTCCATAAAGAAAAATTGAAAATGCAGTGGTACTTGATTGTAGCACAACTGGTTTTCGAGCTATGTCTGCTCACTCTCGAAGTATATTCCTTCTGTACATGCGTCTATTATTTAGAAAAGGCTAGCAAATTCATATCTTCAAAAAGACTTGCTATAGACATCAGTAACGGTGAAACTATGTGTTGCGATGTATGTAAGCGAAAGGATGGAAATGAAAAGCGCATCTTCAAGAGATGTAAGCATGCTTTTTGTCAACGCTGTTTCATACGTAATTGCATTCAACTTTGCCAATGTAACCACTGTGACATTGCTCATTTCGAGTGTCACTTATGTCGCAATAGTTAGTACCTATGCAAATGTGGTAAAGATAGGTTTTAGCAAAGACTAACACGGAAAATGGCGAAACGTAAAATGAC